>JARQOC010000002.1:564596157-564823397 GCA_033576535.1 Allobates femoralis | reverse complement strand
CTATTAGTGAGCTGGCGGACTTTGCCTCTGAGTGCAGCAGTCTCGGCCTTAAAGGAGGACTCCATTCTATGGAGAAAGCCCTCCATCTCTTCCCTGGTGGGTATAGCTTGTACGCGGGCTCTGAGGTCATCCCAGACTCCCCCGTTTGGTGTCTGGGGGCATGGGGGACCTCTGGGGATGTGTAAGGTCACCCATATTTTGTGGCCGGGTCCCTAGGGCATGTAGTTAGGGTCAGCTCGGTATCTGGTAGGGACATGTTTAGATTCCCCCGGGGATGCCCCATGCTGCCTGTGTCATCCCCTGCGGCCCTTGGGGTTCCTTAGCTCCCAGGGGTGTATTGTTGTTGCCCCTCTTAGCCCCTCTGATTTTGCCAGGGCCGTGTACATTGGGCAGCCCTATGTTACCTCCTGCAGCCAGAGTCCTCCTGTGTGTTGGGCCTCCAGGGGGCACTGTGGCCGGGAGCAAGGTGTGCAGGGCCTCTCCTCCTTTCTGTGTGCTGTCGGTGGTGCAGAGGATGGAGCAGGCCTGGCATGCAGCCTCACGTGGGCTGGTGGGTGGCTGTGGATCTGTCAGCCGCCGGTCTGCACTGTCTCCTCTGGAGTTTGGCGGGATGAGGGGCCTCTCTGTGCTGCTACTGCTTGTGGCCTCCTCCGGTCCTGCCTCGCTGTTCCTCCTCCATTCGGTGCCGGTTGATGGTGAGTTGCGGTCTGTAAGCCGCTGATTTGCGCGGTCTCCTCTGGGGTTCGGTGGGCTGAGTGACCTCTCTCTGTCTCTTGTGGTGTCCTCCGTTCGTGCCACACTGTTCCTCCTCTGTTCGGCGGGGTCCGCCATCTTGTGGGCCGCTCGACCTGTGCCTCTTCGGCCCGCACTCCTCAAATACCTGGCAATTCCCGCTGCGGGGGTCACCGGGGGACCTGGGCGGGTGCTTGGCCGGGTGCTCCTCTTTCTGGCCGACATAAGCAGCCGACGTAAGGGATGGATGCTGCTGGATTCGTTTAGTTATTGGCGTGGGGAGCCGGAGCTAGGATTTTAGTGTCCTCTCCTATCCATGGCCAGAACACGCCCCCTTCTTGCATTTTTTCAATGCATTTTTGTGTGCGCTTTTAATGTGTTTTCTTCTGAGTTTTTGAAGCTGTGTTTGGTGCGTCATGCTGTAAATAAAACTGCCTTGTTTCTGATACTTCCTGGTATTTGGCTTTGTAAAAACTTTTTTGCTATACTTAGGTGCAGATTACAAGCATTTTGAATGCGTTTCCGACTTGGAAATACACTAAAAACACATGAGCATTTTTTACCTGCAGATTCTCCACATCTAAAGCAAGCCTATGGGGTAAAATCTGCACAGAAAACTCAGCATACCCACACTGCAAGTCAGTTTACGCTGAGTTAAAAAGCAGCAGAGTGAGCATGAGATTTCTATAAATCCCATCCACTTTACTGGAACGGCATCACGTGGCATTTTTGATGCAGCAAAAATATTCAGCATCAAACACTCATCAGAATCTCACCATGTGTTAATGTAGCCTGAAAGGGATGAAATACTGCAAAATTGCTGAAAAACATAGAATAACAAAAAGGCTGCATTTTCAGTCTTTTTGATAAATAAAACCAACTTTCCTAAAATTTACTGGAGATAAATCACACATTAATCTGCAAGAAAAATACAGCAAAAACACAGCTACTTGTGAACATATCCTTAGTTTGTGGCTTTACCAAGGTCGCAACGTATCACCTTTCCTATAGACCACTGTGATCCCCACCAATCTTGAGAAGGAGGCAATGAATCCAGCATATAGAGTGATGAAAGCACATACTAGCTGGCACTCAAGTTAAACATGCCACTTACGACCACCGTTCTCATAATAAGGGTGGAAACACACGATATACACTATATGGGTTGTATGTGAGTGTCTCGCATGCATCTTGCATGTGTCGAGCCCAGGCTTTGGGGTACTTGGGTGTCAGGCGGCAAAGGGTTAACTGCTGTGTCACAGGGAATGGCGGCCGCGCCTGACCCCGTGTCCTGGGCCTATCTTTGAAAAGGGGGTTTATTTACAGGGGATTATGTACAATGTTAGTAGTTGTCGTGACGCCACCAGCAGTGTCTGGTGATGTGCACCAGCGCCGCCACAGTCCGCCGATGGCCGATGGGATTACGGCTGAGATGGTGTGGTCCTCCGCAGGCAGGACTGCGACCTCTGGGACAGCATTCCTGTGAAGGAATAAGTTCATAGGAAAAGAAGATGCAGCAGAGTCAAAGTCACTTCACCCGGGTACTTTACTGGAACTTTAGCAGCGTTATTACAGTCCTCAGTGCAGTTAGATGTTAAATGACAAGTGGCTATGGGTGGCTGCAAGCGGATCTCTGGTAGCTGGATGGAACCCCCAGCATGTGCCTTTCCTGTTCCAATCTTCCCTATTTCCCAGTAGTTGGTGTGCAGTCTGACCTCATAAAGTAGATCTGGCCTCCTGTTGTCTCTCACTTTCTTTCCTTCTCTTGCTCCCGTCGGGTAACCTTCTGTTGAACACTGCGGCTTTGCCTGGCTGTGTCTGGTTCCCTCTATTGGTTGCATGAGAGTCAGGGCCGTATATAGATATACCCCCGTGCTTCGGATTTTCTGCGGGCCTTTAAAGGTTCCCACAGGTGCTGGCTCTGGTACCCGGTTTCTCTCCTGAGGCATACTCTTCAGTTCCTCTATCTCCCTCTCATTCTCTGTATCTGGGATCTGTCCTTGCTCCCTCAGGCTCCCTGCCTGGGACTAACTAACTCTCTAGTTCCTTCTGGAGGTGGTTTTGTACCACCGCTCGGTTACCTCCCACTGTATGACCTAGTGTGGGGTGTGGGTTTAGGGTTCTGCCTATCATCCCGAAATCCACTTGCAGCTGGGGTTACTACACCTCTTTTACGGGTGTAGTACCCCTCTGCGGCGCCTACATAGTGGGGCGCCACACATGATTCATCCAGAACGGCTCCTTCCACTCTGAAGAGGAGTGTGGAGTTACATAGAAACACATGCAGCTGATGTGCTCCCATTCTGAGAAGCAGGGGCCATTTCTGGTGAATCATGCGAGATGCATGCAAACACTCACATGCATCTCGCATAGTGTGTTTCCACCCTTAGTGGGGTTTCCAGCATTGATCCCACACTTATAACTTCATTAACAGTGGAGAGGTGAAGGTGATAAGTTGTAGTCTTGGTACTACCCCTTTAAGATGTTTTTTTATAATAAGTCGTGTAATGCCACCTTATTAGCAGCACAATGGAGTATTTTTTCTACCTGACAATTGAAAATGTCAGTGCAAAATCCTGAGCACAATCCTATGTAGCACATATGTAAATATGTACTTACTATAGTTATTATATGTGCCCATATTCATGTGTATAAACTCTCATCTACCTTTATAATGCATCAATAGTTCTGGTCAGATCATAATGAGTTCCAGGGACATGATATGAATTAGCTATTTGTGTGTGACTCATTTGTGCGTGCTTAAGACCTCAGTAATTGCCATATGACTGAACAGTAATCTATTTAAGGATGGCCCATGAATTCTGCATGTCATAATTCTTGAGTCACAGACCTTTAGCTTCATGTTATATTTGATATGTCGGTCAATTAATCATTAAATAGTGAAATAATGATTATTGTCCCTGTTAAGCCCAGACCTACTTAGAGCTCCTACTGTTACATAATTTAGATTTAGAACATGTAAGTGAATGACCTCCAGGAAGCAATATGTGTACTATGTGTTAGAGAATTATATTTATATACATTTTTTATTGAACCACTTAAGGTTCTTATGTGACAGTTCCAATCAATATATTGTTGTGTTTTTTTATGTAATTCACAAAAAAATCTGTGGAAAAAGATAGTACACAACAGTAATCTGAGCAGCCATGCACAAAGGTGTCAACACAGTTGTTACTAAATCAAGGAACGGAAAATATAGTTATAAAAGATAAGTTATGGAGCAAAAATTAACTATGAAAGAACACATGAAAAGCTGAGTCCAAAGGTCACAAATGAGGAACTCTCTAATCGGAGCTAGAACTAGTACCAAACTGCTATTACTGGTATCATATTCATATCAAAAGAAGAATCCACGGTTTTCATTGTTTGAGCGTACCGTCCATCATACCAGCTATCCACATCCGTCATAATAAAGTCAGGGCCAACAGAGAATAACGATTTCTCCCTCCAGATGTAACATCATAATGAATTTGATTTCATTTTCTTAAGGGGTAAGGGTTGAACAGAGACTGCAGCTCTCCATAGATAGAAATGGTGTTCTGAATATGAATATTATCACTGGGGAGAATTGTTATCCTGCTAATCAGATGTTCTGAATATGAGTAATATATCGAGTTGCTATTACTTATTTCACTGGTCTACTTTTTTAAATGAATAAAAAAATAATAATTCTGACCTAAGTATTTTTGCTGAATTTACCCGATTTAATGGTGCTGATTTCAGATATGAAGTGGAAAAAAATGCAATGCCTGTAGTATTTTTGTTTGTGTTTGATTAAAAGTTTTAAGTTTGGATATCAGGGGTAATAAAAAATTCGGAAGAAATCATAGTGTGTAATATATTTGTTTCATACAAAAAATGAGTTTTTCGTTAATTAAAATTTGAATTGTCAGAGAGAAATACTCTCCGCTTAGATGCTCGGGTATTGTTATGTATTGCTGTAAACATCAGCAGTAGTCGGCTATCATGTTTGTGCTCCATTTGCCTTGATATCTATGGGTGAACCAGAACTGTAAAGTTCAAGGTCCGTAGTGTCATGCACAGATCCCTAACACGGATTTCCCTGGGAAATCCGTTACACTTTGGATTCGGGGGAGGGGGGGACTGTAAAACAAAGCACGTGATTAATAAACATTATCATTAAACTTACTGTGTCCCGCCATCCCACATCCTGCTGTCCCGCTGCATCTACTTTCGGGATGCTCATTATCTTCCAAGCAAGTTTCAGAAGCAGGTCCAGCAAAAAGGCGGACGCGTTTTGGCTAGCTGCTAGCCTTATTTGTGATCATGTCGGCTGGCAGAGAGAGCAGGCACAAACTGACATCCGGTAATGCGAAAGGTTATCTGAGTTCATGTGAACTCAGAAAACCCCAGCATAACTCGGCACCCGGGCTCAGCCATAAGTGAGTGAGAGAAGTGTCTTCTTTACTGCTGGACTCCGGGTGACCGGTGATGCTGAGGTTATCTGAGTTCATGTTTATCTGTGAACTC
Organism: Allobates femoralis; assembly: GCA_033576535.1. NCBI lineage: Eukaryota > Metazoa > Chordata > Amphibia > Anura > Aromobatidae > Allobates > Allobates femoralis. Next base: position 564,818,153 of record JARQOC010000002.1, on the reverse strand, counting down.
AGATAACTTTTCACATGGCACCCAGGTGTCATTCTATGCATGCTCTCTGTGCCAGCAGATGTGTTTGTATGCTGGCAAAGATGTAGCAGAGCTGAAACTAAGAAGACCTGGATTATGCTGGAGAGACGTTTTCTAATAAAGATGGAGTCCCTAAATGTGTTTTATTTAAAAAAGAAAAAAATTCTCTGTGTTGTGTTTCTTTTATGCTTACTATAAATTCATGGTGGCTGAGTCTAATTTGGCCTGACATCATGAATTTTGGGCTTAGTACCAGCTGACAATACAAAGCTGGTATTAACCCATTTATTACCCAGCGTGCCAACCCCCATCAGGGCAGCTGGAAGAGCCGAGAAAAGCACCTGGAAATAGTGCTACGATCAATGTGCCATTTCTAGGGCGGCTGCGGTTTTCAGTGTGAGGGGCCCAGAATGCTTGGGCTTTGCCATGCTGAAAATCCAAGCCCCCATCTGCCTGGTGATCAAAATATGGGGGGAGCAAATAATGGGCTTCTCTGTAAAGTATTTTGATTGTCAGCTCAGGTAAAGTCAGGCAGCTGGGGGTTGGCAACCTGTAGCTGTCTGCTTTATCTTCGCTAAGAATCAAAAATACCACGGATCGCGACATTTTTTTTATTTTGACACTATTATATGTGTGATGGACCCAACAGCCAATCACATTTGCTCTCACAGAGCATGGGCATCTGTGATAGGCTGCTGGAGTAAGCTGAAACCAGCCCATACATTCTACCATACTAGAATGTATGGGCTGATTGCAGATCACTCGAGCAGCCAACCATAGATGCCCATTCTGTGTGACAGCATTTGTGATTGGCTTTTGGAGTCAGTGCAGTGAATATCCCCAAACGTTAATGAGCGGCCCAGGAAGTAGATGCGGTGGGAAGGCCAGACGCAGGACCCAGTAAGTATAATGATGATGTTTATTAATTATGTGATTTCTTTTATATCCCCCATTCCATAACTGTAAAGTCTGAGATTGGGGTTCGGACTCAAGTTCGAGTCACTTTTCGCCCCAAAACTCAGACTTTAAAAAACATCTGGGTGAGTCTGCCTATCCCTAACATCGGCGGGTTCGCCCATCACTAGTCCTGATGACTTGGGGAAACATTCTCCTTGTTATTCAATCATAGATCCAATAATGGAGGGGAAGTATTTCAGGTGGCTATGAAGGAATTGCAGTTTGACAATTATGTTTGCTCCTTTGTTTGGGTGTTGTAAAACAACCACAAGCGTAACAGAATATATTAGTATAATTATTGTACCATACACATACTAATTGAGTATTGGATCACATATTTAATAAAAACCTTTTTAACAGAGTTACCGTATATTTGCTGCAACTTGTAGACCTCTTGAACAACCGAAAGCTGCTTATATAGCCATAAAAATTCTGACATCAGCAGTTTTTAAGAAGTCTTCCTATTAGTTAAACTGATTAGTTATAGAAATATTCTTATTTATTATTATAGAGCCATTTATTCCATGCTGCTTTACATGTTTAGCATATCTAAATAATATAATTACAAATATGTATAATGTTACATTAGACGCGATTGAAAGAAACACGTGATTTTTCTATTCAGCACACCAAAATTCATAATGATTACATGTTATAATGTAGTTGGCAAAATCGATGTAGGTGCAGTGTTATTTGTGTTTTAAAACCAATCCACATTGTCAGCATTTTTGTGAATTTAACCTCTTGTTAAAGGAAAACTGTCAGGTCAAAAATCCATATGTAACTGCTATCATTTTCTAATTACTGCCTCTAAACTCTCTCTATTCATGTATGTCTTTTATTTATATTCCCATCCTATCCTCTGTAAACCTCACATAAAGAGATTCATTCCATATGTCACTCGCAGTGAATGATCTACTTAGTTCTCTGCTGTCCACTCTCCATAAGATGAACGTGCATGTCACATACTCGCACCACATCACTGCCCAAGAGGTCACTGGTGGCTGTGTTTTCCTCTCTGCTCTGTGTTTGCAGCATCACAAGAGGTCAAATACAACACAGAAACTGTCACAGCAGGGATACCTGCTTAGAGAAACAAATGGAGTCTAGAAAAGGCAGATCTGTAATAGCTCTCACACTCTGTGTCCAGAACAGACCTCCTGTAAGTGAAATCTGACACTGCACTGTTAGCAAAGGAAGGAGGGAGGAGAGAGCTGCTGAGAGGGAGTGCATAATTACATGACAGTTTATACAACAGCCAGACTATTCCTGCTTGCTTATACTGAAGAGGACTAATCTAGGAACTCCCTGCATGATATGCTGATAACATGGAAACTACGAACGGTACAATAATGATTTTACATGTTTTTAAAAGGTCTATCCAGGCAATATCAAGGGTGATATTAGTATCATACTAAAGAATGACCTGACAGTGTCCCTTTAAAGAAATTTCAATGACTGTCATGCTGAGACATGCGGATGTCACGTTTGATGTGCATCACAGAGGTTACAATGAGGATGGTATAGATGGAAGGCCCTGATAATAGCAAGAGAGGAGAAGTCACCTCCTGCCACTCACCTGAGTATCTCAAACATCCTTATAGTGATCCTTTCTCTCATTGCCATCATGTGCCTAGGCTCTTGCTGGACCTGAACCACCGTGGCTAGTGAGAAGGCAGGTGAGGACACTAGTCTCCCCAATGCAATAATACAACACAAGGTAAGGGTGACAGACTGAGGGGAATAGATACAAAAAGGAAAATATTCCAACTGCCCCAATGCAGCAAAATATCACAGCTGCAGTTGTCTACAGTTCTCCCATAAACAGGTGCAGCGCCCACCAGGGCCGGGGGGTACTTGGTAGCTGGGATGGTCGATGGTCTTGGGGAGGTCACAGTGGCTGTGACCCAGCTGCGTGACCCTGGCCGTGCAGTTAAGGGATATTTACAGGGGATGAACGTGACGCCACCTGTGACCTGTGGTGTTCGGCCAGGAATGGCCGATGCTGTAGATTAGGACCGCTGGGGCAGATGGTAGAGCAGCCGGGATGGTATCGCTCCCCACAGGTGGAGTAGGACCCCAGGGCAGTTGGAACAGTCTATAGCAGGGACGCGGCTCTAGCGGTGTGGATGTTAACGTGGTGCAGAAGGAGCAGACAGACACAAAGTTCTTTTCCTTTTTACTTGCAGATCGGGCAAGGTTACCCAGCCGGGTGCTGTGCTTCTCCAAAGTGCAGCCAGGTCAGCTCCCAGGAGATCATGATCGCTCTGCTGAGACACCTTTCGTGGGCCTTCTCAGGTTGCTCTCTCCCTGTGCTGGATCACTTGCCTTGCCTGCCCTGTGCCTTCGTGAACAGGGTTCCAGGCTGATGGCTGCGGGCCTTTTCATGTGACGGCAATATGTACCATGACCCTAGTTCTAGCCACCGTATTGCGGATTTCCATGGATTGTAACCACTGCTCCTGCACATGCAGTGGCCTCTGGTTTTCCCAGTGGAACCTTGAAGTGTCCACACCACATCGGGGCCGGTCCCCTCTGGCAACCAGTCCCTCCCCCCAACTTGGGTCGGGACCAGATTTGGGGCCCACGGGTGGATTCCCACTCCCGTGCCCGCTGGTACACCTTCTTCCCGTGTCCTCTCCAGATGCCCTCCTACAATGTTCTCCTTCTCCTCTTCCCTCTCTCTCTCTACACTCTCCCTACCCCCTCTACCTAACCCCTCCTCCAGCCTTGGATGCAGGTTTTTGTATCTCGGGTTTGCGACCCCTCTCACCTGAGAGTGGTGACACCACACCTGTGGAGTAGGTGCAGCATCACTGTAGCGACCAGTCCACAGGGGCACCACATTCCCCCTTGGCATATCCGCGGGCTGCAAAAAAAGTATTGCTCCCCACAGGTGGAGTGGGGCCCCAGGGCAGATGGAACAGTCTATAGTAGGGGCGGGGCTTTAGCAGTGTGGATGGTAACATGGAGCAGAAGGAGTAGACAGTCACAATTCGTGATGTTCTTTACCTTTTTACTTGCTGATCAGGAAAGGTTACTAGTTCTAGCCACCATCTTGCGAACTGTCCACGGATTGTAGCCACTGCTCCTGCAGATGCAGTGGCCTCTGGTTTTCCTGGGTGAAACCTTGAAGTGTCCACACCAAATCGGGGCCGATCTCCTCTGGCAACCAGTCCCTCATCCTGACTCCCATGCCCCTGGGGACTCCTTCTTCCTGCGTCCTCTCCAGATGCCCTTGTACAGTGTTCTCTTTCTCCTCTTCCCTCTCTCTACACTCTCTCTAAACTCTCCCTACCCCCTCTACTTAACCCCTCCTCCAGCCTGAAGATGGGGACCTCCCTGCTTTGGGTCCACCCAAAATCTCCTGGCTTGGAGTTGGAGTGGTGTTGGATGCAGGTTTTTGTTTCTTGGGCTTGCGACCCCTCTCACCTGAGAGCGGTGACACCACACCTGTGGAGTAGGTGCAGCATCACTGTAGTGACCAGTCCGCAGGGGCGCCACACGGGCTCCTTCCAAAGTGGTTAGCATAGAAATGGAATCTATAATCTGCATCAGATGGTAAGTTACTAGACTTTTTATGGTGACAGGGGGTAATCACAAAAGTGATGCATCTGAGATTAACGCTAGAAAGAACAGATGGATAGGAAAAAAATACTTAACTTATGCAGCACTGAAATAAAGTAGATTCACTTCAAATGATTTTTACCACCTGGAATTCTAAATGGCCATCAATAATAACTGGCCGCAGCGTCAAGGATGACGGCAAGGATGACAGTTCTAAAAATGCAACATTTTTTTGATATGTGACCTGTGGAAAATGTTGTAAATCTTTAGTGCTTGAGGTAGCTCACATGCCCGCCATCAGGGGGGTGACGGGTCTGCCCAGAGTCAGGGGCCCCGGACCTCTCTGCAGGGGGTATGGCCATTTTCATGAGGGAGAGGGGGCCCGGCCATGACTGTAGGGGGCATGGCTATTTGCATCACGGAGCAGGACCCCCCCTGGACAGCCAAAAAGGATGAGAACAGAGAAATAGTCTGTGGTCATCACCTGCAGAACCGCTCCTTTATAGAGGGTGTCATGCAAATTTCCTATTCTTGTTCCATTTTGCACAACGGCAGGAGAAATTGATTTACAATCTTTGTTGCTTCATATATGGACAAGCTGATTTCCCAGAAGTGTGATTGACTTGGAGTTACATTGTGTTATCTATGTGTACCCTTTATTTTTGTGTGTGTATGTATATATATATACAGGTATATATTTGTATTTATATATATATTACGGAGTCTTGAACAGAGTATGCTATCGTATAGAATATAATGCATTGTCGGGCCTGCAAACATTTTTTTCATCACAAAGCTCTTCACACTTTGACCCCTGGATTCTGTTATTTGCCTTACTGCCTATTACAAATAGTATTTATTTTTACAATTAGTTCTGTGTGCAAACCTTATTTTATCTTGAGGTGATTGATAGTCACATTAACAAGCTGCTCAACAGGTTGCTAGGCATGAAGAAATGCTTAAATCATGATTAGTTGTTAGTTATCAGCTCGAGAGAACCCGCACTGATAAGCCTGATTCAATAAGGGACCAACGTTGGTAAATGGACGTGCGCTTTGTGAGTGCCTCATGTTTGTCCAAGACAGGTCCTTCTGTGGCTTTTGTGCTTTCTTCCCCTTTGACATACTGAAGAAACTGATTTCTCCCATGGAAAGCTATGGATAGATTGTGCTGGAGCTGTTTTTCCTGTTAGGGTTGACAGCTATTGTTTTTCCATGTTTTTCCATACACAATTGATTGTCCCCTATAAGGCCTCCTTCAGAAGTCCCGTTCCCACTTACATGTTCAATCTATGTATTTCGCAGATAGAACACATACAAGGTGCATCTCAAAGAATTATAATATCATCAAAAAGTTAATTTATTTCAGTAATTCAATACATAAAGTGAAATCATGTATTACATAGAGTCTTTACAAAGAGTGATCTATTTCAAGTGTTTATTTATGTTAATGTTGATGATTATGGCTTACAGCCAATGAAAATCCAAAAGTCATTATCTCAGAAAATTAAAGTAGGTAGGATGAAGGATTAAAAACTGTGCTGCTGTATTCCATAAAACTTCAAAGGGTGAATATAATATTGATTTATTAGTCAATGTGTTTCTGGGCTCCCTGAAATGCCCTGAAACATGGCAATATGATATTGATTTGTCCTGAGGAAGGGGCCAGGAACCCCTGAAATGCTTTGACTAATAAATCAATATTATATTCACCCTTTGATGTCTCGTGGAAAACGGCAGCGCGGTTTTTAACCCTTCATCGTCTCTACTTAATATGTGCAACGGCCGCAAGGACCGGGGGTTTCTCTGACTGATGTTCTGGGAAGTCACGGTGGCTGTTGCCCAGCTCCGTGGCCCTGACCGTGCAGTGATGGAGTTTATGTACAGGGGATGATGAGTTGGTATGTGACGCCATCTGTGGGTGGGTGGTTGGGTGACCAGCGCTGCTATTTTTGGGCCTCTTTGGCAGATGGTGCGGAAGGCGGGATGGTAACGCTCCCCACAGATGGAGTGGGGCCCCAGGGTCAGTATAAAAGACTATGGGGATGATGGGATTCGTTGGTTAGGGTGCAGGAGATGGCAAGGAGGGCGCAGGAAATAGGACGCAAAGGGTGCAATACTTTTACCTTTACTTGGCAAAACATGGTGCAGTCTGGGGGCACTGGTTACCAGGTCCAGAAGGGTCAGGTCAGCCTGGAAACATTTGGAGTCCACCTCGCCAAGTGGGTTTGGAGGTTTTCCTGCTGCACTCTCAGTTTGGGTCCCAGCTGCCTGTCAGCCATCCTGCGCCATTCTTTCTGCCTTCTTTTCCCTTCACCCGTATGGCAGACAGCACAAACCTATCACGGGTACAGGGGTGAATCAAGACTCCCTGCCGCCTGTGCCAGGTGAGGAGCGGAGGGAAGGGGGTGGTGCTGTCACTGGCGGCCGCGGGTGAAGAGCTTTTGCTGGCACTGGCGGCCGAAGCGGGGGGGGGTATCGTGGGTCACTGCTGTCACTGGCGCCTGCGGGTGAAGAGGGGGGGGGAGTTCCGTCACTGGCAGCCGCGGGTGCTATCACCGGCGGCTGTGGATGGGGGGATGATACCTTACTGCACTGCAGCCGGCGGCCATGAGTCTGGAAGCCACTGTGTAGTGCTGGTGCTGCCCCCTTCAGCACTGCTGCTCCTCCTGACTTCTTGACGCCTGAGCCTGAAGGCTCAGGTTGTTCAATGGACGGTGTGGCTCTGCACGGGTACCACCATGCTGATGGCAGCTTCAGGCTCTCGCTATGCTGTTGTGCTGCCGGGTTTGTAGGGCAGCCAGGAGACTTGCAATCTCCTGTCCTCCGAATCGATCAGCGAGACATGCCGTTCCTGTCTGACCCAGGACTCTGTAGCGCCTCTCTGGGGTGAGCTTTCGGCAGCTCCACTCCCCAGAGATCTCTCCTACGTTTTCTTTTCTCCCTCCCCTCAGGCTTACTAACGCCTACTCGGTGCCTGAAACAGGGCAGCTCCCCTTAACTCGGGTGTAGAGCTCCCCCTTCGGTCCCGGAGTCAGGAATGGTGAATGCATGTATGGAGTTACCTCACGTGGGGATCTCCTCCTGCTTCCAAGCATGACATCACCCCCGGTGAAAGAGGCAATGTCACTTTGGCAACCAGACCACTGGCATGTCACATCCCACCCCTAGGTTATTGTATATTTTTGCTCAAATGTTTATACAGTAGTCTCTGTTGGCACTTTTCGAGTAGTATTTGCATATATACAGTGGTTAACATTTATAAATTACACCTCATAGCCAACAGGGGTCTGACCTAGCGTACTACGTTGTGACCTACGTAACACTGGTGTTTCTACTGACCTTTCTTGATCTGCTGTGTCCACTGCAGATGTTGTGGGCTCACTGTGGACTATACTATGGGTAGACTTATGTAGTATGGGTATGCTTGGTAGTTTTCTATGACTTCTTAGATTCACTATGGGCATGACAGATTCGCCGCTAGCAGGGGGTAGATTCTCCTGGTCCACTGTGGGTGAGGCATCTGCTTCTGGAGATGATTGGTCTTCATGTTGATCTAAGGTTTCTGCTACTTGTGCAGTCAACTGGGGAACTGTCAAGACAGGTACCACTATCGCTTGGTTAACTTAAGTCCAAGGATGGGGGAAACTCTCCTAAGATGGTGCATACTTTCTCTTCAACTTCTTCAACCTGTTGAGGAGTGTCTTCATCTTCATCCTTTTCTTGCAGTTGATTTGGGCATACCTTTAGATGGTCTCTGGATACTGCTGCTGAGATTCTTCCTCTATCTTTGGTGACAAGGCAGACCTTGCTGTTATCGAAGTGAGAGGGCAAGATGGTATACGGTTCAGCTTCCCACTGGTCATCCAGTTTGTGCATTCTCCTCTTTCTCTTTAACACCTGTTCTCCTGGTGCTAAGGGAGTAGTGCGGGCATGCTGATTGTAGATCTTATTTTGCTTCTGTCTCGCTCATGACAGACTTTCCTCCACACACTCTTGAACTTTGTGGTATTGCTGTTTCCATTTAGTATCCCAGTCTGCATCTGGCTGTACCATCTCAGGTGTTAGTACTCCCATGTCCAGGTCGATGCGTAGTTTGCCAGGTCTGACCCGCATTAGGTAGGCTGGAATACAGGTGGTTGAGTTCACCAGAATGTGGTTGTACAGGTTTACTAGATCCGGTAGCTTCTCAGGCCACAAGTTGCGCTCTTTTAGAGGCAGAGTTTTCAACAGGTCGATCACCACCTGGTTCATCTTCTCACACATATCATTGGTTTGCGGGTAATATGGCATTGTTCGAATTTTCTTGCAGCCGTACAGGTTGCAGAACTCTTGAAATACGTCTCCTTTGAATGCTAGACCTTGGTCAGTTAAGACTTGTTCAGGCTAGCCGTGAAGTAGACTGAAATGTTCTTGGAAGGTTTTTACAGCTGTCTTCGCTGTCTGGTCCCTTACTGGTACGACCACCAGGAAATGGAAGTAGTGGTCTACAATCGTGAGGGTGTAGATGTAGCCAGACCTACTCGGTGTCAACTTCACATGGTCTAGGGCCACTATTTTAAGCGGTTGTTTCGTGATGATTTGTTGTAAGGTGACTCTTTGGCTATCATGATCTCTTCTCTGCAGGTTGCATGGACCACATTCCCAACACCACCTCTCAATGGATTTTCGCATACCTATCCAAAAGAACCGTTTACGAAGTAGGACCTCCAACTTCTTCCACCCGAAGTGTCCTGCCCTATCGTGGTAAGCCTGTAGGACCATTGGCACATCCCACTTCAGTACTACTATCTCTCAGACCAGTTTGTGTGTGCATGAGTTGATGTTTCTCCAACACAGCCTACCCTCGTAGAAGAACAATTTGGCTTTCTCTTTCCACAACTGTTGGGCTTTCTGTGGTGCATCTGGACCAGGGAAGGAATCAGCTTGGGTTAGCAGCTCTTTCACCAGGCTGACGACCAGGTCGCTGTCCTGCATTTCTGCCCATCCATGGTGGGGCAATGAGTTGAATGAGACCTCTTGTACCGTGGAACGCTTGTCTTTTACATAGTGGGAGAACTGGGATGCACCTTGGTGGTGGAAGGCCGGCATCTCAATTTTCTCAAAGTCTTTCTGGTTTTCCCCCGAGTCGGGTAAATTTGGCATTTTGAATAGCGTGTCAGCATTGGTGTTCTTGTTTCCCGCTCTGTACTTAATTGCAAATTCGTAGTTGGACAGCCGGGGCATCCATTGTTGCCCCGCGCACCTAGCTTCGTGGTTTCCAGGTGTGTCAACGGGTTATTGTCCATGAAGATGGTGAATTTAGTTGATGTCTGAACCTCTTGGTCACAGCCCAGACCATGCCTAGGAATTTTGTCTTGAAGGCACTGTATTTGATGGAGTTCCTTTCAGTGGGATGAGGCTGCCAGTTGGCATAGGCGATGACTCTTTCCTTGCTTTTCTGAACCTGGGACAATACAGTTTCCAATCCCACGTTGCTGGCATCTGTGTACAAGACAAATGTCTGGAAAAGATTTCTTCTCCTGTGAGGGCCAACTTCAAGTGGTTGAAGGAATCTTCCACTCTGTCATCCCATTCGATCGGAGGGCTCTTGTTCTTTGCCTTCTTAGAGTGGCCCACTAAGAGGTCTTGTAGGGGAGTGGCTATTTTGGTGAAACACTTGATAAACTTTTGGTAATGGCTGACCAACCCTAGAAACTGCCATACTTCACGAATGGTGGTGGGGCATGTCTACCAGTCCTTGATGACGGTGACTTTATCAGGATTTGGTGCCGCGCCTTCTACGCTTACCACATAGCCTAGGTACTGTACCTTGGGTTTTAAGAGGTGACACTTGGATGGCTTCACCTTCAGACCAAAGATGGATAAAGCCTTGAACACCTTGACCAGGTGCTTTAAGTGGTCTTCGTAGGTCCGAGAATAGACGATGACATAATTCAGGTATAACAGTACCATCTCAAAGTTCTTATGCCTGAGGCAACACTCCAGCAACCTATGGAACATTCCTGGTGCATTACACAGCCCAAATGGCATGCAGTTGAACTCGCATAGGTCCATTTGTGTCGTGAACACAGTCTTCTCCTTGTATGCCTCTGCCACAGGAACCTGCTAGTACCCATTGGTGAGATCTAGGGTCGAGAAATAGTTAGCAGATTTCAGGGTAGCTAATGACTCCTCAATACGAGGTAAGGGATAGGCATTTTTTTGTGTAATGCGATTAATCTGCCTGTAATCAACACACATTCTAATGTACCGTCTTTCTTTTTGATGAGGACTAGAGGAGCTGTCCAGGGGCTACAACTATTTCTGATTACCCCTGCCTCTTTAATTTTCCATAACATGCTCTTGGCACACTGATAGTAAGCCGGGGGAACAGTGCGGTATCTCTCTATAATGGGCAGATTGTCTTCTGTGGGGATATAGTGCTGAATCCCTTTTACCTGCCCAAAGTCCAGGGGGTTCTTACTAAATACCCTTTCATATTCTTGCACCACCCGGTAGACTCCATCTTTTTGATGTGAAGAGTCAGCCCAGTACTATTTATAAAGGATATGTGTCATCGTGGTCACCTGGGAGCCTGTATCAAGTAGTGCGTTCATTGGGATGCCATCAAGCACGACAGGCAGGACCGGTCGTCCCCCGACGTACTTGTCCCACCAGTTGTTTGGACTGGGTCGCCTTACTCCTAGGGGTTGGTTCTCTGCCCCAGTGGTTGCTCATTTAAAGAACAATACTTTGCGATATTCCCCACTTTGTTGCAGCGGCGGCAGATGGGCTGTCCAGTCTGGCTCTAGCGATCGGTATCTCTTCCTCTGGTCGATGGGATCCGCTTCTGGAGTCGCCACGGGAGGTCACCTGGACTGGAGGCCAGCTGGATTTTCTCAGTTGGTGAAGACGCTTGCAGAAACTGCACTGTTTTTGCCAATGCAGCCACACTCTTGGTTAGCTCCTGAACTTGGAGGCGTCACTCTGAAGAAGCTTTGTTACTCAGTATCTGTGCATCCACCAGATGCATGAGGTAAGAACGCTGCCTCCTGGTGGTACATTACAGCTGGGCACTTGGGGTGCACTGTGCTGCTAGGGGTTGTTTCTCACAGCACGCGGATTGCCCGATCTTTAAATTGTGCAAAGTCCAAGTCAGGCTTCTGTAGGGCCATGATACGCAACTGTGTCCGATGGGTGTTGGATAGGAGCCTCTCTATGAACTGCTCAGTTAACAGTCTATCCTCCTCCTGCACGCTGTTAGGGTCAATCTGTTTAATGGCCCGCAGCATCCTTCTGAAGGTTGAGGGCAAAGTCTCTTATGCTATCCTGCATCCTTTGTTTGCAGCTGGAAAATCTCATTTTTATTTCAGCCGTGGTGCGGATATCAAAGATGTCCTTCAGTTTTGCCAATATATGCTTTACAGTTCTTTTATCGGCGTCCAGCCAGGACTGAACCTCTCTCAGCCAGGGGATACACGTCAAACAGGCTGCGCAACCTCTCTTTAAAGTCACTGAGGGTATGTGACTCCCCTGAGTATTGTGGTAACCAGGCCACTCCCGGGATGTATGGCATTAACAGGGACATAATGGGGCCGTGGCAGCGCCCGCTGCTGGAGCGTCACCTAGGTTGGGCATCTTCCTCCCCCCAGTTAACCTTAGCCAGGTCACTGAATCTGATACCACTAGTTTAACATGCAGCCACCTAGCAGGCAGGATGGATCACACACACAGGAGTTCCGGGTCAGGGCCTCTTGTTTCCTGCCGGCTGACATCACAGAGCGGGGCTGGGTTTCCGTTCGCGCTCTTTCTGCAGCTCCACCCATGACGACCCCCGTCCGCTCCCAGCGCCGCATGGTGTAGCAATGGTGCCAATTTACACAGTTCAACACAGTCTTTTGCACACAGGATCCAGTGGTACCGGGGTTCCGAAATCCTGTTCATGATGCCAAATGCAACGGCTGCAAGGGCCAGTGGGTACTCAGTAATCAGGCCAGCTGATGTTCTGGGAGGTCACGGTGGCTGTGGCCCAGCTCCGTGGCACTGGCCTTGCAGTGATGGAGGTTATTTACAGGGGATGATGAGTTTGTACGTCACGCCACCTGTGGTACCTGGTCATGGGTGACCAGCACTGGTGACCAGCGCTGTTCATTTTGGGCCTCTGGGGCAGAAGGTGTGGTAGCCGGGATGGTAACTCTCCCCACAGGTAGAGTGGGTCCCCAGGATCGGTATAAGATTCTATGGGGATGATGGGAGTCATTGGTTAGGGTGCAGGAAGTGGCAAGAAGGGTGCAGGAAATAACTGGAGGACACAAGGGTGCAATTCTTTTACCTTTACTTGGCAAAATGCAGTGCAGTCTGGGGGCACTGGTTACCAGGTCCAGAAGGGTCCGGTCAGCCTGGAAGCATTCGGAGTCCACCTTGCTAGGTGGTTTTGGAGGCCTTCTTGCTGCGCTCTCAGTTTGGGTCCCAGATGCCTGTGAGCTATCCTGTGACCCTCTTCCTGCTTTCTTTCCCTTGCACCCGTATGGCAGACAGCACAAGCTTATCATGGGTACTGCTGTGCTGATGGCAGCTCCGGGGTCTCGCTATGCTGTTGTGCCACCAGGTCTGTAGTGCAGCCAGGAGACTTGTAATCTCCTGTCCTTAGGTTCGATCAGCAGGACGTGCAGTTCCCGTCTAACCCAGGACTCCGGTGTCCTTGGTAGCGCCTCTCTGGGGTGAGCTTTCGGCAGCTCCGCTCCCCAGAGCTCTCTCTCCTACGTCTTCTCCTTGACCTCTCCTCAGACTTACTAACTAACCCCTCTTTGGTGCTGGAAACAGGGCAGCTCCCCTTAACCCGGGTGTAGAGCTCCCCCTTCTGGCCCGGAGTCAGGAATGGTGAATGCATATGTGGGGTTACCTCACGTGGGGATCTCCTCCTGCTTCCAAGCATGACATCACCCCCGGTGAAGGAGGCAATGTCACTGTGGCAACCGGACCCTGGGGTGCCACATGTGCACCCTGCTGGGGACTGCAGCAGCCGTGATATGCTTTTATAGTGGTTGTGACTCTCACACCCACACAAGGTGAAGCCTCTGATACATATTTAGGTAATATGTTATCTCTCAGACCCTTCATCCTCCCTACTTTAATTTTCTGAGATTTGACCTGTGGGTTTTCATCAACATTAACAGAAATAAACACTTGATATAGATCACTCTGTTTGTAATGACTGTTTATAATATATGCGTTTCAATTTGTGTATTGAATTACTGAAAGAAATTTACTTTTTGATGATATTCTAATTTATTGAGATGCTCCTGTTTCCTTTACAGCTTTGGAGCTGTTCAGATGTCCTAGTTATTTCTGTAACCATGTTTCCTGAAAAAATTTCACAAAGACATGTCCATTTTTGATCTGTGATCAAGTTTACCTGTATAAGTCTACAGGTCTATGAACATGACTGACAGAACACAATGTCATCAATTTATGTGCTATACATGTGCTGTCTGTTTGCGACATTGCAATGAGTTGAAGCTTTATAATTTCTCTTAGCTTTTGGCATATGAGAAAATCACTAATAAACAATGACAGTAAAAACTGACAGAGGCCAGACAATGATGAAACTCCGATCCAACACATTGATGAAAACAGTCTGTGGATTTTACATATAAAATAAAAACACTAACATCTGAATGATGCCCAATGCCCCCATACCCATTAGACTAACGTTAGGCAAACCAAGCCAATATCAATGGGTTCTGCCAACAGTATAATGTGTTTGGGGGCTCTGGACAATTGATTGTGGGGAGAGCTACAGACATGGCTTGTCTGATGTCAGACTGATGATACTTTTATTCTACAGGAGATAAGCAGCTGCCAGACATGTCAACAGATACCTTCTCATAGAGATCGCAGGTGCGCTCAGCCGAATGAGTGTTCCTTTTTATGGGAGAGATGGGTGAGTTGGATGATGGCTGAATCATCATTTGGCCGACAATTATATTATGTGCATGTGTCGCACCCCGGGGCAGGGGTATTCGGAACCGAGCCGTCTCTTCAGTCTGCGGGGGAATGTCACGGGAACGTGACGCGGCTTCGTATGCACAGGTGCAGCAATAAAAGGGAGATGATAAAAGGGAATAAAGTTAGCAAAAGTAATTTGTGATGCCACCCATGGTTCGTGGCCAATATGAGCCACCCCTGCTTGTCACGGTTCCGGGGATGATGGCAATGGGCAACGAGGTGTTAAGCCCTCCATGGGCAGGGCTAGTTATCCCCTGGGCTGGTATATAGTCTATGTGTGATGGTAGAGTACATGTGGAGGTACAGTAGTGACACTTACTGGCATCTCTGGAGCTCCCATGGCTCCCACCGGACACGGTCTTCTTCGTTCCCGCAGGCTGTCTCAGCCTGCGCAGCAAATGTAGTTGGCAGCTCCACAGGTGCAGGTGAGCCCCTGCTATGCACCACAGCAATAAGTCTCTCACACTCACACACAAGCTTGAGTTTGACCCGGTACTTTACTCCACTGCACAGTGTACAGGTTAACACAGTCGCAAGCATTCTATAGTAGTTCACTCTCGGTCCCGGTGACCAGTCTACAGCTGGAACAGGTTACTAGAGGCGCACCCCCTTTCTAGTCCTTTCGGGCCTCTCTCTTTCTCTCCCGCGCATCTGCCTCGGGCCAGCCGTCACAGACTTTACATGGTCGTTTTCCCCTAGGAATTCTAGTCCTATATGACGGCCTTTCCTTCGGGTGCCAGGGGTTTGGATCCGGGACATGAAGACTCCAAACCCTGCCGGAGTTCTTGTGGTTGGGGCCTAGAGCTACCCTGCCACATTGTCACGTGCTTAGTTGGCGCTGACATTGCTGGATACTGCTGTGTATGTTTGTCTTTAAGAGCTGCATGGTTTATAGTTGTGAAGGTCCTGGCCTCCTGTGTTGTACTCCAGAACTGCATTCACTATTAGATTCAACTGCCGGTTGAGGGGTTAATGTGTAACTCACCTGAACTTCCCACCCCATAGCCTTTAAGTAGCCTCTCCTTCCACCAGGTGGTGCTGCTGATAGAGTTTCACTCTATGCTTCTTCCGGAAGCCGTGCTGTGCTGACCTGTGTGTTTGTGGTGCTGAAGTCCTTTCCTTTGGAGTCGCTGTGAGGGGAGAATAGCGCAGGGCTGGTGGAGGAGTTTTAGGGAGAGGCTGGAGAACCGAACCTTCTCACCTTTAGAGATACAGTACAGAACAAAGGTTTGGACACACCTTCTCATTCAAAGAGTTTTCTGTATTTTCATGACTATGAAAATTGTAGATTCACACTGAAGGCATCAAAACTATGAATTAACAGATGTGGAATTATATACTTAACAAAAAAGTGAGAATCAACTGAAAATATGTCTTATATTCGAGGTTTCTTCAAAGTAGCCACCTTTTGCTTTGATTACTGCATTGCACACTCTTGGCATTTTCTTGATGAGCTTCAAGAGGTAGTCACCGGAAATGGTCTTTCAACAGTCTTGAAGTAGTTCCCAGAGATGCTTTGCACTTCTTGGCCCTTTTGTCTACACTCTGCGGTCCAGCTCACCCCAAACCATCTTGATTGGGTTCAGGTCTGGTGACTGTAGAGGCCAGGTCATCTGCTGTAACACCCCATCACCATCACACATCCTCCATGCTTCACAGTGGGAACCAGGCATGTAGAGTTCATCCGTTCACCTCTTCTGCGTTGCACAAAGACACGGTGGTGTAGAGATGTGTCTGCTGCTAGATCTTTGTGTGGCATTGACCTGGTCTCTAATCTGAGCTGCTGTTAACCTGCGATTTCTGAGGCTGGTGACTCAGATTAATTTATCCTTCGCAGCAGAGGTGTCACTTGGTCTTCCTTTCCTGGGGCGGTCCTCATGTGAGCCAGTTTCTTTGTAGCGCTTGATGGTTTTTGCAACTGCACTTGGGGACACTTTCAAAGTGTTCCCAATGTTTTGGACTGACTGACCTTTATTTCTTAAAGTAATGATGGCCACTAGTTTTTCTTTACTTAGAATTTGTATTATGGCAAGAAAAAAACAGCTAACAGTCTATTCAGTAGGACTATCAGCTGTGTATCCACCAGACTTCTGCACAACACAACTGATGGTCCCAACCCCATTTATAAGGAAAGAAATCCCACTTATTAAACCTGACAGGACACACCTGTGAAGTGAAAACCATTTCCGGTGACTACTTCTTGAAGCTCATCAAGAGAATGCCAAGAGTGTTCAAAGCAGTAATCAAAGCAAAAGGTGGCTACTTTGAAGAACCTAGAATATAAGACATATTTTCCATAGTTTCACACTTTTTTGTTAAGTATGTAATTCCACATGTGTTAATTCATAGTTTTGATGCCTTCAGTGTGAATCTACAGTTTTCATAGTCATGAAAATATAGAAAACTCTTTGAATGAGAAGTTGTGTCCAAACGTTTGGTATGTACTGTACCTTCGGGATCAGGGCCATTCAAGGTTCCTAGACTAGGGTCAGACTAGTCTTCCCTGATCACCCTGCCCACAATTACCATTCCCTCATCAGCATTCTCACTACACCATGACACACATCTACAGAGCGGGGACTCTGTTCCTTGGCCCAGCCACCAGTGTCCCGAGTTAGTCGGGTTCACCTGGCTCCCTCTGTCTTCCACGGGTTCAGCCTCGGTTCCCGACCAGCCATTAGTGGTGTCGGCCGACGGACCCTGTTGATCTTTCTGCCTCTGGCACTCAGCTGAATGGTGTCTCGGCTTGGGGAACCTTCCCTCTTCCTCATCCTCAAGGGAATTCTTCTCAACTTAGTGTTCCTAGGTCCTTTTTGACTAGTTCCTCCACCCCTTTCTCAGGTTCTGTTCTCTGTTCCACCCTCCACCTAGCTCCTCCCGCCATCCCTCACCTGACATGAAGTGACTTAGGTTCAGGATCGGAGAGTATGTATGGGGTGTTGGTGTAGAGTGTCTAGCTTATCTGTCCCAGCTGCTCTACCTCTCTGTGGCCACCGGTCCACAGGGACGCCACCCATGTTGACCTTAACACTTCATGCATGTTTGTTGAGCTGAGTCACTTGTTTTTCATGACATTTTCACTGCCATTTTTTGCAGCTTTTTATTGTTTTATAACTTTGGTGAGTTTTTGATGATGCAGAATCTCTGCACCCTTTTTCCACTTATTAAGTAAATTATATTACATGTGTATCTGTGTTTTTTTTCTACATGCGTTTTTATCGCACCTTTGATGCTGATGTTTTTGTCTCTTGTTGGTATGTTATGTTTTAAATAAAGTTTCCTTGTTTTTGATACTTGGCTTTGACAAAACTTTATTGATATACTTAGGTGCAGAGTACATGCGTTTTTTTATGCGTTTCTGCAGCAGAAATGTACTGTACATGCATATGCATTGTTTACCTGAGGATTTTCCGCAAGTCTTTCAGATTAATGGATTTTTGAAAGTTCTGCCAAAGTAAGTAGAACAAATTCTACAACAGTTACGCTATTTTATTATTGCACTTGAAGACACACACTACTGATAATATTCACTGATTTTATTGAGTGGTATGTGCTTCTCAATAAATTAGGTGCATGTTAGTCCTATGTACCCCTCCTTTGAGTCTAGTATGTGTGGTGCCCTGCTATCCACAGGTACCCACAGACTCACCCGCAGCATGGATGGGTTTCCACAGCGGGTACACAGTTAAACACAACCCCTTCCACCCCTGCACAGTAGGGGGAGCCCAACCTGCTGCTTTGAAGCAGGATCCCCTATAAATACTGGTGCTGGGGGCGGAGTTAGTCAGAGTGTTGCAGACGCTACAAGAGCTGCAAGGAAGTGATGGTGTTCGGTGCTGCGTTAGGCCCGAGCCAATTACCCTGACCAGTCTCTGGTAACTCAGCGGGGCCCAAGAGTGGGGTCGAGAGGCAAGGAGAGCAACCACCGGACACCAGAGTCCGCGTCCACAGGAGTGCACCAGGCCCAGTGGAGATCCCCAGAACACCGTGGAGACTTCAGTCTCCCGGACTCTTGCACGACAAAATACCAGGGAGCCAGGCACTGTGGGGGAGCGGACCAGCGGTAGACGACAGAGGGCATCCCGAGGACAGTACAGGAGGAGGAAGAGAGAGCAGAGGAGGTCAGCTAGGTTTTACACAGGCGGGAGCTTCACACACACACGGGAAAAGCAAAAAGGAGGCCTTATACCCACTCGCTGTGGAGATCCTGAAGTGCGTTCTGAACACTCGGTACTCTGGACAATTTACTAGCTTCAACACCATTAAAAAGGTAAATGACAACCAGCGGTGTGTGTGTCAGTTCCTTCCCCATGCTCCTTCTCATCTATCCATTCATCACCTTGACCATCACCTGTGCATCACTGCCCCGGGGAAGGTTAGCTCCACCTGCAGGGAGGTGTACCATCTAGGCCGCTATACCACCACCCTCCGGAGGGCAAACCACCAGGGCCACATGTCTGGGCAGGCCACCGTTGACAACCCCACAGAAGCAGAAGAGGGCCCAGACAACTGAGTCCCCATACCATGGGCAAGGCATAAGAGGCTTTCTCTAGCGTCACAAACAGGATCCTGTGCTGGGTGCTACCGGGTACTGTGTGCCATGTTTTATCGTGACTAGTGACTGTTAAAATTAAGCCACCATTACTGCACGCTGATCGGGAAAGAAAGCGGCCATGACGGCTTGCAGAGTGCGAAAACGAAACATGCCCACTGCTCTGCCGGAAACTCCCGAAGCGCAGCGGCCTGTTCCGGAAACTCCCGGACTGTTTAACTGTTTAAAGACTGGCCGTGATTCACTAGGGGGGGGGAACCCCGAAAATGTCCGCCTCGTTCAGCGACGATGAAAAAGCCTTTGCAGACCCTGTGAATCACCCCCAAACAACCATGGCTGCAACCAGTAGCGCCGCTGACCCACCGGGTGCAGTAGCCCCGATCATGCTGATCTCGCTACCGTATGTCCCGGGTGCTAAGTGGTTACCCCGGTACGATGGCCGCCCCGATACCCTGCCTGCCTTCAAAAGAAAAATCTGCAGCGTACTGGACATGTATGCAATGACTGGCAGGTGGCGTGCTGCTATGGTACTGGGACAGTTAACTGGTGCAGCAGAGAGAAGCTGAATCTTGCTCCGCCGCTGAGTGGTCATCAGTAGCTGTAATTTTGGACAAATTACAAGTTGCTTTTGAGGACTGTAATGAAGCTGATATAAGGATGCGCTTTTATCATTGCTATCAAAAGCCTGAAGACGACATCAGGACCTATGCCTGGCGCCTACAGGAGGCGCTGCGGGCCCTAAAGCAATTTAACCCTGCTAGTGTCCCTGATGAAAATAAACTGTTGATTGAACAATTTATCCGGGGGCTCCTATTGTGGCGCCCTGCTCACGCAGGTAGCCACAGATCTCTCTAATGCACAGCTGGGTTTCCACAGCAAGTACCTACTACATGCAACACCTTCCACCCCGGCACAGTAGGGGTGCCCCACTTGCTGCCCTTAGGCAAGATCCCCTATAAATACTGCTGCTGGGGAGGAGCTAGTCAGAGTCTGCAGATGCTAGGATAGCTGCAAGGACGTCCTGGTGGTCGGTGCTGCGATTAGGCCCGAGTCAGTGACCCGGAGTGGCCCTTCTACGTCCGGCCACCCTAAGTGAGACTGAAGGCGAGGAGCAGAGAGAGAGTTAAGGGGGAGCGAGGAACTTGGAGAAGAGTTTCACCCAGAGAATCACTGGATATTGGGGATCCACACCTGTAGGATGCTATAGGACCACAGAGAACCCCGTCACACAGTGGAGGCTTCGGCTACCTGGTTTGTTCTCCCTGTGAGTCAAGAGAGGGAGCCAGACACAGCAGACGGAGCCGCAGTGTTCAGCGAGGGTAACCCGGAGACCGCACAGGAGGGAGGCAGACACTACAGTAAGGAAGAGAGAGGAGGCAAGTCTGGCTGCAAGCAGGCTGTGCTTCAACCATCACTACAGAGCAGAGGAGGCCTTATACCCACTTGCTGTGGGGACTCATTGTGCAACCCTGTCACCTTTCGGTGCCCTGGACATATTTACCTGCAAAACATTAGTAAAAGGTAAAAGAGACTTCTGTGTGCATGTATCCTTCCTCTCCACTCACCGTGCCCCTCATAGACTGTTCCAGCACTCCCTGTACTATCCAAGCTCCCCTCCAAGCTGCTCCTGTATACGTTGCTGCCCTGGAGGTCCCAGTCCTGCCTGCGGAGGACTACACCATCTCAGCCGCAACACCACCGACCTCCTGAGGACTGTGGTGGCGCTGGTGATATCTCACCAGGTACTGCAGGTGGCGTCACGACAAACATGTACATAATCCCCTGTATATATAAATCCCCCTTTTCAAGAGAATAGTCCCCCGGGACACGGGGTCAGGCGTGGCCGCCATTCCCCGTGACACAGTTAACCCCTTCTGCTGCCTGATACCCGAATACCCCACACCCTGGGGCGACAAGCTATCACCAGAGGACAACAAAACCCTGTGCTGGTGGTCCCTGAATAACCCGGATGCTGACTTTAACACTTTAAAGGACATGGCCATAAAGGGGTTACAGCCCGTGGAGACCCCTGAAGCTGCTATACGGCAGTGTGGCAGTGGCAGGGCTCCAGCTACTACAACACCGGTACCCGTGCCTGCAGTTGAAAGCTGTGTTCAGTCTGCAACCCCTGAAAGGATTGACTCTTTATATGCTGAGATGCGCCAGCTAAGTAAGCATCTAGCCACTGTCATGGAAGCCTTACAGCTGCAGCAGTGGCCGAAACCACAGCCGCTGCCTAAACCTCAACCTCAAATCCAGCTTGCCCACAGTCCGGCAGACATCCCGTGGATGAGAGGGAAGAAGACCATGTCGCCCAGAGGGAGGACCACCAACCGTTACAGCTCCACCACGGAACCCATTTGCTGACGCTGCAACAAGACCGGCCACATCGAGAGGTTCTGTCCTTTAAACGAGCAGACCCTGGGGGCTGGGCCGAACCCCAGGAGTAACTCAACAGGGCCCAGCCAACTGGTACGACACCTACATAGGACAGCGACCGTTCCTGTCTATCATACTAGATGGCATTTCAACACCTGCTTTGTTGGACACCGGGTCACAAGTGACCACAATACCTGATATCCTTCACAAACAATTTTGGTCATGTAATGAACTTAAGCCACCTGATATTAACCTTAACATCTATGCTTCTAACGGTGACCCACTCACTATGTTGGGGGTTAGAGAAATACCCATAAAAGTGGGGAGGGAGGAATTACAAGACCAAGGGGTAATTGTGGTAGAAGAAAATCCTAATAACTGTCATCCTTATATTATCCTTGGTACAAATGTTGCTAGCAATTGCAGGGAGGAAGTGTTATTTTTGCTTCAACAGATTGCAGATACTGCCAAGCCTAGGCAGAAGAAGGTTCTCCAGAGAGAGATCAGAGTCCTCCTGCATCAACAACAGGTAAAACTGATGGGTGGTGAACTTGGTACCGCACGGGTAACAGACCCGCTTCCTATTGTAATACCTCCAAGAAGTGAAATGATGATTTGGTGTTGAGCAGCTATAGGTCTGAGAGGGCAGGACTATCAGGCATTAGTGGAGCCCATCAGCTCAGAGCACAGGCCTACACTCTTGACAGCCAGGGGGGTTGTTGATGTACACAAGGGAAGAGTACTAGTTTGCATTTGGCAGTGAGGAGGTCAAACTACCCCCGTACACCACCATTGCTAAGCTGTACACTGTAAGTAACAACGAGATACAAGCAGTGGAACCCTCACCACTCCCCAAGGAGGCAGAGGATAACAACGCTAAGGGGCAGCTAGAGGACTGGTGTCAGCAGCTCCATGTCGGAACTGATTCCACTCCCGTGCATCAAAGGCAAGGTGTCTATCGGGTAGTCCAAGAATTTGAACAAGTTTTCAGTAAGCATCCACTTGACTATGGTAGGATCAAAGGGGTAAAACATCACATCCCTACAGGAACACATCCACCAATCAAAGAGCGATACAGGCCTATTCCACCCACACACTATCAGAAAGCCAAGGAGATGTTACAGGATATGAAGGACAAAGGGGTTATCAGAGATAGTTGGAGTCCCTGGGCAGCTTCTCTAGTCCTAGTCAGAAAGAAAGATGGCAGTATGAGGATGTGTGTAGATTATAGGCAAATAAATCGCATAACACACAAAGATGCTTACCCGTTACCTTGCATTGAGGAACCACTTGCTGCATTGAAGTCTGCCAATTACTTTTCAACCCTAGATCTCACTAGCGGGTACTGGCAGGTCTCCGTTGCAGAAGACGCTCATGGGCCTATGTGAATTCAACAGCATGCCCTTTGGACTATGTAATGCACCCAGAACGTTCCAAAGGCTGATGGAGTGTTGCCTGGGGCACAAAAACTTCGAGACGGTACTGCTTTACCTTGATGTCATCATCGTGTATTCTAAGTCTTATGAAGAACACCTGACTCATCTAGCGGAGGTATTTGAAGCCTTGTCCAAATATGGGATGAAGCTGAAACCATCCAAATGCCACCTGTTAAAACTGAAGGTACTGTACCTGGGACACGTAGTCAGTTCCAAAGATCTACCTTTGGAGTGGGGCGAGGAACAAGAAGAATTGTTCCAGCAGATGAAAGAGGCCCTAACAGGTGAAGAGATCCTGGCTTATATGGGAGTGGACAAGGATGAGCTGGAAGAAATAGAGCTACCTGCTTCCATCAGTTGAGAGTATCCTAATCTCAACAGGTAAACTTCCTGAGAGAGTAGTGAACCCGTTACCACACTTCGGCTGGAAGGAAGCTCAAGACAGTGACCCAGCTATCAGCTTAATCAAAAGACTGATAACTCAGGAATCAGCAAAGTTACCTTTAAATCCTTCGCCAGAAGCCAAACACCTGTGGAATGAAAGAAGCAAACTGTTCATCTACCAGGAGAAGCTCTGCAGAAGTTACATCAATCCCAGAACCTACGAGATAGTCTGGCAAATCATAGAGTACCCAGACAGAAATTCAAATGATACTAAATGCGTATCACAACCAAACTGGTCACTTTGAATGGAAGAAATTTAAAATGTTGTTAAGGACAGATTCTGCTGGGTTGGCATGTGAGGATTCATAGAAAGATGGTGTAAGAACTGTGGACTGTATAGCCTACGCAGAAAAGACCAGCACAGTCAGAGAGCACCATTTAAACCTATTGTAACAACGCAATCACTCCAAATTGTAGCCTTGGACCATGTGAAGTTAGCTCCAAGTAGAACCAGCTACACCAATGCCTTGACAATCGTAGACCATTACTCCAAATTCCTGATGGTCATAACGGTAAAAGACTTGACAGCCGCAACAGCTGCAAAGACCTTCCAGAATGTCTTCTGTAGACCACTTGGCTATCCAGAACAAGTTCTAACGGATAGAGGCTCAGCATTCGAAGCAGAGATCTTTCAAGAGTTTTGTCATCTTTACGGTTGTAAGAAGATTAGAACTATGCCATATCATCCCCAATCCAATGGGTTATTTGAAAAGATGAATAACATCGTGATTGACATGCTCAACATGCTACCTCTTGAAGAAAGCAACCAATGGCCAGAAAAACTGCCTGATCTGGTAGACATGTATAACCACATTCCAGTGAGTTCTACAAACTGTACACCTGCCAATCTGATGAGAGCCCGTACAGGAAGACTCCCTGTAGACTTAGAACTCGGAGTTGTTGAATCCAGAGCAGATACTTCTAATTCTGACAGGAACACCAACCGTCTAGACCAGTATAGACAAGTGCAAGCCTGTGTTGAAGAGAATCTAGAAAAGTCAAGAGAAAGACAAGAAAAGAACTTCAACAAAAGTGCACCAGCAGAACCCATACTACTTGGAAGTACAGTCTTAAAGAGAAAAAGAAGGAAACACAAACTTGATGATCAGTGGGAAAGAGAACCTTACACAGTTTTAAATTCCAACTTTGACAGTACCAAAGTGTGCCTCATCACTAAGAATGGAGGAAAAACCACACAAACGGTATCCCTGGATCATTTAAAGAAATGTCCAGAAGAGTGGAGAAATCAAGAAGATTCTCCAGATTTTTCAGAAAAGAAACCAGAGCCCTATGAACTCTTTCAACTTCCATGTGAAAAATCCAAAGAAAAAGTCATATCCACTATACTTGGATACTTTCCAGAAGATTGGCCCCAACACGAAGGAGCAATCATTGTCCCCGTCATCAACTTCTATCAACCAGCAGACGATCAGGAAGAAATACCCGTTGTCAGAAAACCAGAGGGTCCTGCAATCGGTACATCTGCTAGTCCTGCAGTGAGACTAAGGCCACGCAGACGCTTACCTGATACTCCCACATTGCATTCTCCAGACACCTCACCTGAGATAGCCTCACCCGTAGTGCGTAAATCCAGTCGTAGCACACGTGGGCAGGCCCCATCCAGGTATGGAGATTGGGTACAATAAATGTGATATAGAACTAATGTAAAGTAACTTGTAAATAGTAACACTTATAAAAATGTAAATAGTAGTGCACAAAAAGGGTGAAGAGTAGGCCAAAAACAGGTCGGACCAGGTACACAACACCAAAAGAGGGGTGCGCGGAGGTGGCGTAAGAAACTGTCTAGGGAGGGCAAAACCTTGGCCAATAGGTGATCCCAGGACCTGGAGGCCTACAGCACTTATGACCAATAGAGGCCCCAGCAGTACCTAGGACTCCTACACCGAAGCAGCCGTAGTAACTGTTGTTGTGTATTTGAACTTTACCTGTAAGGACTTGTTGAACTTTTGAAAAACTTTAACCCTTTTTCCTGGAGCTTACAGAGACTACTGTAAAGACTCTTTAAAAACACTTTTCTAACTTAAATAAGGACTGGTGTGACAAATAACTCCTCTTTCCAGCCTGCGGTGAATGGACTAGCACCGTATAGACTACACCTGTTTTGCCATTTTTCAGTGGTTTTTGTAAATTTTTGAATTTTCAGACTCTGTAAATATGTTAACTGGTGAAGATGTTATTTATGTTGTTTGACCAAAAATTGTTCCTCAGTCCAGGAGTACTGACCTTACCTAGGGGGAATGTGGCACCCTGCTAATCACAGGTACCCATAGACTCACCCGAAGTATGGGTGGGTTTCCACAGCGGGTACACAGTTACACACAACACCTTCCACCCCAGCACAGTAGGAGGAGCCCAACCTGCTGCTTTGAGGCAGGATCCCCAATAAATACTGGTGCTGGGGGCAGAGTTAGTCAGAGTGTTGCAGACGCTACGAGAGCTGCAAGGAAGTGCTGGTGTTCGGTGCTGCGTTAGTGTGGCGCCCCACGTAGTCAGGCGTCACAGAGGGGTATTGCACCTGTAAAAGAGGTGTAATTGCCCCAGCTGCAAGTGGACCATAGGTTGGTGGGTGGACCCGATTCCTGCACTCCCACATTAGCTGAGCGGTGGGAGGTTACCAGGGAGGGGATATATTCACGTCTAGGGGGCGGCCACTTGGAGGAGGAGGAGAGGAGTTAGGACGGTTGCAAAAGAGTGTGGAACGAGGCGGAAGGGTTACCCGGACGGTTTCAAGCTGATCCGGAGGGAAGGAGAAAGAGGGTCTTGAGGAGATCCTGAAAGAGGGCGTCCGACGAGCGGAGTCTGGGCCCTAGAGAGAAAGGGAGAACCCCAGCGTGGAGAGACCATTCTCCAGGGGATTCTCCAGTCCACCACGGGAACGCCGGGCCCGAGCATCCGGCCAAGGTCTATCTTTGCAGTCGGCAACCGGCTGTTGTGGCTTGTTTATCAGCTGCAGCACCCTGCCAGACAGAGTGGTCTGCCTGCTTCCTCACCCCGAGGGAGAGGCCCCCCAATACTACCTACACAGAGCCATTGGGTATAGACTCATCCTAGGAGGGGAAGAAAGGACACGGGTTCATCAACTAAGGTACACCACGGGTCCCACCATACCACCTGGGATCCACTTGCAGCCACCCATAGAGCTACCTGTTACTTTAACATATGATGCTGAACTGTGGACTTTGTATGTTGCTGCTAAAGGTTTACTGTAAAGTACCCGGGAGAAAGTGACTTTGCCTGTGTGTGGTTTTCTCCATCGATCTGTTTGCTTACAGGAACGCTGCCCCGGAGGACCAGCTCTACCTGTAGGGAGCTTTGCCAACTCTGTCGCACTACCATCTGCCTCCGGAGGACTGTGGCGGTGCTGGTGACCCATCACCAGGTACTACAGGTGGCGTCACATGACAAACCCTAATCCCCTGTGAATAACAAACTTTTTGAAGTGTCACCCAGGCCACGCGCTCAGGCGCTGCCACCAGTGACATCCCCCGTGGGAAGCATCCCACCGAGCCAGTTACCCAGTCTCCGGTAGCCCTGCAGGGCCCAAGAGTGGGGTCAAGAGGCAAGGAGAAGAGGCAGAACAGTGGGGGACCGTGGAGCCAGCATTAGGTTCACCCCCGAGCAACCACCGGACACCGGAGTCTGCGTCCACTGGAGTGCACCAGGCCCAGTGGAGAATCCCGTGGATCTGCATGATCAAATACCTGGGAGCCAGGCACCGTGGGGGAGAGGACCAGCGGTAGTCGACAAAGGGCATCCCGAGGACAGTACAGGAGGAGGAGGAGAGAGCAGAGGAGGCCAGCCAGGTTTTACACAGGTGGGGACTTCACAGACACACACACGTACACAATCACACGGGAAAAGCAAAAAGGAGGCCCTATACCCACTCGCTATGTACATCCTCAAGTGCGTTCTAAACACCCGGTACTCTGGACGATTTACTAGCTTCAACATCAGTAAAAAGGTAAAGGACAACCAGCGGTGTGTGTGTCAGTTCCTTCCCCGCGCCCCTGCTCATCCATCACCAGCACCCCGACCATCGCCGGTGCATCCCTGCCCTGGTAGGGGTTAGCTCCACCTGCTGCTATACCACCACCCTCCAGAGGACTGAGGTGGCGCTGGTGCCTAATCACCAGAAGCTGCGGGTGGCATCACGAGAACTACAATACAAACTTTATTCCCATTCCCAACTCCCCTTTTCAAAAGCAGACCACCAGAGACATAGGTCCCCATGTTAAAAAAACGCATGTGTTTTTTTAAAGCACCCAAAAACGCTGCTAGCAGCGTTTTTTGGGATGCTGCACAGAAATGCATGCGTTTTTGAAAAAAAGCACACACATGCGTTAACACATATGCTTTTTTGGACTTTGAAAAAAAAATGCCTAAAAAGATCCCAAAAACAGATCTAAGCCAAAAACGGATGGTGTATGTGACCCTGGCCTATCTCTTAGATAACATTGGTTTGTTAAAATGTGACAACTAACTTTAAATTGACATAAAGTTATCAGGGTACGCAAAAGATGATGTTAAAACTACATTACAGAAACATGTAATACGCATATCCATTTTTTTTTCTTGCACCCATTTACTTGCATTGGTGAGTCTCTGGCGAGATATGCTGCCATACCAAGCATGATGCAATTTTTTTTCCTCAGCTTGTTTCCACTGATGAAAAACTCATTTATAAACAATGCCCTATTGTTTAACATTGGTGCGAGTGTTAAGCCCCCGTCACACATAACGAGATCGTTAGTGAGATTGTTGTAACGTCATAGGTTTTGTGACGTAACCGCGATCTCGCTAACAATCTCGCTACGTGTGACACTTAGCAGCGATCAGGCCCCTGCTGTGAGATTGCTGATCGTTACAAAGTGCTCTGGGTCATTTTTTGGTCGTTGCGCTCCCGCTGGTCAGCACGCATCGCTGTGTGTAACAGTGAGAGACCAACGATCAGCGACCTCACAGGCTGCTAACCATGGTAAACATCGGGTATCTAGGCAGCGCGCGCTGCCTAGATACCCGGTGTTTATCATAGTTACCAGCGTCCTCCCTGCTTAGCCTGTAGGTATTTTACATTTAGTAGATCCACCCATATTAGTACCATGCACACTAAATATTGTCATTGCAGAAATAAAATACTGATTCCCTAATACCAATCCCCTAATAGATCAAGCAGTAGGAACAATCCAGTAATAGTGTTAGGACATTATCCGTTACTGTGCAGATTACAGGCTGCCTTAACATTGCTGTATATTGTGAAACAAGATCCAGTTTGTACAGAGTTTGTACAGGGAGTCTCCTCATTGAAATGAAGAGGGAAATTAAGTGAGATGACATTCAGTATATTTCCTCTAAAGATTACCTGTATGTTTAAAAAATAAAGAGGCTCGGGTTATAGAAGGCGACTCAATGGGGAAGTAGACGGTTAACGTTTTTATTGAGCAAATAAACCATGGGTAATGAAATCATCTCTGTAAATTGTCACTTTAATAGTATGGTGGAACATAAAGCTGATATACACTGGATAAAGAAAGCCACAGCCAGTTTAGGTGAGTATTACAAACATAATGGGTGCCATTTAGAAACATATTATCCTGTATGTACTGTACAGGCAGTGGTAGGAAGTAAGCCAGATATACGCCATCTATAGGATTCTGCAACATTTTCAAAATCCTAAGACTCTTTATATCAAAGTTTTTTTTTTGCTATAAATGGATATATTTGTGCTATATTACAGCTCCATACAATTAGAGTTGTCATATGACCTTGTACATTATCCTTTCTCCACAGGTGACATTCATTTTACATGTCTAGTGCTGGTGGATTTTGAGTCTGATCAATTCATGTCATATGCCGAATGTGTAATGCATTGCAGACAGCATACATCTCTAATAGCAATTATCAGAGTTAGCACTGATTGCGGCTGTTTAACCCCTTAAGTTCCATTGTCTGTCTCTTTGACAATGACATTTAAAGGGGTTGCTCACTTCTAGGACAACCCTGTCTGATTCCACATGTCTTCCCTAGGTAAAATAAAGAAGCCTGTACTCACCTCCCATGTTGGCACTGTTCCAATGGTGTTGATGATCACATTCCCTGGGCTCACATTACATTGTGACATCACGTGAATCCCATTGTCCAATCACTGCTGTCTTCTGTCTCCCTGTATTCCAACCAATGAATTAATCAACAGGAAGTAAGCACTACGGTTGCTGCTCACTTCCTGTTGATTAGCTCATTGGACTGAAAGCAGGGAGACGGAAGACAATGGTGATTGAACACGGTGCTCATGTTATTTCACAACATCATGTGAGCTCCAGGAACGCAATTACCAACACCGTTGGAACAGTGCCAGCATGGGAGTTGAGTACAGGCTTCTTTATTTTACCTATGATATGTGGAATCAGATGGGGTTGTCCTAGTAGTGGACAACTCCTCTAAGGTGCACAGGTTCAGGCACCCATTGTTGCCCTAAAATATGATTATAGAATGCCAATGGGTTGCCACAGCTGAAGGCCCTCATCATTCACTGACAAGGCTTCATAAGAGAACATTAGTTTCCCTATATATGGTGGTATTGTAAAATTATCTATTCTAATAAAACCCTAAGACAGCTTGCGTCAGTATGTCATCGAAATGACGTCACGTCCTGACTGAAGCCGGCTGTATACCTAACCAAGATGGCCGACTGTTAGCGAGAGCGGGGCTAATACTGCTCCACTCTCGCCATTGGCGGCCTCTCCTGCGCCCAACACCCTCCTGTCTTACACCCCTGCCTGCCACACACCCCCTCACCTTCACACTACTCAGCACTCACCCCCCCACCCCACGTCCAAACGCCTCCCGGACATTGTGTGCCACCTCCACCATGGCGTACGAAATCTCACGAGATTACGGAATGTCTCACGAGATTTCACACGTCATCGGCAAAAGCGTGCAATTTGAATTCCTAATTCCTGTCAGACGGTGCCTGCCTCTTCACCTTCACTCCGCCTCCTCATTTCACTAAGTACAACCTCTAAAACGTCTTAAGTATCCTTCTCCTCACCACCCTACTTATTAAGCCTTTGAGATAAGGCATATATTAGCTCAGGGTTGTTGTATATCACCATGTACTGTGCTATTTCTGTTATCAGCCCTCAGCCCACTCTGGCTAACTCTTGAATTACATTTCTCTACCTCCTGTAGAAAACTCACATTAACCCTTTGGTATAAAGCAGGGGTCCCCAACCGCCGGTCCGCGGACCGGGACCTGGCCGTGGGGGTCTTTGTGCCGGTCCGCGGGTAGCTGCCGCTTTCCCGCCCCCCTAAGAAGTCTCCGCCTCCCTTGGAACTCTGCGCCCCTCACCTCCTGCACTATGCCGCTCTGCTCTAAGCCCCTGCCTCAGCTGCGTGCGTAGAAGGTGAGCTGTCGGCCAATCAGTGCAGCAGCCATGCCCTGATTGGCCCGCTACTGCCGCGCTGTTATTGGCCGACAGCTTCCCTCGTACAGCTAAGCTCGTAATATCTCGCGCTATTTCTAAGCGCAGCAGTGACGTGAGCTTCAACGTCACGTGATGCGCTGGAAATAGCGCGAGATATGAAACTCCGGCCACATCTCTTCCTCAGCTGCTTAGCTGTGCTGCCGGCAGGAGCGGTGAGCATCAGCTGGCAAGTGTGAGGCGTGGCATTCTGGGGCAATGTGTGTGCGATGGGGGGGGCATTCAGGGGCAATGTGTGTGAGGGGGGAAAACAGGGGCAATGTGTGTGAGGGGGGCATTCTGGGGCAATGTGTGTGCGATGGGGGGGCATTCAGGGGCAATGTGTGTGAGGGGGGCAAACAGGGGCAATGTGTGTGAGGGGGCAAACAGGGGCAATGTATGTGAGGGGGGCATTCTGGGGCAATGTGTGTGAGGGGGGCAAACAGGGGCAATGTGTGTGAGGGGGCATTCAGGGGCAATGTGTGTGAGGGGGCAAACAGGGGCAATGTGTGTGAGGGGGCAAACAGGGGCAATGTGTGTGAGGGGGCAAACAGGGGCAATGTGTGTGAGGGGTGCATTCTGGGGCAATGTGTGTGAGGGGGGCAAACAGGGGCAATGTGTGTGAGGGGGCATTCAGGGGCAATGTGTGTGAGGGGGGCAAACAGGGGCAATGTGTGTGAGGGGGGCAAACAGGGGCAATGTGTGTGAGGGGGGCAAACAGGGGCAATGTGTGTGAGGGGGCAAACAGGGGCAATGTGTGTGAGGGGGCAAACAGGGGCAATGTGTGTGAGGGGGCAAACAGGGGCAATGTGTGAGAGGGGGGCAAACAGGGGCAATGTGTGTGAGGGGGGCAAACAGGGGCAATGTGTGTGAGGGGGGCAAACAGGGGCAATGTGTGTGAGGGGCAAACAGGGGCAATGTGTGTGAGGGGGGCAAACAGGGGCAATGTGTGTGAGGGGGGCAAACAGGGGCAATGTCTGTGCGAGAGGGGGGCATTCTGGGGCAATGTCTGTGTGTGGGGGGCATTCTGGGGCAATGTCTGTGTGTGGGGGGCATTCTGGGGCAATGTCTGTGCGAGAGGGGGGCATTCTGGGGCAATGTCTGTGCGAAAAGGGGGCATTCTGGGGCAATGTCTGTGCGAGAGGGGGCATTCTGGGGCAATGTCTGTGCGAGAGGGGGGCATTCAGGGGCAATGTCTGTGTGAGGGGGGCATTCAGGAGCAATGTCTGTGTGAGGGGATCATTCAGGAGCAATGTCTGTGTGGGAGGGGCATTCAGGGGTCAGTATGTCTGTGTGTGTGTAGGGGCAATATGTGAGGCGGGTATTCAGGGATCAGTGTGTGTGAGGGTTATACAAGGGGTAATGTCTGTGTGTGTGGGGTTATTCAGATGGCAGTGTGTCTGTGTGTGGGGGATTGTACAGGGGGCAATGTGTGTGTGTGTGTGGGGGGAATTTGCTATATGGAAGGATGCGACGCTGCATTAAACTATGAAGAGCTGTGACACTACATTATATTATATGGAGGGATATGAGGCTGCATTATATTATATGGAGGGATATGAGGCTGCATTTTATTATATGGAGGGATATGAGGTTGCATTATACTTTATGGAGGGCTGTGACGCTGCATAGTACTATATGGAGGGCTGTGAGGCTGCATTATACAATGTGGAGGGCTGTGACGCTGCACTATACTATATGAAAATAAGACATAGCGCATCTTTTGAGGAAACAGGGTGATAAACTCCACCCCTTCTCCATAGCCCCGCCCCATGAGGTACCCATTTGGCGACATTATCTCTGGCCATTCAGGATATTATATATCACCACGTACTGTGCTATTTAGACTATTTGCCCTTAGCGCTGTGCTGTTAACTCTTGCATGACATTTCTCAACCACCTGTGGAACAAATAGCACATTAACCCTTTGGCATTAAGGATATAGTATCCATTTGGCGACATTATCTCTGGCCATTCAGGATATTATATATCACCACGTACTGTGCTATTTAGACTATTTGCCCTCAGCGCTGTGCTGTTAACCCTCGCATGACATTTCTCAACCACCTGTGGAAAAAATAGCACATTAACCCCTTGGCATTAAGGATATAGTACCCATTTGGCGACATTACCTCTGGCCATTCAGGATATTATATATCACCACGTACTGTGCTATTTATGCTATTAGCCCTCTGCTCACTGCTGTTAACACTTTAATCACATTTCTTCTGTGCAAAAATTATCACCTTAACCCTTTTGTTTAAAGGATATAGGACCAATTTGCCCACGTTATCTCTGGCCACTCTGGATATTCTATACACCACGTACTCTGAAAATTCTGCTATTAGCCCTCAACCCTGTGCTGTTAACTCTTGAAATCACATTCCTCAAATACCTGTGGAAAACTTAAAATATTAACCGTTTTCTAAAAAGGATATCTTAACCATTTGCGGTATTTTACTCTGACCATTCAGCCGATTCCATATCAGCACGTACTCTGCTATTTCAGCAATTAGCCCAAACACTGACATTCGCTATTACCTGCTCTCACACTCACTGCACAGTGCAAACATAGGTAGTTGATGGATAGATATCATGTCTTAATTGCATTATTGTTAACTCTTACTAATTAAACTATATATGGATTCTAGACTACCCGATTCTTTAGAATCAGGCCGCCATCTAGTATAGAATAAGTGATCACAGGTTAAAGTCCTCTAATAATAATACTAATAATAATCTTTATCTATATAGCACCAACTTATTCTCCGGCGCTATACAAGAGGACTAAGTGAAAATGAAATATTAAAAATAATAATTTATATCACCCCTTATGTCCATAACAGTTTGAACTAGCAAAATCTAAAATTATTCAACCTGTAATAGGGTAAAAACAATCTAAATACCAGAATTATTTGTTTTTATAGTTGCCATACCTCCTACATAAATAAAAACACAATAAAATAAGGAAGGAACAAGGTGAAGATGGTTTGATACTATCTAGATAACGGTGGAGAAGACCCAGGTGGACTTACTAGACTCAATCTTTCTACAGTGTGTTCATTCATCAAGCCACCATGGCTCGAGACCAAGCTGAAAGCTTATAAATAAGAATAAAAATGCCCCTGTTAGGACATGATTACCAATGAAAAGGCTTAGAAGTCACATGTAATTAATAATCTACACGTTTTATGAACAATAGGCATTAATGCATTTATTGCCGCCATAAATAATATCTATCTAAGCAGCACTTGTTCGATCAGATGGATTTGTGCACTTTTAACTATCATGAAGGACATAGGGCACTACACCCACACACTGTGAGCTGAAATGCCAGTATACTCTACTAGAAACATTAACTTATATAGGATAGAACATATTGTTAACCCATAAAAGCATAATCTGACATCTGAAAAAAAATATATTAACTTTTTAGAACAAATAAAGCCGTAATGTTGCAACATCAACAACATCTACTTATTTACTGCAGCTTTTTCCATAATCGCAATTACAGCTTTTGTTAAAGAAATATAATTATGAAAAAGGCATTAACTGAGCAAAAAGAAAAGTGATAAAAGTTGTGATTTTCCTTGCAGTAGATGTCTCTGCAGATACTTCTATTGCCAGTATGATCTAGCACTGATGTGTACAGTATAAATAAAAAGCTACGAGGGATTAGTAACAGCAGCATTCATGATAAAGTAACAAAACATATATTTGTGCTACTAATGATGCAATTTGTCATAGTAGTATGTGGGCAGAGTTAAGAGCTTCACCACCATTGCCACTCCTGCATTATAACAAGGTGCAGAGCGCACGCAGCAGCTTTGGAGAAGTAGACCCACCCTTACTCGTAGGTCTATGTGAATTCAGTTTACTGCCACCTAGTGTTCAAATGGTGAAATAAGATCCTGACTTCACAATCCTGTTTGTATCTCACAATGTGCCTTTAAAAAGTAACACTCTCATGGCACATTTGTTATATAGAATAGTATAACAGTGCTTTGCTTTCCTATAACTTACTTAAACTATAGTTTACTTACATTATCTTTTACTTACAGACAGTCGCTCCTGAGTAGATTGAACCAGAGGGAGATACAGGTGCACTCAATGAATTAGGATATCATCAAAAAGTTAATTTATTTCACTAATTCAATACAAAAAGTGAAACACATATATTATACAGTCATTACAAACAGAGTGATCTATTTCAAGTGTTTATTTCTGTTAATGTTGATGATTACTTACTGCCAATGAAAACCCAAAGGTCATTATTCAGAAAACTTAAGTCAATTTCAACCCAAGCATAGATACATAACTTGTCATATACTACTTGTTTACAAAGCATTTATCACCTTAAAGGGAACCTGTCATGTCCTTTTATTTAATTAAACCACCCGCAATGCTATTTAGATCATGAACTGTTCATTAGTAAGCTTTTGTTTTTTTTTTAAATCGTTGTATTTGTCCCAAAGAAGCACTTTAGATACCAAACAGT
Source organism: Allobates femoralis (assembly GCA_033576535.1). Classification (NCBI taxonomy): domain Eukaryota; kingdom Metazoa; phylum Chordata; class Amphibia; order Anura; family Aromobatidae; genus Allobates; species Allobates femoralis. Next base: position 564,782,835 of record JARQOC010000002.1, on the reverse strand, counting down.
CGAGCAGACATCCAGGCGGTTAACAGACATGTCAATCAACTGTAAACATGCTGACATTCATCTAATGCTGTAGGACCTGTGGTAATGTCACGCCCAAGTAACTATAATGGGCAGAGCTAAATCTACCTTGTCCTTCACATAATGCCTGTGTAGCTCCACCCATTATGGTCACATGGTCATGACATCACACAGATCTGTCTAGAGAACATTAGAATTTCGGCATGTTTGCTGTTGATTGACATATCCACTAACCGCCCGAATTACTGTTTGCCCTGCTAGCTAATGAAAACATCTAAATATCTAAAGTGTTCTTTTGGGTTAAATACACCAATTAAAAAAAAACAACAGGTTACTAGTGAACACTACATGATCTAAATGACATTGGGGGTGTTTTAATAGCAAAAAAGGACATGAAAGGGTCCCTTTAAAGTCTAAATCAAGCTTAACTCCAACTATACTATTTCTTAACTCATGAACAAAACATTACATTTTTATTATGCTGTCCACCTTGAGAAGGTACTCAATTCCAAAGCTCCAAAATGGATGATTGCCATGTAGGGGCACACTTACAATCTATTGCTATGCAGCCCTATGATTTCTATCAGGGCAGAATCAGCAGTAGAAGAGGTCATAGTGCATAGGCGAATTGGCAGATGAGTATACCTACCTACTTTTAAACACAGGAAGAGGGACATGTCCAGTGCAATACCCCTTTCATAGCCTTCATATAGTATGATGCTCCTCAAAGGGCCCTCCACTTACAAAATAATAAAACACAGTAAATTCTCCCACTTGCACAGTATGACAAACCCACAATAGGATGTTCCATCAGTTTCCACACACATAGTATGAAGTTCTCACAGTCCCCCCACACAATAAGATGTACCCATAAATCCCCACCACAGTGCCCCCATAAACAGCCACCACAACATATGATGGAGCCCACAGCCCTCCACACAGTATGGTAGCCCATAATCTTGCACGTAGTATGATGACCCCACAGCTGCCCCATACAATATAATGGCTTCCACAGTCCCCATACAGAATTAATGTCCCCCCCACAGTATGATTGCTCCCCACACAGTATGATTGCTCCCCACACAGTATGATTGCTCCCCACACAGTATGATGGCACCTTCAGCTGCAACATATTATTAAAGTCAACTGTATCAGTGATTCAGAAAGGTCAGAAGAAGAGGAGGGAGGGGCAGAGCCAATTCATTGCTCTCATAGTGACTGCATGGACTACTACTATGGGCGGTATGACAATATCTCCAATGAATTCTCTCTGTCTACATTCCCTAACCCACACTGTTATAGAATTCTGTATTCTTTCTCATAAGTATGGAACAGCTTTTTTCTATAGTGAGCACAAGGCATTTGTTTTTATTGGTATGGTTATTGTTATATACCGTATTTGTTTCCTCCTTCCTTCCCCCTTTGTCAACACTATCCCCTTACACTTCCCTTTATCTATCCTTTTTCATTTTCCTTACTCCCTTGTTATGATAAATTTACAAAAGAACTTAAAGGGAAATGTTGTTTGTGGTGTTTTTTCTCCCACGGACCTCTGTGATGTTGACTATGGGTACATGGGGAAGCAGGGTAACTGATCCATCCCTTAAGGTAGAGAGCAGTGAACTATCTCTATCTCAGGGGTACTCCTGATGGTGGAGAGGCCTGAGCCTCCTTTCCTGACCCTTCTCCTATACTGCCCTGAACTGATTCCCACTCCCCCTCCCTCTGGTGCGGGGGGGGGGGGGGGGGGGAGAAATGAAAGCTACAGATAAAGAGAGAAAAGGGAAAATCAAAACTCAGTCACAAAGCAAGCACACACAAAGGTAAAGACAATAAGAGAAGCAGGAGGAAAAACAAGAGCAGGAAGGAATCTACAGAACAACAGGGGTGATCTTCAATAACCCCACCAGGTATATAGCCCAACTTTCTCCAGAAAGTCTGAGACATCACAGCTAACAGACCAACATAGGATAAACTATAGCTGGCAAAGACAGATGGATTCCTCCAGCATGAATAGGAGGCCAGCTGCTGTGATAGGCCTTCCCACAACATGTGATAAGAGGAGCAAGCAGACCAGCAGAAATTAACTCTTGCTAGCCTGCCTATGAATCAGCCACACAGCCAGTGGATGCCCGAGTCTGCCTGTGTTGATTCCAAACATCAGAGAAACCATTGGACAGAGTGTCAGAATCTGCAATCTGAACAGAGCCCAATGCCGTCATGGCAGTCGACGAAGTTTGTTCAAAACTCTGAGACAACTTCCTTTGCTTTTCCATCCGCATGCATTAATATACAGTACATCGTGTTTTTGATTGGTGTTTTTCTCATCTTTTTGACATTACAAGTCAAAACTTAGTCATTTGATTTATGATTCACATATTAATTAAAGAAATATATAAGGATCAAAATGAAAATGCATAGGCCCCTTTGGTTATTCTTTTGTCTTACATTTCTAGCACGTGGAAATAAAGTATGAGCGTTTATTGACAGGACTGCAGAGTGATGCTGGACGTTTCTTTCAATGTTGCATATGTCACAAGTGAAAAACACCTCCCAAAAAATTAATTTGAAATAAAATGCTATGAAAATGCCTAAAATGTATTACGTGATGAGAAATGTAGAAAAACGTATGTCGAAAGGAGGGCTTACATACATAGATATATTAGGGGTCATCATGAATTCTATCACATTTTATTGTAAATAAGTGGCCTTTTACTGTAATAAGGCTGGCTTCACACTTGCAGATGCATCTGCAGCGTTTTGCAGATGCATCTGCAAGTATCAGCATGCAGACCGCGGCCGCGGTCTGAAAGCTCTCATTCATTCCTATATGTGAAGCGTCCGCAGGCGGATGCCTGCTTACAGATCACACTCTCCCGCCCGCACCATGGACGCGACATCTCGCGTCCATGGTGCGGGCGGCAGAGTGTGATCTGTAAGCAGGCATCCGCCTGCGGACGCTTCACATATAGGAATGAATGAGAGCTTTCAGACCGCGATGCGCCCTATTATAAACATAGGGGTCTGCATGCTGATACTTGCAGATGCATCTGCAAAACGCTGCAGATGCATCTGCAAGTGTGAAGGCAGCCTAAAGCCCGAGTCACACATAACGATATTGTTAGCGAGATCGTTGTAACTGTGACGTTACAACGATCTCTCCAGCGATGTCGTTCTGTGTGACACTTTGCAGCGATCAGGCCCCTGCTGTGAGGTCGCTGATCGCTGCAAAGTGCTGTGGGTCATTTTTTGATCGTTGGTTTCCCGCTGGTCAGCACGCATCGCTGCGTGTGACAGCAAGAGACCAGCGATCTGTGACCTCACAGAGCTGGTTACTATGGTAAACACCGGGTATCTAGGCAGCGCGCGCTGCCTGGATACCCGGTGTTTATCATAGTAACCAGCGCTCTCCCTGCTTACAGGCAGCTCTAAGCAGACGGCTATGGTCGCCCCTTCGCCTGTTGCAGAGAAGGCAGTAGTCTGAACAGCAGCAGCAACTTTAAATCGAGGGGGAAAAGCGTCTGTAGGTCCAAGCTGGGCTCTGCAGGAGGCACCGAGCAAGGCCGCCTCATGGCTCAGAGTCTCGCCCACCTATGTGTCTGCCAGAGACTCCCTCACCTGCTTCCGAGCACTGGCCACTTGTGCTGACAATGAGACAGTCAGCGTGAACAGAGTCTACAATCAGCACAGGGGAAGCAGGGAGCGATGTGGGAGATGGCTCCCAGGTCCCTGATCGCTGGGGAGATCTGCCTGTTTGACAGCTCCCCAGCGATCAGGTAACGACGCTCCAGCGATCCCGGCAGGTCGTTATCGCTGTCGGGATCGTTGGAGCGATCGTTATGTCTGACTGCACCCTTAGTGACTTTTTAAAGCAGGAGACCATGAGTCACACTCATTCTTTATCCTCATCCTATTTACTTTACATTACTGTGCTCCTGCATTAGATTGTTTAAATGATAATTTAATCAAGTGTTCTCATTTTTTATGATATCTTCAGAGCATGACCCCCCTGTCATTATTTACCTAGACTTTCTTGATACTGCTCAGTCCATTAGATTAGAGTATTAAATACTGAACTTGTCTATGCTGTTTGCTCGCCATTATTGACTGTTTAAAACAGCTTTGTAGCAAAGCAAATTGTTCTTTATCCACCTTATTGTTATTTGTCCCCTGGTGAATGAATGGAATCAACCATGCAGCCGAAACAGGTTCATCAACTAGACTGTAGACATGGATTAACTGTCTGCATACTAGTGTCTGTTAAAAACACTGGAGTCAAAGGAGATGGGTGGGGAAAGGCATAAAATGCAGTCAATTTTGTGTTTTAGGAAGCTTTATTTTAGTTGCATGTACATCAATGTAATATAATACCATAGTTCAGAACACTTCATTATCTCTCATAAAATTATATCCTTGGACTTCACAACATCCAGCTCAGTCCTCACTTCTAAATTCCTGAGATCAAAACACTTCTTTAGGTGCAGTTTCATGTGCTGTGTGTCCACACAATGGTCGGCAGATGGACAGCTCACCGGATAATGTGTGTCAATGGCACAATGTGTTCACATACTGTATTTTTCGCTTTATAAAATGAACCGGATTATAAGACACACCCCAAATTTGGTGACGGATTCAAAGTGGAAATTTTTTTTTTTAAATGAGGTCCGTCTTATAATCAGTATTTACTTCCCACATGTCCCCATTCTGGTATATATGTCTACTATCCTGGTATATATGGTCCCATCCTAGTATATATGTTCCCATTCTGTTATGTCTGTCCCCCATTCTGGTAAATACACTGTATGTCCCTAATCCTGGTATATATATGTGCACCCTCTTGATATATGTGTCCCCCATCCTGGTATATATACCAGAATGGGGGACATACAGTGTATATATGTGCCCTCTCCTGGTACATGTATACCCCCATCCTGGTACATATATCCCCCATCCGTGCAGATAGCCCTTCTTGGCTTACCAAAGGGGGGGAAGTTGCAGGGGTGCATGTGGTGGCTTCATGGGTCCATGGGGGATAGAGGCAAGGTCCAGAGCTGCGGGGTGAGTCATGGCGCTTTCCGGTGGTCAATGCCATTATTACATTGCAGCATGCATTGCCGAGAGGCACAACATGCTCTTGTGTTCAGACTGCCAGAAAATGGTTGCGGCGATGGTGCATGTGCAGATGCAACCTGCGGCCATTTTATTAAGTCTGGACATAGAATGTAAGCCTCTCGGCAATGGCATAATAATGGCATAATGGCAGTACCACCGGAAAGTGTTGCAACTTCCCCCGCAGCTCTGGGCTTTGTCTCCACCCCCCTGTGGACTTGTGAAGCCACCGCATGCACCCCCATAATCACCCACGATCCCTCGGTAAGATTTTTTTTAAATTCAGATTTTAAGATGCACCCCCTTTTCCCCCCCACATTGGGGTAAACAAAAGTGGTGCATCTTAAAATCCAAAAAATATGGTATGTCATGGTATGTTAATGCCAGATACATAATCCCTTAAAATCTGAGCAATTTTTCATTTTTGTGTTTTTGTTTTTCACGTCCAAGAGCAATAACCTTTTTATATCTTTCTGTCAATGTAGCCATTCAAAGGATAACTTTTTGTGGGACAAATTGTGCTTTTGAATAACACTGTTTATTTTAACAATGCAACATTTCACTGGGAAAGGCCCCCTTCACATCACGTTTTGTTCCTCTCCATGGGGATCCTGTTTTTTGCAGGACCACACGGACAGGAACGGACAGGCCCGTATTTGTAACTGCAGATGCCATTTCTGTGTCCGGATCCGTGATTTTGGCAGATCCAGACACAGAAAGAGCTGGAAGGAGCCAACCCTGCAAAGGGCTGACTTACACTTTTGCAATGCATCCACATACATTGCGAAAGGGAAAGCAATGGTTAAAAATATAAAAATAAAAGCTCACCTCTCCACTGAGTGTCCCGCGATGCGAGGCATCCACCTCCGATGGCTGCAAGGACCTTAATCAGCTGACTGGCTGGGGCGGGGCAACCCAATTAGCTGATGTGTCACATGACAGCATCAGCTGAGCAGTTTAAACCGTTCACGTTCACCCGCCACTCGGCGGAGAGTTGAGCATTTTTTGTTTATTTTTAACACTTTGCTTACTTTAATTTCACTTTAGCAGTGTACATCCTGGGTCAGTCGAGGATAGGTTAGTATTTTATTTTATTTTTTTTATTACCATTGTTCCCTTCTATTTCACTTTAGCAGTGTATGTACAGGCAGCAGGGGATTGCAGCCTGAAGCTGCCTGCACATACATTGCTAAAGCTAAACTACAGCCCCGACACACAGACACACACATACACACACAGACACACATAAACACAGACATACACACATTTGTCTCTCACGGGAACAGGAACATGGGATTCTTCCTGTTATTCCTGCTCCCATGTGACATCACATCCTGCTCCTCCTCTGCTTTTGGCTGGAAAATCACTGGAATAGCAGATTGCTTGACGAGCAATGCGTATTCAAGTACTTTTAAAGGGGCCTATGAAGGAAGCACGCGCAAAAAAGTGCAAATTAATTGACATGATCATTCTTTTTACAGATGTGTTTTCTACCCCAAAAGCGCACCTGCAAAATACGCTGTTTGTGAACGGCAAAAGTGAAAATCCATTTACTTTGCTGGTAACAGAGATGCAGGTGCGTTTTAGGGGAAAACAAAACCGAAAAAAAATCGCGGCAAAAATGCAGCGTATGAACGTAGCCTAAGACACAGATTCCAGCTGAATTATAGATCTATTATAGCCAGAATCATCTTCTTCCAGAGGATGCTCAGTTCATTATTCTGCATTAACGGGTTAACTAGACTTCCATTTATTAACTTCATGCAATGCTGCCAGCTTTTAGTGACTCATAGTTAAGAGATTTTTTTTTCACTGACTTAAATAAGATATAAAACACAGCAGGAAAAAGAACAGGTAATAATAACTGCAAAACTTGACGATCTTCTTTTTATATTAATACAAAAAATGGATAGTAGTCGTTGTAGTAAGGCATTTTGATTTTTAATAATTTGAGTTACATTTACAATATACTTGTACTCCTTAAATGATGCTCCAAAATATTCTCACTGTTGATGAACAGGTGCATTTATAGCATGGTAATGTACATTTCTGTATCTTAAAATATAATATAAAGCCTGGAGAAATGTGCATATTAACAAGTACTTGTGAAGTATTTTATAGCTCTATGAATTTTACTCTATTATGTAGGTCCATTAGTTTACACAGAGGTTTTCAGACATTTTCATCACTGCCCACACTAGGGTTCCCAACCTAAGATCCCAATCAGTATGTTTTTGGAGTGAGGGAGGAAATTGGAGGATCCAAATGAAACCCATGCAAACACGAGGAGAACATACAAACTCCTTGCAGGTGTTGTCCCTGGTGGTATTTAATCCCAGAACCTCAGTGCTGCAAAGGCACAGTGCTAACCACGGAGGCACCGTACGTAAGCAGACTGTGTCTGCCAATAGAAAGACGATATTTCAAAATTAGGCTTGTAAACATATTATTTTTTATATTGTATACAGAAATGTACACTACCATTAGAATCCTAATTACCTTCTCGTGTTAATGTTAGAATGTCTACAGGTTTGAATGGGAAGCAAAATGGCACCACAGTATGCAAATCTTTTCATGGCCAAGCTTAAAGGAGACTTTTTATCGTCTTGTCCTATCAGGCCTCTGGCCTATTACTGTTATATCAATGATATTTTAATCATCTAGACGGAGCTAGAAGCTGAAGACGTTCCATTAACACTGTAATCAGTTTCATCCCACCATCAACTTAGCACTCAACTACTCCTGCACTGAAATCAGCATTCTGGACACCATCATCAAGCTACGGAACAATGAAATAGAGACATCCCCGTACCAGAAGCTAATTGACCGTCCAACGTATCTTCAATGGGACAGCTTTCATTTGAAACACATAAAAAAAAATCTATTGTGTACAGTCAGGCCATCAGATACAATTGGATATGTTCCAACCCTACAGATAGAGGCAATCACCTTGAGGGCCTCAGAAAAACCTTTAAGAATCAGGGCTACCATCCAAGAACAATTGAAAACCAAATTACAAGAGCCACCAGAATATCAAGGATTTATCTCTTACGGTACATCACAAAACTAGAGAAGAAACAACCATGCCCCTCTCGTAGTCACCTACAATCCATATCTGGAGGTATTAAGGGGAAATGCACAGAAACTACAACCACTACTACTACTACTACAACCAGACTAAAAGCTATATTTCCAGACCCCCACTTCTGTGTTTTAGGCAGCCCCCAATCTTAAAAGCATCATTGTCAGAAGCTAATCTAAAAACAACAGTCTTAGATGCTGTAATAAATGCGACAGGTGACATAAAGCAGAGTCAGGCTAGGAGTGGGGCTGGGGAATTGAAACTTAAAGTCCAAGATAAATGGAACAAATTGTATTATTGTTATGGTTAGTAGTCTGTGTAGAACTGAAAATACTTAAATGAGTTGAGGAAAGCAGTAAAAGTAAGCGAGGATGTTCACATAAGTGTCAAAAGTTCATTGTCCTCAAAATGGAGTCTGTTGTAAGATGTGATATCCCCAAATGTCTTTTCAATTTATATAAAAATGCATGAATCTGTGATGTCCCCAAATGTCCATTCATGTTATATAAAAAGCCATGAATCCATGTGATCCATTTAATCCTGTTTTGAATGTGTCAAAGGACGTTATCAGTTTGTTTTCCCAAATTATTCTCTCTCTCTGTGATTTGAAGTTGCTTTTTAAGATGAGCAGCCCCAGATCGGTTTCACTGTGGTCAGGGCTGGAAAAATGTTTTGCTTCAGGTAGATCCATACACTTTTCTTTTATTGAGTGGCGATGAGAATTCCTTCGGTTACTCAGGATTGGTCCTTATTCCCTGCTTACAGGGGGATGTCATGGTGGTGGCTGTGGACCGATTCCGTGGCCCTGGAGGGACCGCAATTAAAATGGAAAAAAATAAAAATACAAATAAGAGTTTGTCAGTGACGCCACCTGTGGGAAGCAGCCGGATATGACCACCGCTGCTTATCTCAGCTTCAGGGGATGATGTTGGGATGCAGCAGGATGATAAACCCTCCACAGGTAGGGCTAGGATGATCCCTGAGCTGGTGATAATAATTGTTATTGGTGTTGATGGGGATGCAGGAAATAGCTCAAACAATGATGTGGAGACACAAGAGTAACAGTCTTCTCTTTACCTTTAATGGTGGAATTCAGGTAGTACCGGGTACTGTTTTCTAAAGTTCACAGGGTCCGGAGCTTGGAGGTAATTTAGGCTTTTCACGCCAGGCAAGTCCTGAGGCTTTCCTTTTAGATTGTGTCCGTTGGGTCCTGGCTGCATAAAGCAATGCTGTGACCCTCTCCGTTCTGTACTAGCTGTAGGACAAGCAGCGTGAACCCTTCTCTTGGCTGTATTTCTACTTAGCTCTCCTGGGCTCTGTAGTGCGGCTGTGTCTCTTTAGCTTTACAGTGAACGGGGCAGTGTATAACTATCCGTTCTCCGTATTTGGCTGCTGGGTGTATAATCCCTTACGATCTCGGTCTCTGGTGACCGTACTATACTTAATTCTGGGATTGCTGCCACTACTACCACTCCCAGATCTTCCTTCTCTCCTCCTCAGGCCCTCGCTATGGGCTCCACACACTGTCAGTTTCCTTGGACCGGCCTAACACGGCTCCTGTCCCAAGATCATTTTCTTTCCCTCCTTCTGCTCTGCTCAACTGTCACCTCAGCTCTCCTGACAGAAACTAACTAGCTGCGCCCCTGCACCTGCATATCTAGGGGACCTCTACTGACATCAGCAACTGACCTGACCTCAGCTGTTAGAGCTCCCCCTACAGGCCAAGGTTGGGATATGTTGTATGTGTGCTTCACCTGGTGGATGCCTTGCCTCCAAGCTTGTAATTTTATTACTGGACCCCGGGGCGCCACACTTCTTGTCCTGAATTTTTGCCCTGTCTCCCCTACGTACATGCCACCTGTTAGACATTTGGTACATATGATTAAATATACCACATTGCTTGTGGTACAACTGAAGCTACCTGGGGTCTTGTAGTCCTGATCTGTCCCAGGAATCCTTATCTTGTCCGTTATCATTATAGATGGACAGGTTTTGCACCTGTTCTGGTTGCAGGGAAAGGTTCCTGTTGTTGTTGGAGAGGACAGGGTGCTTCTGACAATGATGTTTTTTAGATTCGGAGGTTGCCTAAAACACAAGAGTGGGGGATCCGGAAACATTGATTTTAGTCGGGAATCTTTTTGTAGGAGTGGTTGCAGTTTCCATGCAGCTCCTCTTAACACCTCCAGACTTTGATTGTAGGTGACTACGAGAGGGGCATGGTTGTTTTCTTCTTTAATTTTGTAATGTAGGAGATGATTCCTTGATATTCTGGTGGCTCTTGTAATTTGGTTCTCGATTGCTCTTGGATGGTAGCAGGGCCGGCTCCAGGTTTTGCCTGCCCCGGGCGAAAGAGTCTCCATGGGCCCCTTTAACACATACCACGATTCATGAATATAACATAGAAGCTGTGGGCTGTGTATATATAATATAGAGGCTCCTGGATGGGCTATATATATTATATTGAGGTTGTGCAGGGCTGCATATATAAAATATAGAGGCTGCTAGGCTGTATATATAATATGGAAACTGCTAGACTGTATATAAAATATAGAGGCTGCTGCTGAGCTGTATATAATAATAGAGAGGCTGCAGGCTGTAAATATTTAGAGGCTGTGTACGGCTGTATATATTATTTGGAGGCAGTGGCAGCCCAGCAACAGCCTCCATATAATATATTTAGTCCAGCACAGCCTCCAAGTAATAAATATAGCCACGCACAGCTTCCCTATTATATACACAGTGCAGCCTGATTTTTAGATATACAGCAAAGCACAGCCTCCATATTATATATAAAGCACAGCATCCAAATACTATATACAGCACAGCAAGTCTCCACATAATATATATAGCCCAGTGCAGGCCCGGCGTCAGCACCCGGCGTACCCGGGCAAGTGCCGGGGCCCGAAGGCTTGGAGGGGGCCCATCGGGCCCCTGAGGGCTAGGGTCACACTTGCATTGTGACCCTAGCCTGACGCAAGTATTGTCTGCTGCAGCGCAGAGCGTTTAATGCTATGCGCTGCCAGCAACGGAGCCCATAGAAATCCGAAGTTTACATTGACAACGAGTGGTTGTCAAGGTAAACGTCGGGTTTCTATGGGCTCCAGCGCATAGCATTAAAAGCTATGTGCTGCAGCCAAAATACTTGCATCAGGCTAGGGTCACAATGCAAGTGTGACCCTAGCCCTCAGGGGCCCCTAAGCACATTGCCCTCACAGCCAGGGCCATATCCAGGGGCAGCTGGGGGGTCATTGTCACCTCCTGCAGCATCGGAGGTCTCCCTCCTCCCCCCTCCATGGGAGCCGACAGAGCAGCACACACACACTGTGCTTACAGGACCTGTGATGATGTCACATGGAGGGGAGGGATCAGGGGGTCACATGATCAGCTCCTCAGTTGTCATGGTGCTGGATGAGGTGAAGTTTATGTGTGGGGTCAGGAGACAGGAGGGATTTACAGTGTGAATGTAGCAGAGGCGAGTGTGTACTAGGTGTATGGCAATTAGGTGAAGTTTGTGTGGGGTCAGAAGGGATTTACAGTGTGAATGTAGCAGAGGCGAGTGTGTACTAGGTGTATGGCAATTAGGTGAAGTTTGTGTGGGGTCAGGAGGGATTTACAGTGTGAATGTAGCAGAGGCGAGTGTGTACTAGGTGTATGGCAATTAGGTGAAGTTTGTGTGGGGTCAGAAGGGATTTACAGTGTGAATGTAGCAGAGGCGAGTGTGTACTAGGTGTATGGCAATTAGGTGAAGTTTGTGTGGGGTCAGGAGGGGTTTACAGTGTGAATGTAGCAGAGGAGAGTGTGTACTAGGTGTATGGCAATTAGGTGAAGTTTGTGTGTGGTCAGGAGGGGTTTACAGTGTGAATGTAGCAGAGGAGAGTGTGTACTAGGTGTATGGCAATTAGGTGAAGTTTGTGTGGGGTCAGAAGGGATTTACAGTGTGAATGTAGCAGAGGCGAGTGTGTACTAGGTGTATGGCAATTAGGTGAAGTTTGTGTGGGGTCAGAAGGGATTTACAGTGTGAATGTAGCAGAGGCGAGTGTGTACTAGGTGTATGGAACGGAGCCGAGTGGGTACTAGGTGTATAGAGCGGAGCCGCGTGCGTACGAGGTGTATGGAGCAGAGCCGCGAGTGTACGAGGTATGTGTACCAGTGGTAGCCCCCCGCAGATTCCGCTCCTATAGTCCCAGCCGCCTTTGCCAGCAGCATTCTTCTCCAGAGTCTCTTCTGCCGCTGTCTGCATTCTGCAGCTCAGCATGGAGGGGCACGATGTCATCACTGTGCTGATATGTGCAGAGCGACCGGAGGAGACCAGAGGAGATCGGAGCAGCGAGAAGAAAGGTGAGGAGAAAGAGAGATCCGGACGGCCAGACACTCCGCTAAGCTGCGGTGCCACCCATATGGCAGTGCGGCTCCATTGAGCTGCTTGCATTATTTGTGCGCTTGAGGATGCTTGTGTATATACCAAACATCCTCAGACGCACAAAAATGCAACATTTTTAAAAAGCGCAAGGGAACGCAAATGCATTTTAGCCCGCTCCTAACAACGTGTAATATACTCACTGTCAGAAACAGCTCTTGCTGGTTTCAGCAGTCACTGTTCCTGTAAGGCTGTCTTCACATAGGCTGGGGTCACATACACAGATATCTGTGCAGATATTGTTCACAGATCTCTGGTTGAAGTGAAATCATGGACAAATTGGTCTATTTGTATATGGCCACAAAATGGATCAATTTGTCCATGATTTCACTTCAACCAGAGATCTGTGAACAATATCTGCACAGATATCTGTGTGTGTGACCCCAGCCATAGGCGGTTTTTTAAAATGTGGCAGTTGCGGTAAAAAAAACCTGTATCTGCCGCATTTTCCGTCTAGCGGCTGCACTTGCTGCACATTTGCAGCAAGCCCCATACATTGTCTATGGGGCTTGCGGTAAGTGTGCGGCTATATATATATATATATATATATATATATATATATATATATATAAAATTATAGTCCGCGATATGTACTAAAGGGGGCCCACTGAGACTTTTTCGCCCGGGGCCCACAGAAACCTGGAGTTGGCCCTGGCCCAGTGCACAGACCCTTATGATTCCACAAGTGCACAGACCCTTATGATTCCACAAGTGCACAGACCCTGATGATACCACAAGTGCACAGACCCTTATGATTCCACAAGTTCACAGCCCCTTATGATTCCACAAGTGCACAGACCCTTATGATTCCACAAGTGCACAGACCCTGATGATTCCACAAGTGCACAGACCCTGATGATTCCACAAATGCACAGACCCTTATGATTCCACAAGTGCACAGACCCTTATGATTCCACAAGTGCACAGACCCTTATGATTCCACAAGTGCACAGACCCTGATGATTCCACAAGTGCAAGGACCCTGATTCAGCAACACAAGTGCACAGACCCTGATTCAGCAACACAAGTGCACAGATCCTGATTCAGCAACACAAGTGCACAGACCTTGATTCAGCAACACATGTGCACAGCATGTAGCCTGTAGCACAGTAATCAGTGATACTGAGCCAGGGGCCACCCCAGCACTCTGCCTGTATGTATAGCCTCCACATCATTCATACAGCTTGCCATCCACCCATGTGTTCACCCTGATGCTGTTATCAGTTTCTGTCCTGTGTGTAGGGTGATTGATGAGGATTCTCTTCAGTGCGTTCCACACTGTGGACCTCAGGAAGAGGAAGTGAGGGGGCGGAACGCACACAGCACACAGGCAGTGTGTTGCTCCTTGTACTCCACTGCCGGACAGTTTTGGAATGGTCACAGGGGCTATTCCTTCATGGGCATTCTCTGTCACTATCTGCCCCCCAGCACACCTCATCATAGCCGCTAGTGGAGAAGAGGATAGGGGATAGATAACCACCACCTCTAGGAAAGCCGGAATGAACTTGTGCAACAGTGACAGACCCCTCAGGATTGATGGCCCCTGTAACTTTAGGTGCAGCTGGCTGAATAAACAATAGAAGCTTGGTCTCCATCCGATGCATCATTCTCTCCCGGTTGGCCTCCTGATGACAATTTTCAAAATTTTTGGTGGTGGCAACCTGACTTACGCCAACCGTGAACCACCCCTGTCCATCACCTTCATGAAGGTGACTGCCTCTCCAACATACATTGTGCTGGGTCTTTTGGAAAGATGGGCATGCAGCAGCGTGTACCAGTTGACGTAGCACCGATGCCCAGTACCTACTTTAGCAATGAAGCCAAACCCCCTCTGCTGGATGAATGCCACCACCTTGCCTCGGGTACATTGGTCGTAAACGTCATAGGCCTTAGGTCCATGCAACCATTCTCGGGAGATGGCATCTGAAAGCTGAATATCCTCAATAAAGGAGACATAATGGGTTAGTTCATGCCGTATTGGATAATTGCTTGGAGGGGGAAGGTGTCTTCACATGGCATCCTCCCAGGCAAAGGTCTGTGGCAGGGGTGCTACACAAGGCAGGGCAACAGGGCTTCTGCCTCTACTTCCTTCTCTTCCTCATCCTCCTAGCCCTCCTCATCCTCCTTATTATGCCCCTGGTCCTGGGTTTGCCGATCCAGCAGCTACAGCATCGGCTGCAGGTGTAATAATGCCAAGCATGCTGCAAGATTCTCTACAGTGTGACATTTGATGCTCTTGGCTGGCATGCAGAAAGGCTCATCTCCTGACTGTGAGCTCCTCAGGTCATCCTCTGGCATCCAAGCTTAGCGCTGGATCCTGACCTTGCTGCATATGAGGTCCTAGTGCATTATGGGGTCGATCACGTGATCGGCCCGGCTTCAATAAGCGCATGCGCAGAGCCGGGCCGATCATGTGATGAAGCCCATAATGCACTGGGGCTGATCACGTGATCAGCCCCATAATGCACTAGGGCCGATCACGTGACTGGCCCCATAATGCACCGCGCTGGATGTGACGTCGCGTCCGGTACATGCAATGTCACAGAGGGCGGCAGATTCCAAATGGTGGGGGCAGAGAGGAAAAAGAATAATGCCGCCCAGCGGGGCGTGCACTACACAATGGAGGAGGGGAGTATGGAGCGAGGGGCGGCCTTTCCAGTCCCCAACCTCGGGGACTGCTGTAAGTTTAAACTTATTTTTGAGTTGTTTCATATGCCCACTTTAGATGAGAAAGGGATAGATAGGGAGCAGCTAGGAAGGTATAGGGACAGGTAGTGATAGTGTAGGGCCTTAGATTCAGGTGACAGGTTCCCTTTAAAGCTTAAAAAAATTTGGTAGGTTGGAAGAAAATGGAAGACCCGATGGCTGGGAAGACTCCTATCTGTAAGATTAGGTGTTGTCCCCAACCAGCGGGTTTTCTGGCAAGCATTTTGGCCCCAAACAATCAGGGAAAGTTTTAGGACCATTTCAATTTCAAACTTATTTCCCAAACAGAGCTGCGTTCACCGATTGTTTGGTAAATTGCTTGCATTTCTCATCGCGAACAGAATCTGCAATGTTCGTGCCAGCAAGCAATGTAAATCTATTGACGGCAGTGAAATGCTATTTTAGGCAATAGCTACCTGCATTTTAGGTATTTTTGTGTAATATTTATAATTGTGATTTATCTTCTCTTGATACCTGTTATACTCACATTACAAAATGTATTGGAAACCACTCTTTTGTACATCACTCTCTTTATCCTAGTTTAATAGATTCCCTCTTTTCTTTTCTTCTGGATTTTTCCTGTAATACCCATTGACTCTAATTTATATACATGGTATATACATGTTTTTATTGTCTTAATATCATGTTATCACGCTGGTGGGTGTGGATCCACTATGCCATGGACGAGGTTTACCCTAGAGGTTAGAGGTACATAGATAATCAGCTACCTGGTCTCCAATAGAGCCTCCGATGGCAAATCTAGTCTTGAACCTAATGTATCCACCAGGTTCCACTTCAGGGCATTCATGAGGACAGGTTTGACGGGGATGGAGCAGCAAGAGAGAATCCAGAGGAAGGAGTCAAAATTGGACCCAGACAGGGCAGGTTCAGGTTCAAGTGCAGGCATGATGGGCACTGGTTCAGGTACAGACAGGATGGGTTCTGGTTCAGGTACAGTCAGGATGGATTCTGGTTTAGTTAGGCACAAGATAGGCACAAGACGGGTTCTGGATGAGGTAAAGACAGAATGAAATCAGGTATAGGTAGGATGGGTTATGGTTCAAGTACAGGAAGTACAGGTTCTGGATCAGGTACAAGCTGGAAGGGTTCAGTAACATGGACCTTACAATGTAACTATCAGATACAAAAACTCACTAGTAACTTAAGTGCCTAGAATAGCTAGTGCCACCCAGCCAGGGTGCGCATGCTGCAACTTTAAGAAGAGAGGAAGATGCGCACAAGCATCTTAATCATGTTGCCAGGAGACCTGAGGAACATGCACAGGCCCTATGAGATGGACCAGGGGGACACGTGGGTGGATGTAGTGGTGAGTGCGTCAGCATCCCTGCTGGGAGGAGAGGACAGGACCATGCAGGGAAGCTGGCATTACAGTCCCCCCTCCTTCTTCTTATACCTCCTCTTCATACTGCTCATTTGTTAACTTGACGCAAGAAAATAGAAATAATGAGGTAGAGCATTGAACTGGGTGGCCATTGAACAAGTTGACAAGTAACTCTCCAGAATGTGGAAGTGAACTGGAAGTCCCTGTTGGAAACAATATGAAATGGCAATCTGTGGAGGCGGAATATGTGCTGACTAAACTTCTCAGTGAGCACAGGAGCAGATGGAAGGCCAGGCAGTGGAGAAAAATGAGCCATCTTCGAGAAGAGGTCAACCACCAGTTAGATGAGGGATAGGCCAGAGGACACTGGAAGATTTTTCTAAAAAAATCCATAGCAATGTGCTGTCAGGGAACTTAAGGAAGGGGAAGAGGTTGAAGTCATCCAGACTGAAGTTGCTTGGGAGTCTTATGTCTTATATTGTGCACATGAAGGACAATCAGAAAAGAATTCCACCATACCTTTTTGCATGGTTGGCCACCAATAATGTTGCAAGATAAATTGAATAGTCATGCCTGGCATAGCTTCCCAACTTTGAAGAATGACCCCACAACAGAACTTGCTCCTATCAGAGTTTGACACAAACGTCTTCCCTGGAGGAATCTGAGCCATGTTCACTGGAGTCATAGTAACCATCTTGGAAGGCTCGATGATGTGTTGAGCCTTCTCCTCTCAGTAGGGAGATAACAAAGACATAGAGAGCGCTTCTGCCTTGATGGTCTTTTCTGCAAGCCAAAAATGAATAATTAAGTCAAAGCAGGCAAAGAACAGCAACCACTTAGCTTGGCATGGATTCAGCCTCTATTGGTGCAGATAGGCCCAAGTTATCAGTGTAAATGACGACTGGATGGACTGCCCCTTTGAGTAGGTAATGCCACTCTTCTAAAGCGATCTTAACTCATGATTGCCAATCAAATAGTTGTGTTCAGAAGCACATAAGGCCTTGGAGAAGGAACTTGCAGGTTACCATTCGCTCGATGTAAAACTTTTGTGTGAGGACTACTCCTGCTCCAGAGGACAAAGCATCGACTTCCAGAAAGAATTGTTTATTGATCTCAGGCCAATGTAGCACAGAGGCAAACTGTATTAGGGAGAGAAATGCGTTCTCAGCCTCTAAACTCCAAATCTTTGGAATATTGCCTTTGTGGATCATCACTGAAATCGGCACTGTCTGAGATGAGAGATGAGAAATAAACTGGCGGTAATAGTTTGCAAAACCTTAATATCATTGGAATTAGAAAGGAAATTCAGGCACATGGACCATACACTTCATTTTTCAGATCCTTTATTTCAATGTCTCCATGAAATAAAAGACATGATGTAGAGGGAAAGCAGTCCCACATCATGTCTTTTATGTCATGGAGACATTGAAATAAAGGATCTGAAAAATGAAGTGTATGGTCCATGTGCCTGAATTTCCTTTCTAATTCTATATTGGATTCCAGACATCCCTTCCAGGCACTACGGTCTTATGTGAGTCCGGTTGCAGCACCATCCTCCTCCTCTTCCCTTGCACCTGTTTGAATGTCGTTGGATTGCCTTAACACCAGCAGGACAAGTCCATTTGAGAATTGAGCACACTTTCTTAGGATCCATTTTCAGTCCAGTCTCAGAGATCATATATCCAAGGAAGGGAAGAGAAGACTGTTCAAAGATGCTTTTCTCAAACTAGGCATACAGACTAATTTGTCCTATGTCTATGTCTGCAAGACTTGGCAAATGTTCCTCCTATTAGAAGGCAGATCTGGAGGGAAGATCAAAATATCATCCAGATAAATCACCATGTAAGAGTAAACAAGATCTCTGAAGATGTCATTCACAAATTCTTGGAAGCACGGTACTCGTAGTGACCGCCTCGGGTGTTGAAAGTGATCTTCCATTCATCTCCTTGGCGTATGTGGATTAGGTTGTACGCTCCTCTCAGATTAAGCTTGGTAAAAATCCTGGCACCTCTAAAACAATCAAAAAATTTCAGAATTAGTGGCAATGGATATTTGTTTATGATCATGATGAGCTTCAGATATCTATAGTCTATAGAAATCTATTTTCTTAGCAAAGACTAATCCAGCTCCCAGAAGTGAGGAAGGATTCTTAATGTAATCAGACATGGCTTGGGTCTCTGCCTGACAAAGAGGGTAAATATGGGTTTAAGGAGATGAGGTTCTCAGAAGCATGACAATGGGATAATCATACGACCTATGTGGAGGTAAAGTCTTCAATTTCTTCTTATCGAATACATCAGCGTAAGATGTGCATGACAGACAAGGCAGACTAGACGACACCAGCAGCCAGACTGGACGTATAGGGATCAGACACGTATTATGCCAAGACTGTCCCCAATGAAGCATCTCACCGGTTCTCCAGTATAAGACAGGCTCTTGAATACTTGGCCACGGCAGGCCAGGAAGAAGTGGATATCACAGGCTAGAATGCACATAGAACGCAATCTTTCCATATGTAGAATTCCTACCCGAAGCTCCACCTGCTCAGTAACAAAATGAATGGCTTCGGATAAGGCCATTCCCGTTGACAGACGAAACCATCAAAGGATTTAGGAAGTATCGAAGGGGAATCTGATACGATCTACCACAGCATGTTGCATGAAGTTTTCAGCAATCCAGAATCCAGGTAGGCCGTTTCATGGAACCAGGTAAATCCATATGATACAGATACAGACTGAGTCAACTCCGGAAAGGAATTATTCTCGCCCAGGGTAAACTCTCCAACTGACTCTAGACTTGGGAGTTTTCCAATTTCTTGGGACAAGAGCAGATAAGATGTTCTGTGCTACCATAGTAGCAGCACAATCAATTGGCACAATGGTGTTCCTGCCATTATTCTGCCTGCTTAACATGGTTGACCTGCATGAGTTCAGGTAGTCAGCAGGTATCACTCCAGGGCAGTCTCTGGTACTGCAGCAGCTGATGTGATAAAAGTTTATTTTAGTAGTACAAAGTAGAATGTCAAAAATCAAAATAAAAGAACAGTGAGAAATAAAGAAGAAAGGTCACTGCCCATCAGAACTTACACTCCAATAAGAAAGCTTTCATTTCTTTTTGCTGACCATTGAAATATCCCTTAAGAAATGAAGGTAATGTACATTGATATAAAAAGTAGGCCACAAGCCAAAACAAACAGTTTGAACCGGAAGTTTAGAAAGGAGGGCAGAGCAGGTAGTATTAGATCAGTCAATAGACAGTACACATGAATAAGTGATTTTAAAACAATCATTTTAGCTGATAAATAAACATATTGTTTGTGAACTTTGTCACTTGAGCGTTATCTTGTAGATTTGTACTTCTGAGCTGAGCAAAGCTGATGAGTAGGGAGGAAGGGCAATTAGATATTCAACAAAGAACAGCAATGTCAATGACAAGGAAGTTTATAGACAAAGAAACCCTCATGTGAAAATATAATTCTATCCTTTTTAGGATAGGGAGAAGTAGATCAAGACAGATGCTGGACAGCTAGAATATAGTTATTTTTATACATTTTTACTAAATGTTTAATTCATCTTTTTGTCTTTACACATAATGGAAGTACAGGTGCATCTCAATGAATTAGAATATCATCAAAAAGTTCTTTTTTTTCAGGAATTCAATACAAAAAGTGAAACACATATATTATATAGAGTCATTACAGAGTGATCTATTTCAAGTATTTATTTATGTTAATGTTGATGATTATGGCTTACAGCCAATGAAATCCCAAAGGTCATTATCTCAGAAAATTAAAGTAGGGAGGATAAAGGGTTTAAAAACCATGCTGCCCTATTCCATAAGACGTCAAAGGGTGAATATAATATTGATTCATTAGTCAATGTGTTTGAGGGCTTCCAGAAACTCCCTGAAACACGGCAATATGAAATTTATTTTTCCTGAGGGATGGGCCAGGGAGCCCTGAAATGCGCTGACTAATAAATCAATATTATATTCACCCTTTAATGTCTCGTGGAATATGGCAGTGCAGTTTTTAAACCTTCATCCCCCCTACTCTATATGCACCACACTGAGGACTGCAGCAGCCATGATATGCTTTTGTAGTGGTTATGACTCTCACAACCACACAAGATGAAGCCTCTGATACCTATTTAGGTAATATTTTATCTCCCAGAGCCTTCATCCTCCCTACTTTAATTTTCTGAGATAACAACCTCTCTCGGTTTTCATTGGCTGTAAGCCATAATCATCAACATTTATAGAAAAGAACACTTGAAATAGACCACTCTGTTTGTAATGACTCTATATAATATATGTGTTTCACTTTATGTAGTGAATTACTGAAATAAATAAACTTTTTGATGATATTCTAATTAATTTAGATAGACCATTTGACTGAATGGATCAGCACCAAACTTCAACGCTTTTTTGTTGTATTCTTTCTGCTGCAAAATATCTGGGGTATGTTTGACTGAATGGAGCAGCACCAAACTTCAATGCTTTTTTGTTGTATTCTTTCTGCTGCAAAATATCTGGGGTATGTTTGACTGAATGGATCAGCAGCAAACTTTAATGCTTTTTTGATGTATTCTTTCTGCTGCAAAATATCTGGTTCCAGCATCAATGTAACTGTCCTTCCCCCTGCCCCCCCCAATGCCTGTTTATGATCCTTTGTTCAAATATGCCTATGAGTGACCATTTGGTGCAGCCTTGCTTGGCTTAATGGACTCCAGTTCCCTCCCCCTTTCCCCACACCTGAAATTAGTATCATTGAGCATAAAAGGAGCCTTGCTTAGTCTGCTACAGACGTGTCTGCTGCGAAAGTGCTGTAGCTAAAGTGCACTGAAATGAAATAGACCTGAAATGGACCTGAAATGACTGGGATAGACTGGAAGGTACTGTCAGATAGCCATTCAAACAATGTCTATTACTCTATTCTCTACTAATCATTACCATGTCTTTAACTGCACTGTTTGTGTTTCTATGTGCCACCACCACCAACTTGTATCACCCCATCCCCCCTCCAGCACCAGTCATCCACATCAGCCCCTCTCTCCTGCCCTACCCTATGTACAGCACCCATGCCATCTTCAGTTTACTGAAGATTCTCAGCCCACCATATTCTAACATTTGTCATAATAAACCAAGTTCAAAATCTAAAAACTATCTGCTCTTCCTCTTTTTGCTGCTGCTCCTCTCAGGTGATATCTCTCCCAACCCTGGTCCACCCTCTAACTTCAACCCCTCTCCCACCACACATAGAAACCCCACTAACCTCATTACCATCACTTGCACTCCTTCATCCCCCTCTTTTAACTGCGCTCTCTGGAATCCACGATCTGTATGCAACAAACTTCCTTTCATTCACAATTACTTCCTTACCAACTCTCTAAACCTGCTGGCCTTCAGAAACCTGGATCCAGGATTCAGACACTACTTCCCCGGCTGCTATTTCTCACGGCGGCCTACACTTCTCTCACTCCCCTAGACCTGGGAACAGACGTGGCGGTGGAGTTGGCCTCCTCCTGTCCCCACCATGTACTTTCCAGGTCATTCCTCCAGCCCCATCACTCTCATTCCCTTCTTTTGAGGTCCATACCATTAGGCTATTCCATCCCCTCCACCTCAAAGTAGCAGTGGTATACCGCCCCCCAGGGTCACCCACCCAGTTCCTCGACCATTTCTCCGCTTGGCTCCCGCATTTCATGTCCTCAGATTTACCAACCCTTATTCTGGGAGACTTTAACATTCCCATAAACAGCCCCATCTCCCCATCTGCATCCCAGCTCCTATCTCTAACTATCTCTCTTGGCCTATCACAGCCCTCATCCTCTGAGACGCACAAAAACGGTAACACCCTTGACCTGGTCTTTACCCGGCTCTGCTCATCCTCCCCTTGGATAACTCACCTCTACTCTCTGACCACAACATTCTCTCCTTCTCACTCACTAACCCTCGGCCAACACAGGCCAATCCTACCTATCACACATCCAGAAATCTACAGGCCATTAACCCTCAAGCACTCACAGACTCCCTCATCTCATCTCTGTCCCCAATCTCTTCAATCTCCTGTCCAGATCAGGCAGTAAATCACTACAATGACTCTCTCAGAAGCTCCCTGGACCAAGTAGCGTCCCTCACCCTCAGAACCTCCAAAAAGAGAACAAAACAGCCCTGGCTCACACCACAAACTCGATTCCTCCAGCGATGCTCTAGGAGTGCTGAACGTCTATGGAGGAAAACTCGCTCACCAGGAGACTTTATCCACTATAAATTCATGCTCAAAACCTACAACTCTGCCCTTCACCTTGCCAAACAGACCTATTTCACCACCCTGGTCTCCTCACTATCCAACAATCCAAAAAAACTCTTTGACACCTTTCACTCTCTCCTCAGTCCTAAAGTGCAGGCCCCCATCATTGACCTCTGTGCTGATGACCTGGCTTCCTACTTCATGGAGAAAATAGACAACATCCGCCAGGAAATCAGCTCACAGCCTCCAAGCGCTGCCACCCCCATTCTTCCCCACATCTCCTCCGGTTCACTCTCCACATTTGACCCAGTCACAGAAGAAGAAGTCTCCAGGCTCCTTTCTTCCTCTCGTCCTACCACATGCACTACTGACCCCATTCCCTCACACCTGCTCCAGTCCCTCTCTCCAGTCGTCACCACTCATCTAACCAAAATCTTCAATCTCTCCCTCTCTTCTGGCATCTTCCCCTCCTCCTTCAAACACTCGATCATTACTCCATTATTAAAGAAAACCACTCTCGACCCAACCTGCACAAATAACTACAGACCAGTCTCCAATCTCCCCTTCATCTCTAAACTCCTGGAGCGCCTGGTCTATTTTCGCCTTACCCGTTACCTCTACGCTCACTCTCTTCTAGATCCATTGCAGTCTGGTTTCCGCCCCCTTCACTCTACAGAAACCGCCCTCATCAAAGTGACCAACGGCCTTCTGACAGCAAAACGTAATGGTGACCACTCTCTGCTTATTCTCCTTGATCTCTCTGCAGCTTTTGACACTGTCGACCATCAGCTCCTACTCTCTATGCTGCACTCCATAGGCATAAAGGACACTGCTCTCTCCTGGCTCTCCTCCTATCTCTCTGACCGCTCTTTCAGTGTATCTTTTGCTGGCTCCACTTCTTCCCCTCTTCCCCTCACTATTGGGGTCCCTCAGGGTTCAGTCCTTGGCCCTCTCCTCTTCTCTCTCTACACGTCCCCGATTGGAAAGACCATCAGCAGGTTTGGCTTTCAGTACCATCTTTATGCTGATGACACACAACTATACACTTCAGCTCCTGACCTTACCCCTGCGGTATTAAAGAACACCAATGACTGTCTAGCTGCAGTTTCCAATATCATGTCCACTCTCTATTTGAAACTAAACCTTTCCAAAACTGAACTTCTTCTGCTCCCCCCATCCACTAACCTCCCTAAATCGGACATCTCTCTCTCAGTTTGCGGCACCACGATAACACCTAGGCAGCAGGCTTGTTGTCTGTGTGTTATGTTTGACACCAATCTCTCCTTCTCCTCCCACACATAATGTCTCGTCCGCTCCTGTCGCTTACACCTGAAGAATATCTCTAGAGTCCGCCCCTTTCTCATCCTGGAAACAACAAAAACCCTCACCGTGGCCCTAATCCATTCCCGCCTTGACTATTGCAATTCTCTATTAAGCGGCCTCCCCCTCACCAGACTTTCTCCTCTCCAGTCCATCCTTAATGCAGCAGCCAGAATCACCCATCTGGCCAATCGTTACTCAGATGCCTCTGCTCTGTGCCAGTCATTGCACTGGCTGCCCGTATACTACAGGATCAAATTCAAATTGCTTGTTCTCACCCACAAAGCTCTTCACAGTGCAGCACCCCCCTACCTCTCCTCCCTCATCTCTGTGTATCAGCCCACCCGCTCTCTACGTTTCTCAAATGACCTTCGACTAACATCTGTACTAATCCGATCCTCCCACTCCCGGCTCCAAGACTTCTCCAGAGCTGCACCAAACCTCTGGAATGCTTTACCCCAAGAAATCAGGACTATCCACAACTTGCATGGCTTCAGACGATCCCTAAAAACGCATCTTTTTAAGGCGGCCTATCATACTCCCTAGTAGAAGTCCTTTGCACTGTAGACAGTGAATGGGCTATCCCTCTGGACATTACTCTTCTACAAACTCCACCAAACCAAAAAGGTCTACACAGATTGTATGATGACCATACATGTAAGCTTAATCCTATGCCCCATTTCCTCAAGATGCCTGGACCATCAGTGCAATAAGCCCCTGTACCTTGTGCAACCCCTATCCCGTTGTAGATTGTAAGCTCTTTTGAGCAGAGTCACCTTCATTTCTTGCTTTATTTATTGTATTTTTTTTTACATTGATTCTTTGCCTATTGTTTTGTATCCGATTATTGTACTTTACTTGTTCTCTACTCTAATTACTTACTGTATATTTTCTGTACTCTAACCCTACATTGTAAAGCGCTGCGGAATATGTTGGCGCTATATAAATAAAGCTTTATTTTTATTATATTATTATACACCTGTATCTGTGCAAAACAAGAACATAACTACTAAACAAAAGACTCTGAAACTCACAGATAGGACCTCCATGTGCTGAAACACATGGTGTATAGGAATTGTCTATGATCTCTTGACTAAAGGTATTGTCACACTTGGCGACGTACCAGCAATCCCGACAGCGATACGACCTGGTAGGGATTGCTAGTGAGATGTCAAACAATCAGATCTCACCAGTGACGCAGTAATGATCCGGAATGATACGGAGGTCTTTGGGACCCTGTTTCTCAGACCTGTAGTATTGAGGTCATTGGTCGTTATTCCTGTCAAACACACAGATGCATGCTGCCCAGCGGGACCCCAACAATCAAAAAATGGTCCAGGCGACTCTGACATGACCAGCGATCTCACAGCAGGGGCCTGGTCACTGCTAAGTGTCAAACATAGCGAGATCGCTGACGAGGTCGCTGTTGTGTCACCAAACTTGTGACTTAGCAGCGATCTCGCTTAGTGTGACGGGGGCTTATCTCACTATAACAGACTATCTCTATCTCTATATCAGACTATATCAGACTATCTCTGAGGGCTCACTCAGATGCAGGGGCATAACTACGACAGGTGCAGAGGTTGCGATCGGACCCGGGGCCCCGGAGTCTAGGGGGCCCCAAAAGTCCCATTGGCCTATACAAAAAGACTATTGCTGTTAAAGATATGTAATAATTAGGGGCCCCGTTGGAGCTTTCGCATCGGGGCCAATGAGCTTCAAGTTACACCACTGCTTACATGAGCATATAAATCAAACGAATGCAAACTGATAAAAGTGGTATTGCACTTAGAACCATGTTATTCAATGAGTGCTTATGAACGTTTTTTCTCTTACCGATTCGGCACAAGAACAAAATTAAAGCATGCTGCGATTTGACTTTGAATTTGGCTTTTCCATTTAAGTCAGTCAAGTGTATGGGTATGAGAAAAACATTTAATGCAATACGAAGCCACAGTAAATCATCTGATTTTCATGGATACATTATAATCGTGTAACATAAGAAACTGAATAATCTTGTAAATGATTAATATCTGTAAATAGTAAATAAGTGAATTGCACACCAATGACAAATAGAAAAAAATTGTCCCAATTTTCTGGATGAGTATGGGACTGATATTTTTATACTGTCATGTGCCACTGGCCACCCTAGGAAAGTGACATCAGTACCGTAACTGGTCATCAATAGCTATGTGAGATGGGTTTCTAGATCAAGAGTGGTTGAGTGTAGTGGTATAAAGCATGCCACCAATGGACTTTGGAGCAGGGGAAATGTGTTCTTCTACTTTACAATGTGAAAGTTTGAGGGACCATGATGACAGAGCAATAATTGTATGGGGCTGGTTTTCAGATATTGAGCTAGGTTACTTTTATTCAATGAAATGTATTATTAATGCCACAGCAAGAAAATGTTTCCAAAATTGTGAAAATGCAAGTGAATGTTGCCCAAGGCTTCATCTTTAAGGGCTGGATGTGCACAATTGAAACCATGATGGACCGTAAAACATTGTGTCATCCTGGTTGAGATTATTGTATACTAGGTGGGTGCCCGAGGCTATCGCATCGAGAGGTTGGTGTCCGTCTCTCCCTCACTGTATGCTCTTCCCCTGTCCATTCTCTCTCTGCCCCCCTATGCACTACCCTGTGTGCTCTCTCTTCCCCCTGTGGGCTCTCTCTTCCCCTGTGTGCTGTCTCTGCCTCTGTGTTTTGACTCTCTCTCACCCCTGTGTACTGTCTCTCTATCCCCCTGTGCTTTGACTCTTCCCCTGTGCTGTCTCCCCACTATTTGCTCTCTCTGCCTGTGCTGTCTCTCCCCTGTGCTCTCTCCCAACCTCCTGGGCTGTCTCTCCTCCTGTGCTGTCTCTCCTATGTGTACGCTTACCCCCTATGCTGTCTCTTCCCCTGTGCTGACTCTTCCCTTGTGCTTTGTCTCCCCCTGTGCTTTGTCTCTTCCCCATGTATTCTCTCCCTTTGTTCTCTCTGTCCCCCTTATGCTTCCTGTGCCCCTGGGCTATCTCTCTTTCTCCCTGTGCGGTGAGTGCTGGTGTCCCAGCACGCGCAGTGGCAGTTACTGTGGCTGCTGGCATCTTTGGACACGAAGGCAGCATGAATAACTGGGCTTGCGCTCCGGGTACGCTCATGACCAGTTACTGAGGTGGTGTCGTGTGCGGCTTTGAGGTGTGTCAGGAGTAGCAGCGACGATGTGTCCATCGGTTTCGGGTGGCGTCAAGTTTGGATGTCGGCGACACTGCTAGCGGTACTGCGCAATGGACAAATACTGCTAGTGGGCACTATATTTGCATACCCATCACTTGAGTGTGCAAATATGGCTGCCACCGGAGCATAATATAAGGGCAACCAAGTGAAAGTTGATGCCAGATGGGACAGTTTGATTATAAGGTAAGAAGGAGCGAGGATATGAGAGTAGATTAAAAGTAGTTTCTTTATTATTTTTATGTCTTGATTTTCTACAATTTGCTTGCAGTTATTGATCTATGTATAATTTAAAAAAATATGTACAGACTAGATGGTGGCCCGATTCTAACACATCGGGTATTATAGAATATGTATATATGACTGAAGGACAGCACACTATGACTGACAGCCTTATAGACAGGAGTGAACTTCGTCACACTAACTCACAGCCTTGTAGACAGGATTGAAGGACGTCACACTGACTAACAGACCTAGTAGACAGGAGTAAAGTTCTTCACACTATGACTGACAGCCTTGTAGACAGGAGTGAAGGATGTCACACTGACTGACATACCTTGTAGACAGGAGTAAAGGACGTCACACTGACTGACAGCTTTATAGACAAGAGTGAACTTCGTGACACTGACTGACAACCTTGTAAACAGGAGTGATCTGTGTCACACTGACTGACAGCCTTGTAGACAGGTGTAAAGTTTGTGACACTGACTGACAGTCTTATACACAGGATTGAAATTCGTGACACTGACTGACAGGCTTGTAGACAGGAGTGGAGTTCGTGACACTGACTGACAGACCTTGTAGACAGGAGAGAAGTTCGTCACACTGACTGACAGCCTTGTAGACAGGATTGAACGGCGTCACAGTAACCGATAGCCTTGTAAACAGGAGTGAACTGCGTCACACAATGTCACAGCATTCAAATCTCGCGCCAAGCCGCGCGCCGCGTCTCTCGTTGGTCGCCATAGCAACGAATGAGAGACGCGGAATTCAAACCGCGCGCCAAGCCACGCTATTTCTTTGATTGGTCGCCATGGCCGCAACGACCAATCAGCAAAGTGTCGCGGCTTGGCGGGAAATATGAATCCCGCGCCGCTGATTCGTCGCTGCTGAGAGCGGCAACCAATCAGCGGCACGGGATTCATATTGCACGCGGTTTGAATTTGGTGTCTCTCATTGGACGCTACGGCGACCAATAAGAGAGGCGGTGCGCGGCTTGGCGCACGGTTTGAATGCCGCATATCTGATTGGTTGGCGCGTTCAGCACCGACCAATCAGAGAAGCGGCACATGCCTTGGTGCCATATTTAAAATACACTTAGCGACGCTCAGTGTACGTTAAATCTGGCACCAAGGCGCGCGCTGCTTCTCTGATTGGTCGGCGCGTTCAGCGCTGACCAATCGGATTGAACGCTGCCGCGCGAGATGCCTGTGTCAATCCTTACTGTCACTCTTGCATTATATTCATGAAACAGGAGACTCAGGATTGGCTCAGGCAATGAGCGCTGGCCATCCTGAGCCTTCTGTTTCATAAATAGAATACAAGAGTGACAGTGAGGACGGACACAGGCATCTTGCACTGCAGCGCTCAATCTGATTGGTCAGCGCGTTCAGCTCAGTGTATTGGTCGGCGCGTTGGTTGGTGCATTGGTGCTCAGTATTTTAAGCATGGCGCCATGGCGCGCACCGCTTCTCTGATTGGTCGGTGCTGAACGTGCCGAACAATCAGAGAAGTGGTGCTCAGTGTATTATAAATATGGCACCATGGCACGCGCCGCTTCTTTGATTGGTCGCCGTGTTCAGCGCCGACCAATCAGAGAAGCAGCACGCACCATATTTAAAATACACTGTGCGCCACTCTGTGTATTTAAAATATGGCGCCAAGGCGCGCGCCGCTTCTGATTGGTCGGCGCAGCATGTACATATGGGAGACCGGATTACATTTCAGAACAAGAATGAATTCTCATCGCCACTCAATAAAAGAAAAGCGTATGGATCTACCCGTAGCAAAACATTTTTGCAGCTCTGACCACAATACTGAATCCGATATGAGGCTGCTCATTTTAAAAAGTAACTTCAAATCTCAGAGAGAGAAAAGAATTTGGGAATACAAATTGATAACAACCTTTGACACATTCAAAAACAGGATTAAATATGTCACATGGATTCATGGGATTTTATGTAAAATGAACGGACATTTGCGGATAGCAGATTCATGCATTTTTATACAAAATTAAAGTGCATTTGGAGACATCTTGCAACACACTAAAATTATAGGACTATGAACTCTTGACAATTCTGTGAACTGCCTCACTTTTGAACTAAGTATTTTCAGGTCTCCATGGGTTGCTAACCATCAACCTAATACAATTGGTTCCGCTTATCTTAGAAATCTGGTTTCTCTGTGCCTGCTCCTGCATACCTTCCTAACCCCACTCTGCTTTGCGTCACCTGTCATATCCACCAGAGCATATAACACTGTTTTGCCTGTTTTTTTTTCTTTTAATTGCTTATGTATATATGTATGTGTCTTCAGAATTTGTGTCATTACCAGCCTGAAGAAGGGACCAGAGTGTCCTGAAAGCTTGCTATGTTTACCATCTTTTCAGTTAGCAATTAAAAGGTATCAACCACTGAGGACTCTCAGATTGCAATGTATTTTTCTATCTACTGGCTAACATAGGTATATGAATTATCTACAGTAAATGTGACAATAAAACATTTGAGTTGCCTGCAGTTTTACTTGTTTCTCTTTTTTAGATTTACTACATGTACTATTGTAGCCATGAATCAGATAGGCACCACTGGATACACTGAACAATTAGTTTGCTTCCCCAATTAAATCTGTTTGTACATTGTGTGTACTTTGTCAGAATACACGGTCTTTCTATTACATCGTGAACATTTTGCCATATACCAATTGATATAGGTTAGGGTCACGCTTTAAACCTGAATTGCATTCATCGCATACAGATCCGGATGCGGTGAACGCAATTGTCTTCAGACATTCAGCAATCCGGGAACTGGATTGCTGAAGCCGCAATCCGGTAACCGGATTGCTCAGGATGTGTAATCCTGAGCAATCCGGTTACCGGATAGTTTGCTTATCAGTGATGAGGAAACTGTTCTGTGTATAGTTAAAGTATTTATTTAATAAATAAATGCTTGTACAATGTCTCTAGGGGGTGCCCAGTCCCCTAGAGACCTTACCCCCACTCAGGTGGGCATATACTGCTATAATCTGTTATGTACAACAGCTGACTCCTGGAGAGTCTGGCAATAAAGAAGCACTATTGGTCAGTTCACTGATTGTCAGAGGAGGTTTTGCTACAACATAAAAACATAAAATATACTCTAATGTTTCAACTCATATACATTATGAGGCTCACGTTATTCAATTAAAAATGTACTCACTATCACAGACTCATTTTTCTATCTATAATATAAATGTCTTGCGGCCACTTCCGTCTGAGGCCGAAATCGCGCACCAGCGCTCATTGGTCGCCGGCAGCCGCAGCTGTTAATGAGCGCCTCGTATGCAAAAGAGCTGCGTGTGCAGGCTCGCCGCTGACCTCTGTGCAGCAGTAGCTGAGCCGTGGCTACCTGCCGCACAGAGTTCCGCTGCAAGCCGGTCATCTCCCGGCTGTTTGCTACGGTAGTATCCAAGCGGGATTCAAATCCCCCACCAAGCCGCGCTACATCCTTGATTGGTCGCCACGGCCGCGGCAACCAATCAGCGAAGCGGCTCGGCTTAGCGCGCGGTTTTGAATGCGACCAATCAGCAGCGTTGCATTCAAACTGTGCGCCAAGCCGCACGCCATGTTTCTCATTGGTTGCCGCAGCGATCAATGATAGACGTGGCATTCAAACCGCGCACCAAGCTCAATCTGAGTGGTCGCCGTGCTTAGCGCCGACCAATCAGAGAAGCGACGCGCGCCATGGAGCCATATTTAAAATACATTGTCCGCCGATCATCAAATCTGATGCAGTCATGTGATTGGGTTGCCCCCGCCCCGCGGTGACATCATGCAAGGTCCTTAAGCTTTGTATTCATCGCGGGACACTGTTGCCGGACAGGTGAGAATTAATTTTTTATTTTTAATCATCCCTTTATTTAATATCACTTTAGCAGTGTAAATAGATACACTGCTAAAGTGATATTACACAGATTTACCTTGAGTACAGAGCAGCGCACCTGTTCTGCGCATGCTTTGTACCCTGGCACCAGATCTGGGAAACGATGATAAGTGTGCCGGACAGGACAGGATTAGTTTCTGTCCTGTTTTGTCACCGGAGCCCAAAAACGTTGCAGGCATCGTTTTGGGATGGTGAAAAACAGGACAGAAACGAATCCTGCACCAGATTCACAAAACCGGATGGCCAAATAGGGCCAATCCGGCCCCATAGGGATGTATGGGGGGCAAAAACGAGCAGAACAGGATGGTAAAAAAACGTAGTGCGAAGCCAGCCTTACAGGTAGGGTGTGACGCAGTAAATGCTTACAAGTGGTACAGATAACAGGGAAGTCAGGTAATCCAGGGTCAGGTTCCAGGAGAACTCGTAGTGTATTCAAGGAATAGACAGAGGTGTAATCAGACAACAGTTATGGCTCAGGTTGACAAGAGAGCGTGAAGAGAATTCAGGAAGTCAACTGAGGTGTAGTCAGATCTAGGCCCAGGGTTAAAATACCAGGAGATTACATCAATTACAGGGAGCAGACAGAAGAGTTAATCGGGCAACAATCCAGGGTCAAATAAGAGACCCATGAGACCCAGGCGACCGCCCCATACCTGACATTCCCCCATCCTACTGTATCCTAACCCGCCCCTCTTAGACTGTGAGCCCTCGTGGACAGGGTCCCTGCCCCTTCTGTACCTGTATGTCCTGATCGCCTAGATTTAGTGTACTTGTTCTTGTCTTCCTCATCCTCATGTAAAGCGCCATGGAACCTAATGGCGCTATATAAATAAATAATAATAATAATAATAAATAACAATAATCAGAACTAGACAGAAACATGAATGCAGGCCCACAGCACCACTCAAATAGAATGTATGAATGGCAAGGTTCTGGGACAGGTTGCTCAGTAAAGTAGCAGAGCAATCACAGGGAAGAATAAACACCTGAACCACCCATCACCTCTCAGAACCAGGAGCCTATGCTGTCAATACACTGCTGACAGTTCAGCACACCAGATACCAAGCACAGCAATATCTCTTATTGCATCCTAGATGCACTGCATGGAGGAACAGTACTTCCTCTTCTGGGGGACAGTGGGCCCTGGACCCCCAAGTTTCCCAGAGAACCTCCAGTGGAAGGCCCTTACTAGCTGATGGCCCTCACAGAATGAGCCGGAGCTTAGGATCTCTCCTTGGGTCCATATCCTCTCCAGTGAACAAGATAATAAAGGGAATTGCGGACCCTACAAGAATCCATAATCCTTTGAACTTTGTACTGTAAACCCCCATCAATGGAAGCAGTAGCAGGCAGGGACAAGGGAGACTAAATTGAAGGAAAAAACACTTTTAACCCCTTCACTCAGGCTGATTTTCAGTTTTTCGTTTTTAATTTTTCCTCCCCTTCTTTCAAGAACCATTACTTTTTTATGTTTCCATCAATATAGCCATTATGAGGGCTTGTTTATTGAGGGATGAGTTGTAGTTAATTTTACCATAGAGTGTACTGGAAAAGAGGTAAAAAGAATTCAACGATGGAGAAATAACAAAAAAAATTGAAATTCCACAATATATTGTTTTTTTTTTTTTTATTATTTACCATGTTCAATATAGGGTAAAAGTAACCTGTCAGTATGATTTCCCAGGTCAGTACAAGTTTGCTGATACTGAACATGTATACTTTTACTTTTATCTAACTAGTGAAAAATACTTCAGAAGTTTGTAAAAAAATTAAAGATTTGCGCTCTTGTCACCACTTTCCAGACCTGTAGCGTTCTCATTTTTCTGGATCTGGGGCTGTTTGATGGCTTATTTATTTGCATCTTGAGCTTATGTTTTTAATAATACAATTTTTGTGTAGATGCGATGTTTTGATTGCAATGTTGCGGTGACCCAAAAACCATAATTTTCTCTAAGCCTTTGTAAAACAAAATAGACATGTTCATAATGTGAATCCAGGTTGAGCAAAAAAATTAGAATAGCATCCAAATAAACCACAATAAATCTTCCAATATAATCAGAAAAAGATAAAAATTGATTTACCTGAAATTTTAATTTCCTGGAGTCTGTAGGCAGCACAGAATGGGTTAAGCACTTAATCCCTCGATACCAAATAATTAACCAATTGACACCTCCTGTGTCCCCCCGCCCCTCCCCCATAAAAAGGGGGAAGACACCACACAACACGTATAATTTACAAGCTATAATGGATTTTAATGGGAGGGTAGTCTGTGCTGCCTACAGACTCCAGGAAATTAAAATTTCGGGTAAGTAAACTTTTATCTTTCCTGTTCGTCCTCCGGCAGCACAGAATGGGACTTAGCAAGCAATACCCCACTTAAGGTCGGGAATCGGTTTTGATGTCTGTTAAAGTATTTCTTTGTCGAAGAATATTTTCTGTGTCTCAAAATCCCGGATCCAGACCCAGAAATGGCATCCGGAGTTACCAATCCGGTCCTGTCCTTTCCTGCCTGTGTGGTCCTGCAAAAAACAGGATCCCCATGGACAGGAATAAAACCATTGCTTTCATTAATTTCATTTTAGCAGTGTATGTAGATACACTGCTAAAGTGAAATTACACACACGGGAACAGAGCAGTGAATGCTCAGTACACTAAAACCGGATCCAGTAAACAATCCTGTTTTTTCCCGGATCCAGCACCCATAGACTCCCAAGTTATAGGCACCAGATCACACCAGATTCGTTTCTGTCCGGTTTGGTCCGATTTTTTCACCGGAACCCAAAATTGGAGCAGTCTTCGATTTTGGGGCCGGGAAAAAACAGGACAGAAACTAATTCAGGACTGAATTAACAAAATCGGATGACTATTTATGACCATTTCCGGGCACCACAGGGATACATAGGAGGCTAAAAAGTATCCTATTCTGTCATTTTCAAAACGGACAGAACAGGATGGCAAAAACCGTGGTGTGAAGCCTGTCTATAAGGTAACCCAATGCAGGAGTACAAGGGACAAGCGAAAAATAGTAGTCATTGAATGAAGACCAGTTTGGGTAGTGCAATTTCTAGAACTGTTTATAATTTGCAATATTTATGCATGTTTTAGGTATTTGAATAGTTACCAAGTTTCCTCTAAATACATATCAGAAAATTGGCATAACAAAAAATCTACATCTTCATATTTGCAAAAATACTGTGTCAAAGTACTTAAACTTTTATGCATTGATTATATGTAGCAGTAAAATGAAAACTATTTGATACAATAGAAACAAGAGCCAACTAAAGGTTCATTGTCAGATTTGAATTCAGAAGGTCAAAATCATTAATGGCCACTTTACACGCGGCTACATTTCTAGCTTATCCACAGGTAACTTACTGGCTGCAGTGAAATCATGGAGACATTATTCCATTTGTACACAGCAACAAGATAGAACCATGTCTCCATGATTTCACTGCAGCCAGTAAGTTACCTGTGGATAAGCTAGAAATGTAGCCTCGTGTAAAGTGGCCATAAGAAATGACTCATTTCATAACTGAACATAATTTTTGAAACTACAGTGTTATCTTTTTGGAGAGAAATTAGGTAAAAAAAAGAATATACACGTATAAAACATCTGTAAAAAAAAATTGGGTAATAATGATTCATTAATTAATAATTAGTTAGCTAAAAATGTTTTAAAAAATTTAATAAATGACCAAGACAGAAAAGACCTAGACTTTTTGGGCATTAAAATCACGCACCACACATCTACCCTAATGGACCACAACCTTGACTTATTAACTAAAACAATCCAAGTAGACCTAACACACTTATCCAAAGCAGACCTTTCATGGATAGGAAGAATAGAAGCTTATAAGATGTTCATCCTTCCCAAAATTTTGTATATATTTAGATCCCTCACTATACCTCTTAAAAATTTATGGCTTAAGAAACTTCAGAGACAATTGTCCTCCTTCATATGGGGAAATAAAAAACCTAGAATAGCAAGATCGACCTTGGAGAAAAGTAGACTAAATGGAGGCCTAGCCGTACCCAATATATCATCCTACTACCAAGCAACTGTCATTAACCAAAGTAAACCATGGTGGGAAGAATCTACGAGACCAAGCTGGTTTCACTTGAAGAAAATAGTCACCAGAAAGTCAAACTCAAACTTTTACTCCTGGCACATCTATGCGACAAGAAAAAGCCCCTCCCAAAAAAACCCCAACAACCAAAGCCACAGTTCAATCGTGGAAACTTTTCTCTACCAAAATCTCAGAAAACTCTATCCACACGCAGCCGAACTGGATACCAATAGACATTTTAAACTTACTTATATCTACTCTCAACATCGACTCGTGGAAAATTAAGAAAATAAACTTCCTCTTCGACATATTTGACGAATCTAGCAATCTGATCACCTTCCCACGCCTTCAATCAATGTTCGGTCTACCTGACCAAGAACAAAAGAAATGGGAGAAAATCAACTCCTACCTAATGAGGAGAAAAGTAAACTTCCACCTTCCCTCAACCATCGCGCAAATGTTCAAAACCCCTCACAGACCCGTCCTTTGCTCCATTAAGAACCTCTGCAAAGAGCTTAATTTGGACTCATTCCTAGATAAAACTTCCAACATTCTATCCTGGGAGAAAGAATTAGGTGTCTCAATAGAAATAGATGATTTATCCCAAACTCTAGCATGTATACAGAAATCCATCTCTTGCACCACACTGATTGAAACTCACTTTAAATCACTAACAAGGTGGTACTTCACTCCCATCAGACTCCATCAGATGAAGGAGGACTTCTCACCCATATGCTGGAGATGTAATCAGGATATTGGAACTTTATCTCACATCTTCTGGTCCTGTTCTAAATTGAAGGAATTTTGGAACAAAATCCAACTCTTAATCTTTGAATCATACGGGAAAAACGGTGTTCTCCAGTCCGCGCTGCCAAGTTCCAAATTATTTCAAGGAAACACACGAGTAGATGAAGTATATCCAAAATCCTTTATTGCATCCAATTGGATATACTTCATCTACTCGTGTGTTTCCTTGGAATAATTTGGAACCTGGCAGCGCGGACTGGAGAACACCGTTTTTCCCGTATGATTCTGTGATTCCACGTGCTAGTGGTCGGTGGGAGTCCAGCAGCAGCCATCAGGATACAACAATACATGTCTGCATACCAGTTGTGGGCTTCACAACTGAAATAGGTGAGTGGTACCACCTACATTGTAAGTGTCTGTGTGATAGGGCACTATTGCGCCTCTTGTTCCCCTTCCCCTTTTTCTTGTTTGAACTCTTAATCTTTGACCTATCAAACAACTCCCTTGCTCTCACACCAGAATTTGTAAATCTACTCATTAACATTTCGCATATTCCACCCCTACTAAGACCTATTCTACTCCACATCATTCTTTCAGCAAAAACCATGATTGCAGCACTATGGAGAGACCCTAATCCACCCTCATTCTCAGCGTTTTTAGAAAAGATTGCCCTCCATAATACCCATGAACTCACCTACGCTCTACGAAACAATACTATGAGCAAATACAACATGAAATGGTGCCCTTGGAATGCAATCTTTCCTACTTCTTCACATCTCTAGACTTAATAAATGTCTCTACCCATACCCACCCTCCCCTCTCTCCCTTTCCTTAATTTCCCTTCTGATGATCCCCTCTGCTGCGTTTAGCAGAATAAGTTCATATTACAAACTGTTTTATTACGCTAACTTTTCCCTTTTGAAATGTTTAGCTAAAAAATAATTTCAAACAGTAATTAATGTTTTCCCCCAAAATCTTTATTCAATCTATAATTCTTCCAGTTATATTTAATTGTTGAAGTTGATACCTCAGACTGTTTTATCTTGTCAACTTAACGCTCTATTGAATCTTAACAATTGATTACCAAGTCTCTAAGCTTCACTTTGTTTAAATTGTATCTGTTGTAATAACCATTAAAAACATTTGAACAAAAAAAAAAAAAAAATTTAATAAAAAGCCCCTACACATTAGATATCCAGTAATGACCCGGAGAATTCATGAAACATGTTTTTTAGTGTGATGAAAATAAACAATAAAAAAGATGTCTAAAATATTTTTATTAATTTTTCTATATTTGCATTGCCAAAAAAAAAAAAATTTAATTACACTTTAATATGTAACCCAAAACAGATTTATGAAGTAATAGAATCTAAATTGAAAGAAAGCCTTATAAAGCAACATTAATTTAATATATATTGAGGGTATTTCTATGTGCGATGAGGGTGGATCTCAATATGTACCATAATTTTAAATTGGAATGTTTGTGATATGCATGTAATATAGTTTAATAAAATAAAGAACGAGAATGAATTCCCTCAATAACAATCATTAAGTTAAAGGAAAATCAAGATTGACATACTTCATCGTAACGTATAGTGCAATAGTAATGAATACTATAACAATAGCATGGTGCACTAAATGCTTTAGGTTTAAAGTTTATATAGTTTTGTAATCTGCAAGCCTTTTAAAATCTTGATCTATATAATGATAGATTAAATTACATTATCCAGTGATTAGAAGGATTTACTTTAACTAATGGACCGAATGGAATGCTTGGATAATAAAAACATTGCTGGCATCAATGCCAAGGGAACAGGTATTATTCATTCTGTTCATTTGATACGTGTGACATTTTATAGCATGCCACTGCATGGCTGAAATACATGAAGTGAGAAACCAAAAAACTGTAATGAAAAGTTTAATTTTTATTTCTAATATTTTATGCATAGATAACTACTGCAGAGAAATGATGATTTATGTAACATTTCATGGTTTACACATTGACACATTGACGTCTTTATATCTTTCAAGATTAAAATTAATTAAGTGAGGTACCATGCAGTATTATGTGGTCCATGGAATAGGCTGTTATTCATAATATGTTACTTTAATTTTTATGAGTCCAATTAGATATAAAGATATATACAGTTAATGGCACCCTTGAAATTGTTCTGAGAAATTAGGTATTTATATTTAAAATTATTACAATCAATTGTTTTGTCCTACACATGTTTATTTACTTTGTGTGTATTGGAACAACAAAAAAAAAACTGAAAAAAAAACAAATTGGACATCATTTCACACAAGATCCCCAAAAATGGGCCAGACAAAATAGTTTGCACACTCAACTTAATACTTGGTTGTACGCCCTTTGAAATAAATAATTGCAATCAATCGCTTCTTATTGTGGCACCCCACTGGTCGGGACTCCACGGAAGGGTACTGCACCCACAAAAGAGTGTGTAGTATTCCTGTGACTGAGAAATTGGGATGCTGCATAAAGGGCCCTCATTACACGCATCCACTCACACCCTAGGTAGGGGACCGTGGGTGGACCCACTGAGGGAGGACCTAGTCCCATGGAAGGAATGACAGGGTAGAAAAGTGTATGGGTGGGAGGAGAGGTTGACAGTAAGTGAGTGGAAGAACTCCATTGGGGAGCGTGGAGTAGACGGCGGCAAGGCCGTCAGGTCTAAAGGGGACCCTAGGGGCACCAGGTGTTGTGGTACACCAGAATACGGACATGGTATGACTACCAGCCGGAGGAGTCCAGTCCCAGACCGGAGGACCGACTCTGAGAGCGTTATGCGTATTCACCCCCGAGCCGCCGAACCGCAGGCCCGAGCTTCTTCAGGGAGTTGTGGACGAGATGCGGTGCACCCAGGAAAAGGCACCGTAGAGGATTCTGAGGGCTCAGAGATGAGTCACTTAGATAGAGAGGATCTGACGGAGCTGGCTTCAGGCTCTGCGCGCATAGGCGCTGAGGAGACAGGAGAGAGCGCAGGAAGGGGCAGGCAGGA
The DNA here is from genome assembly GCA_033576535.1 of Allobates femoralis. Lineage (NCBI taxonomy): Eukaryota > Metazoa > Chordata > Amphibia > Anura > Aromobatidae > Allobates > Allobates femoralis. Next base: position 564,743,408 of record JARQOC010000002.1, on the reverse strand, counting down.
ACAGCAGGCATTCCACCGAGGGACCCGAGAGTGGCATCCTAACTTCTAGCGACTACCCAGGCCAGGCAGACCCGAAAAGACTGTGTTTAAAGAACTGCCAGTAAACCCGTTGCAAGTTATAAACTGTGTGGTGTACTTCATTCACCTGCACCTGAGGAGTCACCAACCTGTTCCACAACTCCCATCATCCATTACTGCCTCGGGGATCCTGCTCCATCTATGGGGAGCGAATCCACCTTGCTGCTTCACCGTAGGTGGCATCACGAGACATTATTTCTGCCATTTTTATTGACTGTCCCCTTTTCAGCGACCACCAGGGCCAAAGAATGGGGCAACGTGCCCCGTGACACCCCCCAACTAAATCAATGCCCGGAACCGGATACCCCACGGCCCTGGGGTGGTCACTATAACCATCAACAAGCTTCTTATCCTCTCAACTGGAATAGTGGGTCACTTTTCTTTTGCAAACTCGTCTCTCATATGAAGGGTGTTTTTTCCCAACAGCAATTCTAAGATTTCTCCACAGGTGATCATTGAGATTTAGATCCAGACTAATTGTCGACCATTTCTGAACTTTTCAGCACTCTGTTTCCATCCATTTCTAGGTGCTTCTTGAAGTATGTTTGGGGTCTTTGTCCTGCTGAAAGGCCTATGACCTAGAAAGTAAACCCAGCTTTCTGACACTGGGTTCTACATTATAATATATACATATAATCCGCTGCACACTACACACTACAATGATACAAGTATAAGATATAGCGTAATGGCTAAGTGTATAAAGCTAATGTAAATTTGGATGAGGAAAATTGCAAAACTGCTAAGAATATATATAAGCAAAATGAGAATTTTAGTTAATGTAATGCATTACATATAAGCCCGATAACCAGTCTTCAAGGTATTCTCATGTGTACCGGGTCCTAACCTTATGCCTCTGTCTGCGGTAAAAACGTCTGAGGATGTGAGTGCCTCTAAGTGCATTTTAAAACCTGCGTGTATGGGTGTGGCTGAAGACTTGATAAAACAAGGAATGAACTAGATGGTAAAATGGACTAGCTATCAGGTTATGTAGGGTGCTCAAGTCAAAGTTCTACATTTTGACTCAAAATCCTTTGGTAGTCTTCAAATTTCATAATTCCTTGCACACAGTCAAGACACCCATTGTCAGAGGCAGCAACACATCCATAAAACATCTTTGAACCTCCACCATAATTGGCTGTAGGTACTGTGTTCTTTTCTTTGTAGACCTCATTTCAATATTGATTAACAATAGAATGATGCGCTTTACCAAAAAGCTCTATCTTGGCCCCATCTGTCCACAAAACACTCTCCCATAAGGATTTAGGCAAATTTAGGCAAATTGCAGTCTATCCCTTTTATGCCTATGTCAGCAGTGGAATCCTCCTGGATCTCCTGCCATAGCATTTAATTTCATTGAAATGTTGACGGTTAGCTAACACTGACAATGATGCACCCTGAGCCTGCAGAACAGCTTAAATTTCTTTTTAATTTAATTGGGGCTGCTGATCCACCATCTGAACTATTCTGTGTTGCAACCTTTAATCAATATTTCTCTGTCACCCATGTCCAGTGAGAATAGTTTCGGTGCTAATAGTTGAAAACGTCTTGATTATGTTGCACAGCATGGAATAAAGAACATCAAAACCTCTGGTGATGGCTTTGTAGCTTTCAGATTGTTAATATTTTCAAACAATTTTGGTTTTCAAGACCTCAGACAGATCTCTTCTTTTTTATTCTTCATATGTGGTACATAATAGTAAGGGCCATGTCACACACAGATAATTGTGCAGATATTGTTCGCAGATCTCTGGTTGCAGTGAAATCATGGACACAATGTTCCATTTTGTGGCTGTGTACAAATGGAACAATGTGTCCATGATTTCACTGCAACCAGAGATCTGCGAACAATATCTGCACAGATATCTGTGTGTGTGACGTGGCCCTAACACAATTCAAAGATTGAGTCAATTTCTCCCTTTTTATCTAGTTACAGGTGTGATTTTCACATTGCCTACACCTGTTACTTGCCACAGGTGAGTTTAACAAAGTTGTTTAGCCACAAATCTGGAAAAGTGCCAACAATTTTGTTCAGCCCATATTTGGGGTTTTGTAATTATGAAATTATATGTTTGCCTTTTTCCTCTCTTTTTGTGTTGTTCCAATTCACACAAAGGGGATAAACATGTGTAATTGCAATAATTTTTATAAGATAATTACTTCTTTTTCTTTGTAACAATTTCCAGGGTGCCAAGACTTTTGGCCATGATTGAACAATGTACTAAGGCTGCCTTCACACTGCGGCGGCGTCCGGTCCGGGGCTGTCAGGATTGACAGCCTGGACCGGAGTTTTGCTCCATAGGAGACTATCGGGCTGCACGGAGCTGGATCGCGCCGGGTGGCAATTATCTGCCATCTGGCTGCTAGCTCGCCGGATGAATCCTGCAGAAGTGGGGATTTGTCTGCCGAGTCCAAAAACGTTGCATGCAACGTTTTTGGAGTCGGCAGACAATTCCCCACTTCTGCAGGATTCATCCGGCGAGCTAGCAGCCGGATGGCAGATAATTGCCACCCGGCGCGATCCAGCTCCGTGCAGCCCGATAGTCTCCTATGGAGCAAAACTCCGGTCCAGGCTGTCACTCCTGACAGCCCCGGACCGGACGCCGCCGCAGTGTGAAGCCAGCCTAACCTATAGTCCAAAGGTGAAGAATTCCGAGTCTCATATACGCATTGATTTGATGACTTGTTCCCCTTTCCTCACAAATTAATAATATATTTGGTCTCCTTGAATTGACCTTTTCTTTCAGAAGCATAATTTAAATTTGATATCTATGTTCTTTTGACTGAACTGTAACAGAAATAGTTGTTTCTGTTACTGTAACCGATTGTATAGTGGTTGTCCTATCTGACAAAATGATCAGTTGTGCACTGTTGGTCTGTGTGCTGACGATTAGCTTCAGAGGTCATATTTGTCAACTCTACTACCTCTTTAAGGAGTCTGAATGAGTAGAGATCCTCCTAATAAGTCATAAATATGCCCTGATAAAGCATAAGGAAAAGGAATGTTCTAAGCTTAGCTTTTGGATGGGTAGAATCAAAGAAATATAGAGATGGTAGGGACCGCCATTTGGTCCAACCCTCTGCTTAAATCAGGATTTATCACATCATTCCAGGCACATGTCTGTCCAGCCTCTGTTTAAAGACTTCCATTGAGTGGGAACTCACCACCTCTCATGGCCGCCTGTTCCACTCGTTGATCACCCTCACTGTCTAAACGTTTTTCTAATATCTAATCTGTGTCTCCTCATATTCAGTTTCATCCCATTGCTTCTAGTCTTTCCTTGTGTAAATGAGAATAAAACTGATCTCTCTACAGTATGACAGCCCTTGAGCTATTTGTAGACAACTATTAAGTTTCATCTCAGTCTTCTTTTTGGCTAGCTAAACATTCCTAAATCCTGTAACTGTTGCTCAAAGGACATGGTTTGCAGACCGGTCACTATTCTGATTGCTCTTTTCTGAACTAGCTTTAGTTTGTTGATATCATTTTAAAAATGTGCCTCTGGTGCCCAGAACTGGACAGAGTATTCCAGATGAGGTCTGACCAAAGAGTAGTAGAGGAAGATATTGACTTCACGTGATCTAGACAGTATGCTCTTGTTAATACATCCCAGAATTGTGTTTGCCTTTTTGCTGCTGCATCACACTATTGACTCAGGTTCAGTCTTTTTTCTATTAGTGTATCCAAGTCTTGTTCACATGTGCTGTTGTTTAGCCCTTTTCCTCCCATTCTGTATATGCTCTTTTCATTTTTCTTTCCCAGATTTAGGACATTGTGTTTTCCCTGTTAAAAAACATTCTCTTTGTTGCTGCCCACTGTTCCAGTTTGTTCAGATGTTTTTAAATCCTCTCTCCCTTCTTTAATATTAACCATCCCTCCTAGCTTTGTGTAATCAGCAAATTTAATCAGTTTACCCTTAAATCCTTCATTCAAATCATTGACAAAAATATTGGACAACACTGGGCCCAGGACAGAAGGACAGAGCCCTTTGGTACCCCAGTTGAAACATTCTTCCAACTGGATGTGCAGCCAATTATAATAACTCTTTGGGTCCGATCACTAAGCCAGTTATGAATCCACCTAACAGTTGCCTTGTCTATTCCATACTTGGTCATTCTTTCAATAAGCCTAGGGTCACACTTGGCATGCGTTTTTTAAGGTGTTTTTTGACACCCTGCGTCTTTACCTGCGTTTTTGCTGATAGGTGTGGGGCCCCTTAAAAAACGCATGTGAAAACACACGGTACCATTTAGTGCCATATTGGTGCGGAGCCAAAAATGCACCCCAAAACGCATGGTACATTCAGACATGCGTTTTTGCTATTGGGGCATGCATTTTTGCATGGGGGCCTATGAGTGCGTTTTTCCATGCGTTTTCAGAAAACGTAGGTTTCCAAAAACGCATGGAAAATCTGCAAGTGTGACCCTAGCCTAAGAATGGTATAATATACTTTGTCAAACGCTTTGCTGAAGTCAACATGTACTATATCTACTGTGTTTCCCTGATCCATCTAGGCAGTGATTCTGTCATAGAAGGAAATTAAGTTGGTTTGACATGACTTATTAGTACAAACCCATGCTGCCTCTGTTTAATCACTTCATTCTTATCCAGGTAGTTGCATACATGATGTTTAATAATTAGTTCAAAGATCTTTCCTGGTATAGAAATCAGGCTCACAGGCCTATAGTTCCCTGTGACCACCACCTTCTCCTTTATAAAATAATCTGATATTTTTTTTAATGTTTTGGGTATAGAGATGCATGAGACCTCTATTGGAGGCCCACAAATATTTTTTTTTTATCCTGTCTTGTTCAGAAAAGTATTCTCCCTAGAAGCTTTTGTTCTGGAGGACAATATGTCTGTACACAACGTCAGTGCATTTGTGGACAAGGATATAGGATATACAGGCTGAAGGCCCCGTTACACTTGCGACGCACCAGCGATCCCAACAACGATACGACCTGGTAGAGATCACTGGAGCGTCGCTACGTGGTTGCTGGTGAGATGTCAAACAGTCAGATCTCACCAGCGATGCAGCAACGATTCAGCCTTCGTTGGGACCCTGTCACTCAGACCTGTAGTATTGAGGTCGTTGGTCGGTGTTCCTGTCAAACACACCAATCCAATGCATTCTGCCCAGCGGGAGATCGACGATCAAAAAATGGTCCAGGACATTCCAACACGATCGGCGATCTCACAGCAGGGGCCTGGTTGCTGCTACATGTCACACATAGCGAGATCGCTGGCAAGGACGTTGATGCGTCACAAAAACTGTGACGTATCAGTCATCTTGCTAGCGATCTTGCTTAGGCGGCCGTCACACGGTTCAATATTGCTAACGATATCGTTTAAGCGATCTGCTTTTTGATCGCTTAAGCGATATCGTTTGTGCATCGCTGCGTGCAATCAAGCGATTTTACAATGTAAAATCGCTTGATCGTGACATCGCAGATATGAGAGCCGGAGCTCATATCAAGCGATAAACGCTTGTTTAATCTGCTTCATCGTGGTGTGTGACACCACGATGAACGATCTCCCAGCGGCAGAGCCTATGCTGGAAGATGGTATCTATGGTAAACGTCGGGTTACTAAGCGCCGCGCGGCGCCTAGTAACCCGATGTGTACCATAGTTACCAGCCATCTTGCTGGTCCACATCGCTGGTGAGTCTGTCTGTGTGACAGCTCACCAGCGATGTGAACGATATTGTTAGCGATCGCGCGTGCACGTGATCGCTAACAATATCGCTCACGATATTGATGAGTGTGACGGCCGCCTTAGTGTGATGGGGGCTTTAGTGCCAGTGTGCCAGAATGAGTTTTCACCCATCCACATAATAGGAGATTACTAAGAGATCACTGAGACCTTTCTTATCAGCAGATTGGTGAAGTTCTGGTATATACTTGAATGGAGTGGCAATTGAGTACTCATATTCATTCTCTGTAGTACTGCCAGTCATGGCCAAATGGTAGATCCATCTAGTAGTTTTTACTTATCATGTAAATAAGTGGTAAGTTTCTTTTACTGGAATGCCCTAAAGGTACCTTTACACGCCGCACCTGGGGTGTGAAAACTGAGAGGCAATCCGGAGCCCGGTCACCGTCGCCATGAAATTGCTACTAAATTGCGGCGTGTATTTGGGGAACCCGGTGGTGTTTTTGAAAGTTGCGCCCGGTTGCGATTTCACTGCACTGCTCCAAAACCAGAGGCAACCATGAAGGGGAAATTCCCTGCTTTTGGCGTGTGAAGGGGCGATAGGGATTGAATCAGCGTCGCCTACTGATTTCCCAGAGGCATGCCACAGCGTGTTGGAGACCGACCCCTCAGCGATGATTGGTGGTGGCTACTGTGTTTCCATTGGCTGTCCCTTCATAGGGCGACATATTTGAAGAACTGTCCATTCACACTACACAATTGCAATGGCGTCATGTATTAGCCAGCCTTCCTGCGTAGGCTGGCCAATCATGACGCTATTGCGTTGTCTAATCAGCTTGTTTGGGGTGCGGAATACACAAGTCTGTCACGCCTATGTTCTTGCGGCGCAGAACATGTGCACCCACATTCCTTTGGGGATTGCGGCGTGTGAAGCGGTGTCGGAAGTCAACCGGATGTTTCCCACTGTTGGTTTGGGAACTTCTGGGACGACACATCGCCTTAGGTTGAGGGAGAAATTGTGGCGTGTAAATGCGCCTTCGGCGTATGGAGGCAACCATGAAAAATGTGCACGCGCACGTTAGGTTGCCTCCGATCGCCGCCAAAAGTTGCGGCGTGTAAAGGTACCTTTATGAAGACAAGTTCATGGCTCCAAATCCATAACAACTCAACTAAACCTTAAACACTATGACACCAGGCAAAATGCCTGTATTAGGCTGGCTTCACACTGCAGTTTTTCACTGATCAGTGTCCATCAGTGTTTGGGTGCCAAAACCAGGAGAGAAACCAGGAGATGAACTTGCAGAGAAAAAGTATAATTGAAAGATTGACACCTGTTCTGAGTTTTGGAGACACTCCTGGTTTTGGCACCCAAACACTGATGGACACTGATCAGTGAAAAACTGCAGTGTGAAGCCAGCCTTAAAAAACTGCTTGAGGAAGATGTAGCTGATTCATTAGGAGGAGCATGCTACTTAATGAATTAGGCACATCTTACAACTGGCATCCCCCATTATTTTAAGTCAGGTTTTGGTATACATTTATTGCACATTTTGATGAATTTGCCAGCAGGTTCACCACTCCTCATCTGGCTCAGCTTTGACCACTCTAAAAATGTGTTGGTACTTTGTGACATTTCTACTTGTATTACTAATTTTGGGGTGCAAATATCCTCTTCAGATATGAACAGAACTAAAACTCTAATGCCACCTATTGGGGGTAGCAATCCTCAGTGTAGAGGATTTGAGATAAAAAGTCAAACCAGGCCCCCCCTTTTGCAGACAGTTATTTCAAGGTTTTTGCTCCTCAAAGCAGGAGGTCTGATTTGGCTAAATGAGGGGTCTCTGACAGTGGATCTGAAAAGGTAGATTTCTCCTTGTGGAGAGTGCCAAGCTCGCTTCGGCTGGTTTCAGACTTGCGCTCCCCGCCACAGCGTATTGCGGCGGGGAAGTGCAAGCTGAGTGCAGGCACCGCGCGTTCCTATGTTTAACATGGGGATGCAAGTGACTGCGCTCAGGTGCAGATGGCTGTGCGCACCCATTGCCACCAATATGTGATTTGTGCGCATGCGGATGCTTGCGCACAAATCACACAGTCTTGTCCGCACCAGGAACATGGCATGTCGCGTTCAGGGTGCGGACAAGAATGTGTGATTTGTGCGCAAGCATCCGCCTGCGTACAAATCATGCATTGCAGTGAATGGTTGTGCATGCCAATCTGCATCAGAGCGTAGGCACCTGTGTCCCCATGTTAAACAGGGATTTGCGGTGCCTGTGCTCAGCTTGCGCGTCCGCAAGTCTGAAACCAGCCTTAAAGAGACAAATGCAGTAGGGCTAGGGTCACATTTGCTAATGAAATTGCGTTCACTGCATCGAGATCCGGATGCGGTCAACGGAATTGGCTTCCCACACATTTTGCAAGCAAAATGTGTGGCTGAAGCCGCAATCCGATAACCGGATTGCTCCGGATGTGTAATCTGGAGCGATCCGGTTACCGTGCAGTTTGCTCATCCCTGCTGCCGCAGGGATGAACAAAGTGTTAACACTGTTAAAAAAGCTTACATATTAATAATAATTGTGGCCATCATTTCTCTAGGGGGTGTCCACCCCCCTAGAGACATGCTACCCACTCAAGTGGGCATGTAATGTGTTAATAACTCATGTACAGTAAGCCAGCCGGGATAAGCAAAGTATACAGTAACCGCATTGCTCAGGATTACACATCCTGACCAGTGCGGTTACCGCATTGCAGATGATACAACCGCTCAGAAAACTGCAGCCTGCATGATTTTTCAACCATCCGGTTACCGGATGCGGTAACCGGATTGCATGTAATGCAATCCGGTTGTTATAATGGGCTCCTATGAGGAGCGTTTCCTGATGCGGTTTTGAGCTTTTTGATAGCTCAGAACTTGATTAGGATTTAAAAAAAAAACAAAAACACAAGTGTGACCATACCCTAGTTCAGGCAATGCTTTCCTGTGTAATGAAATCCATAGAGAAAAAAAGCACAAGAACTCTAAAGACCTTGATGGATCAAGCAATTAGTTAATTTAACCCATAAAACATTTATATAATTTGTTGGTAAATAGGATAAATACAATAATAATTGTAAAGCATGATATTATATTTGTTGGAAAACTGTTTACCAATACACTTACGGGATTAAGCTTAAAGGGAACCAACCACCCCAAATGACCCCCCCGGACTGTTAATATGTGTCCTTACACCCAGCACACACATTTGGGGAAATCGTTTTTGCTAAAAAAACTGTTTAGTAGAAGCTAAGATATAGCTTTATAAAGTTTAAAAAATGTTGCCGACTGGGTGTTACCTAGCTTTGTCCTCCTGCAGTGTTCATCTGCCCGTCATCCTCCTTTCCCCCCTCCCTTCAGTAAAGCCGTGCAATTTCAGCCTCTCAGGTTTCAGCCTTTCAGGTTTGCCTTCTGTTATCATAAACAATGAGACTCCGTGCAGCAGCCTGTGACGAGGCTGAAAGGGCAGGGCTTTACTGAAGGGAGGGGGGGAGAGGAGGCTGACAGGCACATGAACACTGCAGGAGGACAAGCTAGGTAACACCCAGTCGGCAACATTTTTTAAACTTTATAAAGCTATATCTTAGCTTCTACTAAACAGTTTTTTTAGCAAAAACGATTGCCCCAAATGTGTGTGCTGGGTGTAGGGACACATATTAACAGTCCGGGGGGGTCATTTGGGGTGGTTGGTTCCCTTTAAAGACAGCATTGGAAGAAACAAATGTGCAGTTTGGCTGTGTGCCAACAACGAGTTTTTGATGTTGTATATTTTTCAGCAATTCCAAATCCAAGTCTAACAAAGTGGATGCGATTTATAGAAATCCCATGCCCACTGTTCTTCTCTTTTACTCAGAGTAAACTGACCTACAGTACGTGTTTCAAATCCGCAATGTGTGAATTTGTCTTGTGGGTGCTGAGTTTTATGTGTAAATTTTCCCCACAGAATTGCATTAGATGCAGAAAAAAAACTAGCATGGATTTTTAGTTATTTTCCGCAGCAGAAATTAACTAAAGCGTATACCAGGAAGTATCAAAAACAAAGGAGCTTTAGGCTAGGGTCACACATGCCAATCAGTTTTTTCCACTGGTTTCAATAACATATCCATTTTTTGGGCTGTTTTTTGAGCCTCCTGTGCAGCTATGCATTTTTTAGAGTTTGCCATTTTTTGCCAAAAAATGCTAGCAAAAACTGATCAGTTTTTTTACTGCACCAAAAATTGGATCCGTTTTTCCATAGGCCCCATGTTAAAAAACGGATCTGTTTTTACTGCACCCAAAAACGTTGCTTGCAGCATTTTTTGGGTCCAGTAAAAAAACAAATAGCTTTTGTTAACAATGCAGTCACACTTGATCCCAGGATCCATTTTTAGCATCAGTTTTTGGACTAAGGCCACGTGCACACGTTCAGTATTTGATTATTTTTTCACCTCAGGATTTGTAGCCCAAACCAGCAGTGGATGATTAAATCCAGAAGTGGTGCAGGTGTTTCTATTAGACTTTTCCTCTGATTGCTCCACTCCTGGTTTTGTCTACAAATCCTGAGGTAAAAAACTCATCAAATACTGAACGTGTGCACATGGCCTAAGGCTGGCTTCACACTGCAGTTTTTCACTGATCAGGGTCCATCCGGTTTGTGTGCCAAAACCAGGAGTGTCTCCATAACTCAGAACAGGTGTCAATCTTTCAATTATAGTTTTTCTCTGCAGGTTCCTCTCCTGGTTTTGGCTCACAAACCGGATGGACCGTGATCAGTGAAAAACTGCAGTGTGAAACCAGCCTTAGGCTGCCTTCACATTTGCGTATGTGAACGCAGCTTATGCTGCGTTCCCATACGCAGTCAAACGCATGCGCACTGCGTTCCTATGCTTAACATAGGAACGCATAGTGCTTGCGTTTGCTGCGTTCGGGTGCGGATGCGGACGATATCTGCTCCTTCCGGTGTCCAGCGTCCGCACCCGGGACGCAGCATGTTGCATTTTTTGTGCGCTCGGGGACCTTGGAAAATCAGCAAGCGTCCCCAAGCGCACAAATCATGCATTGTCTTCAATGGGTCCACAGTGTTCTGCGCTTGACAGCACAGGAGAACGCTGCGGACCCATTGAAATCTCTCCCGGTGGCCGCCGGTGATGTCACAGGAGCTCACCGACGGCCACCGGGAGATCAGCTCAGCCTCTGCTGATCTCTTCTTCCCCGCCGCCGGTAATCTGCTAGCGATGTTGGCGGGGAGAAATAGCTGATTTGACAGCTGTTTGAATCTTCCCGCACCGACATCGCCTATCGGTGTCGGCGCGGGAGATTCAAACAGCTGTCAAATCAGCTGTTCTCCCCGCCGGCACGTCCCGGAGCTTACCGGCGGCCGGGAGGCGGAGATCTCCGGCGCTGATCTCCGCCCTCGGACACCGCTGATTGGCTGCCGGGCTGCACAGTGATGTGTCCGCAGGCGGACATTCTCCGCTGCAGACACATCAAAATGGCACTGCTTTGCACTGCGTTTGTGTCTGCATGCCATCAGCATGCAGACACAAACGCTAATGTGAAGCCAACCTTAGAAAAATAAAGTAAAAAAACTGATGCCAATAACGGATCCAGGGCTTATGTGTAACCTTAGCCAATGTTAAAAATTGTGATAGGGTACCGTTACACGTCGCAACATTGCATGCAATTTCACTTGCAATTTGCTGGTTGCAGTGATATCATGGAGACATTGTTCCATTTGTACACGGCAACAAAATAGAACAATGTGTCCATGATTTCACTGCAACCAGCAAATTGCCAGTGAAATTGCATGCAATTTTGATGTGTAACAGTACCCATAGACATGCATGTCAAAATTTGCACACAAAAACGCAATTAAAAAACGCAATGCATCTAATTAACTTAATTGGTGCAGAAAAGCTACAGAAAATCTACGACATCAAAAACCCACCAAAAGCTCCTTGTGGGAATGTAGCCCTACAGAGTAGTTATTTTTGATTACAGTAACATGCCAAGTTTTCCAGAATGACTCAGTTTGAATAGTGTGTAATCACATAGTTTCGGGTGGGTGCAGAAAGCAACACTGTGCTAGCATGTCAATGTTACATATTATACTGAAAAGTATTGCAGACCAAAATAAATTGTATACAACCGAGCATTTCACATTATATAAATATTTGCTTTATCTATTACAAAAATATTTAGCAATTAATGCAAAACCTGCAATAATACGTTAAAGGGATCCTGTCACTCCCAAAACACCTCAAAACCTATTAAAAGCTGTCCCTACAGCATAGTAACGCTTACTCCTTTTACCTCCTAAAAGCACCAAGTGAAATAGGAGAAAAATGTTATTATAGTACCTCATTATGGATGATAATGAGTGACTATGCTATTCATAATCACTCATCCAGGCTCTCCCACTGCATGATATCACGCCTCCATAGGCGTGATCTTGGAATCTGATTAAAATGCGCGCCTCCCCGCCGCTCTCCTGTGTCTCGGCCGGCCTGTATTGGGGCTTGGTGACGCGATACGCGTCATTTCTGGCGCCGGGTGACGTATTTACACCCGCGCCGCTGTTGGCTTCAAGACCCGCACTGCGCATGCGCATGCGCATGCGCAGTGCGCGTTCTGAAGCTGACAGAGCTGCGCGGGTGTATACGTCACCCGGCGCCGGAAATGACGCGTATCGCGTCACCAAGCCCCAATACAGGCCGGCCGAGACACAGGAGAGCGGCGGGGAGGCGCGCATTTTAATCAGATTCCAAGATCACGCCTATGGAGGCGTGATATCATGCAGTGGGAGAGCCTGGATGAGTGACTATGAATAGCATAGTCACTCATTATCATCCATAATGAGGTACTATAATAACATTTTTCTCCTATTTCACTTGGTGCTTTTAGGAGGTAAAAGGAGTGTAGGGTAAGCGTTACTATGCTGTAGGGACAGCTTTTAATAGGTTTTGAGGTGTTTTGGGGGTGACAGGATCCCTTTAAGAATTAGATAAAAGAAATAACTATTAGAAGTGAAGGTTAAGTTACATTTGTCAGAGACTTAAGGTCCCGTTACAGATAGCAATATGGCTAACGATATTGCTGCAACATCACAGGTTTTGTGACATTGCAGACATGCCGCAGCGACCAGCGATGAGTTTGACCATTTTTAGGTCGCTGGTTTGCCACTGCCTAGGTTTGAGGGTATTGAGTTTATAAATCCAATATTTTTCTTGTTTATTGAGTGACCCGAGTCTATTGTTGGTACTCTCAGGAATATGATTGATAGCTGTAATTCTGTGTTGATTGAAATCTCTATTGTGTACCCTATCAAAGTGATGTGATATACCATGCTGTGCAAAACCTTTCCTGATATTTGACCTGTGTTTGTTAACTCTGCAGTGTAATTCTTGGGTGGTACGTCCCACATACTGGTGACCACAGGGGCATTCAAGCAAATAAATTCACCTATATGACTTTCTTCATTTTTATCCAACTTCTCGTCCCCACTTCTAACGTCCAACCTTCTTTTTATGTAATCACAGGCACTATAATATTAAAAAGAAATGTATTAGATATTCATATACTTATGACTATAAAATATAGATAATAAATTGCTAGATTTATAACTTTCTAACATAAGGTGAAAGTAATTTATCCTACTGACAGAAATCTATTTTTGAAGGATCTGTCTTATAAATTGGACCAGTTAAAACAAACCTTTGAGAGTATAGACAAAAATATTTTTATCAAATTTTGTATTTTTAGTAATAACATTTAATTTTTAGATAGATAAGAAATAAATTAATAAACATATACAATTTATTTTTTACTAAAATATTTAATTGATAGTGGTTTTTATATGTATTTTTTCTGGATGCGACCCTCATTTCATCTATATGACTTTCTTGATTCTTATCCAACTTCGCGCCCCCACTTCTGACGTCGAGCCTTCCTTTTATGTAATAACAGGCACTATAATATTAAAAAGAAGTGTATTAGATATTCATATACTTATGACTTCAGCTAATCACAGATTGTGATGAACTTGTGTAGCCCAAACACTTAGTTTTTCTTTTTTGACCCATCTCACAACTCCACCACAGGACTATTCCTTTTATGTGATACAGAATACTCAATAATGGTAAACCTCAATAAATTCCCTCTAATAACACAACGAAAATCTTTTTAGATCATCTTCTCAATTCTTCCCATTTCTTCACTATCTCATTTCTAAAATAATGGCTGTCCCACCTTCTAAACCGTGACTAGATGAATATACACATATATAGAACAGTTTACACAGTTTATATCACATCTTTTGTTTGTCCTATGTCCTAGTGGCTGCCTTCCAACACAAACCTAAACTCACCATCGGAGGTTTTAGTGAAGATGAGGTTGTAGCTTAATTATATCCATCCAGGCTGAGATAGGTATCGCAGCCCAGTGGGTCCGCTCCACATGCTGGCACCACTTTAAGTTTCACATCATGTCCTGCTTCAGGCTAGGATCACATTTGCGGTAGCAAATGCAGATCCTGATCCGGTTTTGAGCCATAAAAATGCTCAAAACCAGATCAGGATCCGCAGCCCATAGAAGCCCATTATAAAACCGGATTGCACTACATGCAATCCAGTTACCGCTTCCGGATTTGCAGCCTGCGGTAAAAATCATATAGGCTGCAGTTTTCGGAGCGGTTTGCAAACCGCAGCAGGCTTGCTATAATGGGCTCCTATGGGAGCCCATCCAGCTACCGCAAGGCACATGTGATTGCCTGTGGTACCCGGATGCTTTGTTCATTCCTGCTGCAGCAGGGCTGAACAAAGGGTTAATGTTAATAATAGATGTGGGCACCATGTCTCCAGGGAGTGCCTACCCTCCTTAGAGACATGGTAACCATATGGGGCAGCATATGAAGGGTTAATATGGTGTATTCCTGTATTGCCGGCTATTGTCGGCATTTACTATTTTATGAATTAAAGCCAATGGCACCTCGCTGTGGAGGAGATAGAGTACGCACATTACGTACTGTATCTGCCGCTATCCAGGGTCCTGAAAGCTTTACCATTAGTTCTATGGTGGTGCGGATCCTCCCGGATCCAGGGCAATCCGGCGCTCCCTAACATGGGAGTCTATGGGGCCAGAATGTCCTGATCCGGGAGGATCCGGGAACCGGACACCTGCGGCTGCACGCTGCTGTAATTTCAGGACCGCGGCTAGCTCCCTGCTAGCCGTGATCTTGAAAAATCAGCAGATGCGGCTGCAATTAGAGGGATCCAGCTGCACATCAGACCGGAGGGTATATTTGGCCTCTGGTTCTGTTTGCAAATCCGGTCCGGGGCTGTCAGGTTCATCCCTGACAGCCCCGGACCGGATCTGGCTGTGGCGTGAAGCCGGCCTTAGTTAGCAGTTGACAGAATGATAGTTTGACTAATTGTTAAGATAAGATAAGATAAGATAAGATAAGATAAACTTTATTGATCCCGGAGGAAATTACAGTATTACAGCAGCAGAACAAAGATCAAGAACATTTCACACTTTACAAAATAAGTCTATATGGACAGCAGATGTGGGTAGACTGGTACATGTACCTCACCTATTCCCCCCATACACATAGGACTTCACATAGTCTTGGGATGCTTTACACTTATACATTTGTTAAACATCCCCACAGCTGTCGGAACAAACGATTTTCTGTATCTTTCCTTTTTACACATTAGTTGGATTAGACGCTTGCTGAATGTGCTCTTCTGCTTCGCAAACAGTTCATAGAGCGGGTGTGTATTGTTGCTCATTATAGCCTTGCATTTCTTATTAATTCTATCTCTAATACCTCCTCGAAAGTCCTAAGTTGTAGACCCACCGCCGCACTAGCCTTCTTGATAAGTTTATTCAGCTTATTAGCGTCAGCTGTGCGCACACTACTACCCCAGCATATTATTGCAGCAAAGATTGCACTCGCCACAATAGATTGGTAGAACATTTCAAGCATTTTGCTACACACATTAAACGACCTTAATTTCCTTAGGAAGTAAAGTCTACTCATCACTTTCTTGCAAACCTTCTCCATATGGCACCTCCAATCAAGCTTGCTGTCCAGGTGAACCCCCAAATATTTGAAATTCTCCACCATCTCCACATCCTGACCATCAATAGTGATAGGTAAACAATCCTTCATGCACCTTCCATAACTCAACACCAACTCCCTGGTTTTCTTTACGTTGAGTTCTAAATGGTTAGCCTGGCACCAGTCAACAAAGTCCGAGACCACCCTTCTGTATTCCTCCTCCCCCCGGCCTCTCTCAATACCTCCGACTATCACTGAGTCATCAGAGTACTTCTGAAGGTGACAAAGGTCTGATTTATACTGAAAATCAGCTGTGTATAACGTAAAAAGGAATGGTGACAGCACCGCTCCCTGAGGGGCTCCAACACTGTTCCGCACACTATCCGATACGGCCGCCCCCAACCTTACGAACTGTGGCCTGTCCGGTAATCAATGATCCAATTCACTAGTCCCTCATCAACCGCCATTTCAACCAGCTTTTTACGTAATAATAGTGGCTGTAAGGTGTTGAATGCACTGGAGAAATCGAAGAACATGGCACGTACAGTGGTTCCATCATTGTTCATAGTTCAGCAGCTGCTTTGCCTGACTCCCCTGTACACATACACAGGAGCCCTTGCACTGTTGAGTGATCCTTTATTCTAAATAAAAGCCACTACTAGACAATTTTGATGTCTGCTATTCCTATAAAAAAAGGATGCACAACATCTGCAGGGAGTTTGTATGTTCTCCCCATGTCTGTGTGGGTTTCCTCCAGTTTCCTTCCACACTCCAAAGACAACACTAATAGAATATTTAGATTGTGAGCCCCAATGCGGACAGTGTTGCAAATGTATGTAAAAGCACTATAGATATAATATCAGTGTTTTTTTTTTATCATCAATATGTTTTTTATTTATTATAAATTCACAGCAAATCCAACAAACAAATATAAAGACAAAGGGTAAGACATTACAAAGGTGGTCAGCAAGTTTCTCAAATAAGTTTAGGAAACAATCTTTACAATTAAGTATGCGTTAAATTACCAGCAACTTTGTCTCTAGACAATCTTCAACATTCAGTATTCAATATTCAATATTAGTGGCTCCAAATCTGCCCAGTGTCAATATCAGTGGTTTTGACTGATGTTATTCTAATGTGAGTAGAGACCTTTAGATTCACCTTCAAGCATTTTACATCACATATAGGGGAACAAGTTAAAATTAATGGTAGTCCCAGAATAACAATCAAAAGCATTCAGCTGAAGAAATGAATGGAATTTAAAATAGCCATTCCTAGAATACTTAACATTATCATACAGAAGTTTGTATGGGGTTCCTCCAGCCATTCTTACAATTAATCAAAGGGGCAATTCCAAGTAAGCAGCCCAATTCCACATGCCCAACTTTGGTACACGAACATCTTGGAAAGGGGCTATCGCTCTACAGATACACTGCAATTAGTTGATCACAAGCAAAATTTATTAAAAAAATATGCGGTGTTACTTTAAGTAGAAGTACATTGCCTTTGGTACATGGCTTTTCCATTGAGATGTAAGATACATACCAGACTTTGTCATGAGCAATAAAATGTAACTATTTTCTGTAGGCGTAAATAACATAGATGTGACAGAACGGAGATAATAAGAAGGAGGTTTCACAATTTTCATGACATTTTGCAGTCACAAGTTCATTATGATAAAGGTACCTATGGAAGACCAAAATGAAGCAGCCCTCTTCTGAGTATGAGTGCCTTCACAGCCTCTCACACAGTATGAGGACCCCCACAGCCTTCTGCTTAGTATAAGGGCCCCTACAGTCCCCACTCAGTATGAGACCCCATCTTAGTATAGACCTCTACAGCCCCCTACTCAGTATGATCACTTGCAAAGCCTCCATTTCAGTATAATGACACCCACAAGCTTGCACTCAGTATTATTGCCCCCATCAGCCCCTCATTTAGTATGATGGCCTCCACCAGCCACCTCACTCAGTATTATGGCCTACATCAACCCCCTCAATCAGTATAATTGGCACCCACCAGCCACCCAGCCACACAAATTACTGACATTTAAAAAAAAAAATCTCTACTCCCCTCAACCGATTCCCCTTGTGCACTGTTCAGTGTGAATAGGGAAACAGGTAGGAAGTACTGAAGTTATCCCACCTGCAGTGAATGGAGGCTCAGATTCACACAAGCATGTCGATCAGTGGATCACAGAGCCTATTCATTATATTCAATGGTATCTGTGTCCTTTAGGATGCAAATGTTTATTCCTCTCAGTGTGAGAAACAAGATAAAAATCTTGTGGTTGTGATACCTTTTAATGGCTAACAATGGCTAACATCAATGAAACGGAAGTACCCCAAGGGTTTGATGAGGTTAAAAAGTCATTTTACAGTTTAGCCATGAAGAGGTTGGCATACTGGGGGGCCATATTGCTTCCCATGGCAGTTCCGGTGCGTTGTAAATACAGTTCTTCACCAAAAGAGAAAATGTTGTGGGTGAGGATAACTCTTCTGAGTTTCATTGATGACATCTTAATAATCTGGACTGAGACTGAACATGAACTTATAAATTTCCATGACAAATTCAACAAATTTCATCCCAGAATAAACCTGACACTGGACCACTCAAAAACAGAAATTAACTTTCTGGATACCACCTTAAAAATTCTAAATGGTTCATTCCACACATCGGTATATCGGAAACCGATTGACCGTCCCACATACCTCAGATGGCACAGTTTCCACCCGAAACACACCAAAAAGTCCATTGTCTACAGCCAGGCCCTGAGATATAACCGTATTTGCTACAACCCAGTGGAAAGGGATGAACACTTAAACCAGCTAAAAAAGACATTTTTAAACCAGGGTTACCACCCCACCTCCATTGAGGATCAGATCATTAAAGCCACAAGGATCCCTAGAAGTCAAGCGCTCCAATACAGAGAAAAAGAAGAGAACCATCGTGTTCCTCTGGTGGTGACCTACAACCCACAGCTTGAGGTACTAAGAAAAACTGCCAGGAAACTTCATCACATCCTACACAAGGATGACCGACTAAAAATAATATTCAAAGACCCTCCTTGCTGTGCTACAGGCAGCCTCCCAATTTAAGAAACATCATGGTCCGAAGTTTGATGCCCTCGGATACACCAATAGGAACTTATCCATGCAATGTGAAGAGCTGCAAAACCTGTGCTCACATAGAGACCAGAGACAGGATACAGATCCCCAACACACAGCAGGATTATAAGATTCCTGGGACTTTCACATGATCCTCTTCCAATGTGGTATAATTAATTATGTGCACCATATGCCCAGTGGGGTCTTTTTATGTTGGTGAGACTGGGCAACGTCTAAGAGCACGGATGAGGTCTCATCGTCACACAATTACACACAAAAAAATCCATTTTCCAGTAGCGGAGCATTTTTCTGGCCAGGGACATAAGATTGATAATATGAAAGTTTTAATTTTGAGGGGTAATTTCAAATCTCAAAAGCATCGAAGCGTGTGTGAATCCAAGCTAATTACAAGTTTCAATTTTATACAGAACGGACTGAGCATTGCTGATGGTTTTATGGCTCATTACCACGTCTAAGGCTGGCTTCACACTTGCGGACCCCCCCGTAGCCGTAGCGTCCTGCAGAGGGGATCCGGAAGCTGACCGCAGCCACCGCCAGCCCCTATGTTTATAATGGGAACGCACGTTGCTGCGCAGGTCTGCGCATGACCGTGCGCTTCCATTCACTGCAATATGTGATTTGTACGCAGGCACATGCCCGCGCACAAATTACACACTCTCGTCCGCACCCTGAAAGCGACATGGTTATAACATCATTCATTTAATTTTTGTTAGCCATTAAAAGGTATCACAACCACAAGATTTTTATCTTGTTTCTCACACTGAGAGCAATCAACATTTTCTCAACTAGCTAACATGGTACCAAACCTTTTTCTTTAGGATGCAGATACTGTTGAAGTTGCAATGAGGGGAATGACATGAGCAGGTGCTGAGAACAGTTGTACTAGACTTCAGTGAAATTGGCATTTGTCATGCAGCACTACTAATTCATACTTCCCTATATCCCTGAGAATACATAGATTCTGATGGTCTTTTTAAGGGTAAGTCGGTATCTTGGTATCATACTAAATTCTCAGCTCAGATTCCAAGAAATATTGATTAGATGTAATGAAAAGTCATCTTGTGTATTCATTTCATATTCATAGCAGACCCTAGTGACTTTTGTCTACTCTACTGTCACATGAGGACACAGACTATTTTCTCCGGTAAGCGAAGCACAGTCATCTCCAGCAGCTGCGAACATTTCTTTGATTTGGCTAATAAACATGGTTCACACAGGCAATCAGATGAAAATGTCATGCAAGACGGATATTATCATAGCCAAATAGTTTTTTTGTTATTGAACAACAGGACTGTTCCTTAAGAAATATGACAGCTACTTTGTATGCAGTGACCGAAACCTTCAAGACCTGTGCGGTAGCGTGTCTATTCTGAGAATGTGCCTTTATGACAAAGACCTTCCCAACCTATCTGCAAACAAAAATATCAGAGCACAACTTAATATCACATTAATAATAACATGGGTAATGTTTTTGTTTTTATTGGTCATTATAGAAGTCCCATTTCCATTTCATCCTTCAAAGAATCGGCCACTGTACAACCTTCCTCAGCTTTTAATGTTTTTGGCTTGTTATTTTCTTGCTCCCTGCAGCTTTCAAAGGGTGTAACATGAAGAAGACGGAGGTGGTCAGCCAGTCAAAATATGGAATATAGAAAGGTTAAGATTTTGTGATAACAGGATGCAAATGTAAAATGTGTATCTTTATTCTTCTTAGTGCTATAACACGATGCAAAGTACTGATATCGAATTATTCTCTGTAGTCCATCAAATGTGCTGCACTTGAAGTGCATGGTTCTAATTCAAAATGATTATATGTTAATTATACTCATTTCTGTATGTCATTATTAAAAACACTTCTTCAAAGTCAATGAAAACATTTTTCAGCAAAAATTCTCATTTGATATTATACTAAAGTGAATTCTTGGCATGTACTTGTAAAGACTTCAGAGGGCTTCATTTTGGGTGTGTTTTAGGGGCATTGACATTTACAGCACAGAATAACATGCATCTAATTGGCTGAGAAAATTTGGACAAACAAAACCGTCATTTGCGATTAGCCCTTGAGGCCATTTTGCACAGGTCAATAATCGTCCCGCTCATGATCACTTGCCTATGTAAATATGACATCAATCAGCTGACAAAGGAGCAAACGCTTGTCTGTTGGCTGATTTTCTTCTTTTTTGCTTGTCTAAAAATTGTTATTTGAAGCCCTTTGCCAGTCTAAACAGTGAATATCCTACCAATAATTGGAAGGCTGTATGTTGACCAGGTGATCGAATTAATAGTCCTTTGTAGCCATACAGTTTACATCAGTTCATTTAATAGGGCCTTAAATAAGCTATGATTTATTTGGCTATATATTGTTGATCTACGATCATCATTGCCGGAAATCTTATTGGGTAAACCAGCTCTTAGATCTGACTTCATACAACCTTGATGCAAGTTCACAAGAAAAACATTTATTTCTTATTGTACGTCATTTGTCAACATTATAAATGCATTTATATTTGTAGAGGAAGTTTGCAATAATCCAGTAACTTATTACCTCATCATAAAACTTACGCAAGTTAAAAAAGCAAGAACTAGAATGTCTGAAGTAATAAACAAAATGAAAAATACAGCACTAGGTCAAATACCTATCTTATGTCACTGAGGACTCGCGTGTTTTTTGCAATAAGTGTAGTTGAAAGCCTTTTTAAAAAATATCTGTAGAAAAATGCTTTCCGGCAGTTTGTAGAAAAAAAATTCAGTTAGGCTAGGGTCACATCTGCGTTTAAATTTTGGAAAACTGATCCGGTTTTGAGCTTTCAAAAAGCTCAAAACCGGAGCAGGAACCACTCCCCATAGGAGCCCATTATGGCAACCGGATTGCTCTACATGCAATCCGGTTACCGGCTCCGGATCTGCAGCCTGCGCTAAAAATCATGCAGGCTGCAGTTTTCGGAGTGGTTCTGGCACCCCCATACACCCACTGTTAAAGGTATCAGGACCATGGACAGCGGCTGATACTATGCGTACATTACGTACAGTATCTGCTCTAATATGAGGAGCCGCGACTTCATTCACAAATTTGTACAAAGCCGACAATAGCCGTCTATTCTGTCAATGGCTAATTTAACCACTAACATGCTGACATAAGTGGACAGCATGTCTCTAGGGAGGGTGGGCACCCCCTAGAGACATGTTGTCCACAGCTAATATTCATATTTCATGTTTTAATACACATTTAACACTTTGTTCATCCCTGCCGCAGCGTACTCCATAAGCAAAAAAAAAAAAAGAAAAAAGCTATAGCTATCGGTAAGCTGCAAAGCAAAAGAAAAGACTATCATATTTTTAAGACCCTACTGTAAGATCCATGTTTTTCCCCCAAATTGTGGGGAAAATTGGGGGTGCGTCGTTATGGTCCGGATGTATTGTCCTGTGATAGCTGTGGTACTGTGCAGGGGAGAGCAGTTGGTCTGGAGTGGCTGGAGGAGGCTGAAGCGAGCTGCAGAGGCAGCCCATGGTCATATGCCCTTGTTCATTAAGCTCATGTAATATTCACTGCATCCCCCTGTCCATCCCCTCAGTGACGAAGCCGGTCCTGAGAGTTGGGCGGGGCGAGCAGCGCATATCACATGTTCCTAAAGTAAACTGACCCCCCTATCTTGGATTTAGCCCACCATCATGCTATACAACTCCCAGCTGGCACACACACAACAATAATAAATGTTATGTTAACTTACCCTCCATAGCTCCCTGCCTGCAGCATCGCCATGTTCCTTCTTGTCTGTGCCCGGCATCCGATCATGTGATCAGTGCAGCACAGTGATGTCATCAGTGTGCCCCTCGGTCACATGATCCGATGTCGGGCACAGATAGGAAGGTTCGAAGATGGCAGTGCTGCCGGCAGGAACCTATGGAGGGTGAGTTAACACTGTTTAATTTTTTTTATTTTTTTTTTTAACAATACATTTTTTATTCAAATAAATCACACAAAAGGAAAGGGGCAGCCAGGATCGAGCACAAAAGGTAAATTAATGGATAGTGGGGCTGGGGTGGGGGAATAAGCTTTAGGAGCTTTGTTTTAAATATTTTTGTATACCTATCTACTTATTAGAAGGCCAGAATCAACCAGAAAAAAATATTAAAACCATCACAAATGTGAGCTATCGCTAATCCAGAAGTATCCCAAATCTCCCACTGGCAACTTTACTCATTCTTTTTGCTTTATCGAGTGAACCAAACAACGTTCATGAAGATAATGAGAATTTGTCTTACTAATGAGTTCTTCCTGTGTGGGGGTAGAAGGTTCCCTCTAGTGCCTTGCCAAGCTCTGATGGACCGCTATCAAACCATGGGTTATCACTGGAACTATGTTTGTGGAAAGAAGGTCCAACCCAATATTTAAGACTGCCAAGGGCCCCTCTGGAGTTAAAGGGAAATCTATCAAGGTTCTGATTAAGTCTGCCACTGGATTCCAGCAATCTCCTATCTTGGGGCACCACAACCTCACATGACCCAGATCCCTTTTTTTACCACATCCCTTCCAGCATAATGGGGAATATGATTTGTTAAATTTGGAAATTTTATAAGGGGTCAGATACCAGTTCATATGTATTTTCTTTAGTTGTTCTAGATGGTTAATAGAGGAGGAGTGCCTTTGAGTAAATAGGGCCGCAGTCCACCAGTGTTCGGGGGTGGATGAGAAAGAGAGTGCCTCCTCCCAGACATTTATATAAGGAATTTGACCAACTCTGTTGATGAATTAAGAGTCCTATAGAACAGAGACAATCCATGTTCATTGGGGTATTCTACTTTAAAGTGTTTTTGCATTATGTCTGATGCGTCAGGGCTCTACCAAGCTGGAAATGTGCATAACTGGATAAAACGACGGATTTGGAGGTACTGATAAAAGCATGTTTTGGGAATCTTGTAAAGTTGGATCAAATCTGCAAAGGAGGGGAATACAGGGCCATCTAAGAGTTTATCAAGCGTGCTTACAACTGATATCACCCACAGGTCTAGGGACAGCCCAGAGATGTGTGCCTCGATCACTTTTACAGAAATGTGTTTAAATAGGGATGTTGTCAGTGTTCTATCAAGGTTATTCCAATAAGAAATCAACAAGGACATCATATGTAAGGGAAAATTCGATTTCAGGGGCTTCAGTAGCTCAATCTCTAGCAAAAGTCTAGTAGACCTGTGGGGAGCAATCTGTCTTTCTATTTGGAGCCATCTATAATTAAGTTCCCCCGCCCACCAATCTTTTGCAGCCTCGAGTATGGCTGCCTTGTGGTACAAAGATAGATTTGGTACACCCATTCCACCACGAGAATACTGGAAATGTAGAGCCTTGACAGCCAGGGGCTTAATTACAATAGGTGCAGGGGTTGCGATCGAACCCGGGCCCTGCAGCCTAGGGGTGCCCCAAAAGTTCCTTTGGCCCATAGAAAAAGACTAATACTATTAAAGATTTGCAATAATTGGGGGCCCCGTTGGAGCTTTCGCATCGGGGCTCCGGGGCCTGAAGTTACGCCACTGTTGACAGCCACTCATGTTTTTTTGTTTTTCCAAATAAACTTACCAAGTAGGGATTGTAGGAGTCCTATCCATCTAGATGGGAATTTAAGAGGGAGACATCTGAACAAGTAGATAATCTTAGGTAGCAACATCATTTTTACAATTTTTATTCTGGCAACCAGGACAGTGGGAGAAGGGTCTGCCTTTCGAAGTCCCCACAAACTTTTGAAATCAGTGAGTCGCAATTCAACTTAATTAGATTTACAAATTTTGTAATTTTAATTCCCAAATATGTAAATCCCGCTTCTCCCACTTAAAGGGAAAATGCTCTAATATTCTATCCTTTACCAAAGGTGTAATATTTATGGGTAATATGAAAGCCTTTGTGGCATTTAATTTGTAATATGAGATTCTAGAGAGTTCAGCCAGGCTGTCCATGACACCTACCAGGGACCCCTCCACGTTAGTGAGAGATAAAATCACATCATCTGCATACAATCCCACCACATGGTTCATGTCTCCCACAAGGACTCAATGTATGCTTGGATTAGATCTAAGAGCCTCTGCCAGTCGTTCCATTAACAAAGAAAAGATAACCAGCGAGAAAGGGTAGCCCTGCCGGGTGCCCTTATTTATACTAAAGCGGTCTGAGGTGAAGCCAGATGCACTCACCACCGCGTTCAGATTAGAGTATAGGGCCAATATAGCCTTTTTAATATCTCCCACAAAACCAAATTTATCCAGAACCTCACCCATATAACCCCAGTGCACTCTGTCAAATGCCCTCTCGGCATCAAGAAACAGCAGTACACTGGGGTGTTTCTTAGTCTCCATTGTCTCCAACAAATCTATTACCCTTCTAGTGCCGTCCTTGGCTTGTCTCCGAGGGACAAACCCAACCTGGTCAGGTGCTATCAGAGAGGGAAGGACAGACATTATTCTGGCTGCAAGGATTTTAGAGAATATTTTTAGGTCACAGTTTATTAAGAAGATAGGCCTAAAATTACCAGGAGTGTTTGTGGATTTCTCGGGTTTAAGAATGGTAGTGATTACTGCCTCAAGGTTTTCATGGCTTATTGAAGAGCTACATTTCCAAAAATTGAAAGTTTTTAGGAGGTAAGGAGCTAAAGTTTTGATGAAACAATGATAATAGGTGTTAGAAAAACCGGAGTAGAGGACTTTTTAGTAGAACGGATTATTTTTTCTATTTCAATTATAGATATGGGAATATTTAGATCACTTAGCTGAGCAGCTGATACTTTGGGGAGTGAGATTTTTTCTAAGAAGTTATCAATTTCTTGTGGATTAGGCTGAACTGTATGGGGATCCTCTTTTAGGTTGTATAATGAATAATAAAATTGCCTAAATTCTTTAGCTATGTTGATTGGATTTAGTACTTTAGTCCCATCAGGTTTATTCAAGTATTTGAGTTCATAAATCTGACACTGCTGCCTCTCTTTTTTTCTTTTCTACTGCTGCCATCTTAATAAAAACACCTCTCCTGTATACCTTGTGGGCTGACCATACCACTTCATCTGAGGTGGAGTTTTTATCATTTATGTCAAAGTCGTTTAATTTGGTCTCTGTTATTTCAATGTTTTGTTTGTTGGTCAGTAAAAAATCATTTAAACGCCACCTATTAGCTTTGACTGAAGAGTCTCTATCAGATATGGTGAGTGAGACAGGAGCATGGTCAGACCAAGTGATCAAACCTATCATTGGTAATCAAATTACCAACTGTCAAATGCGAAGGACGTACTGAAAACCTGGAAATGCGAGAAAATGCGCAATAGGGTCTTATCTTTGTATGCAAAGAGTGCAGGGAGTATCAGAATCTGCTCATCTGGTCCGGTTGTATGTACCCACAACCAAGTCTGAGCGCAAGGGGTCAGCTGCTGCAGGATCCACACATCCACGGGTCACCGCGGTGCAAGAAATGCTCTGTAGGACGATGTGCCGCACGATCCGCGCTGCTGCCGAAAGGAACACCAGAAAGCCGGAGTTTCTGGAAAGATTGTAGCTTTCTTCAATCCAAAATTGAATAAAGATTGAATAAAGCTACAATCTTTCCAGATACTTCAGTTTTCTGGTGTTCATTTCGGCAGCAGCGCGGAACGTGCAGCACATCGTCCTACAGAGCATATCCTGAAAACCTGGACTGTGTGCGGCCCTCGAGGCCTGGAGTTTGAGATCCCTGCCATAGAGGCACCAGACAAAGAGTAGAAAGCAGGAAGCAGAGGACGGCTCTGCAGTAATCATTCATGCTGTAAACCAGTCTGGGTCCAGTCTTTTCTTTTTCTGTGCCTGAGGAACTCTTCTGCCATTCGGATATATAGGCTGAATCTTCCATTTTAGCAATAAATCTATGTCCTTTTACAGGGATGTGCAGACAAATATGGAATTGTCCTTAAATTTCATGGGAACCCCCAGTGGTACTTTGTTACTTGTTCTCTGAGGGCTGTAGTATACGGCATATACTCCCTCCTCTGAGTTAAAGTACCTGCCGACAAGTTAGGGAATACCTTCAGGTGGGCCAAGTTAACTGGATGTTTTGGTCTTTTCCTAAGACCAGCCATAAAAGTCTCCTTTATGAAATAGAAATTAATGCGAGCAATAACATCTCATGGTAAATCTGGGTTGAGGAATTTTGGTTTCGGAATCCTGTGCATTCTATCCACAATTAAGTCCTTGCTGTCTGCAGAAGGAATCACCGTGTGTATGAAGTATTGCAGAAGACTTTGCAAGTCTTTGTCAGGAGTAGATTCATCAATCCCTCTAATGCCAATATTATTCCTTCTGGATCTGTCCTCAAAATCCAGGGTTTTGTTGTGGATTTGAGAAACCTTCTTTTCTAGAGCCTCATTAGCATCTATTAGTTAATTATGAGATTTATTAAGTTCTGCCAGCTACTGCTCCAGATGATCTACTCTAGTTGCAAGATCCTTCAGTTCTCCCCTTATTTCTGCCTTAAACTCAGCTATCATTCTTTTAAGATCAGCTTGGAGTTGTTGCCTGAGGGTCTTAACCAAACCCTCCATTGTTTTGGGTAAGGGGAATATCTGTCGGAGCTTCCTCCCCCTCCTGAGACTGCCACATGTGAAGAGCAGGAAGAATGAGCTGGGGAGTGAGAAGCTGCAGCCATGTTGGAGGCTGTATTCAGTACCTGGTCTCTGGAGAAATAAGCAGTCACCTTCTTCGGAGATCTTTTTCTTGCTGATTTGCCACGCTCCATTGAACCACTGTGTCCTCAGGTCACCAGGTAACTTATTTAGGGTTTCCCAGAGTGTTTTTTCACCTTGTTGTGCTGAGTTAAATCCCATCTCTGCTGGAGCTCCTGCTCTAAGCAGCCTGTGCCATTCAAAGCTCTGGGCAACCAGAGTTAATATTATTTATTATTGTTGTGTGTGCGCCAGAGGGGGGGCTTAAAGCATGACGGAAGTGCCATATGGAGGATGGAAGAAAAAGGGAGGAAGGGGAACACGAGGCGCAATAGTGCCTTATCACTTAGACACTTATAGTACGGTGGTATAAAGGAACCACTCACCTATTTCAGTTGTGCGACCCACAACTGGTATACAGACATGTAGTGTTTAATCCGGATGGCTGGTGCTGGACTCCCACCGACCACTTACACGTGGAATCACACAGTAAAAAATGGGAAAGGAAACGGTGTTCACCAGTCCGCGCTGCCAGGATCCACTTATTCCAGGGAAGAAACTCACGATCAGATGTGATATGATCAAAGCCTTTTATTTGCATCCAACGCGTTTCAACGCCTTTCCTGGCGTCTTCCTCAGGGATACCAGGTATCCCCGAGGAAGACGCCAGGAAAGGTGTTGAAACGCGTTGGATGCAAATAAAAGGCTTTGATCATATCACATCTGATCGTGAGTTTCTTCCCTGGAATAAGTGGATCCTGGCAGCGCGGACTGGTGAACACCGTTTCCTTTCCCATTTTTTACTATATGGAGGATGGGGGAGTCAGTATACTTTAGGCACATGTGATATGTACCTCTCCCCCCACCCAACTGTCAAGATGGAGGGCTACATACAGGATAAGGGGGCTATATACAGTATGGGGCCATATAAAGGATGAGGAGGCCATATAAAGGATGGAGGGTCATATACAGGATACAGACGGCATATGCAGTATGGAGGGGCCACATCCAGGATGGGAGATTATATATTACTGGAAGAGGCCCAGGATGGGGACATTACCCCCATAACCATGTTAGCAGCAGACCCTGCAAAAAAGTGCAGTATAACCACATTTTTTGCTTCATTTTTTTCCCTTATTTTCTTACTCTAAAATCTGGGTGCATCTTATAGTTCGAAAAATACAGTATATAAATGTGGTATCACTGTAATCGTACTGAACCATGGCATAAAAATTGCTCATTTTGATTCTGCCTCACAAAAAGGGAAATAGAAAGTGATTAAAAAAATATTATGTGGCACGCCAATAAGGCGCTTTTAATCCTTCTAACTTCCTAACAAGAAAAAAAAGATGTTTAAAAAATTGTGCTGATGTAAAGTAGACTTGTGTTATTCATTAACTATTTTGTGTGACTTACCGCTCCGGTTTAAGGACATAAAATTTCAGTTTGAAATTGCAAAATGTAAAAAAGTTTCACCACAATGACACTAGTTAGAATTAAAAAAAGTTGGCCCCGTCATTGAGGTGACAATAGGCTGGGTGGTGAAAGGGTTAAATAGATTCAGTTGCTTGAAATTGCAAGTGATGCCGGTTGTGATGTAAAGTGACTAATCATCTTAGCACTAAAAAGTGACTATACAATTTTCTAGGATCACCATATTGCCTGGGGAGGTTTTTTGCATTCTGATTCACTCTGTGGAGTAGGGTTGGAGTCTGAAGCATGCTGCAATAGTACAAAAATGGCAGGAAAGAAGTGATTCAGGGAGGCTCAGCGGTTAGCACTGCAGCCTTACAAAGCTGGAGTCCTGGGTCCAAGTTCCACCAAGGATAACATCTGCAAGGAGTTTGTATGTTCTCCCTGTGTTTGCGTGGGGGTACTCTGGGCCCTTCGGTTTTCTCCCACACTCCAAAGACATATTGATAGGATGTTTAAATTGTGAATCCCAATAGGGATAGTGTTGATGTATGTGAAGTGCTATGGAATTAATAGTGCTATATAGGTGAATAAATATATACAGTATATATTATATTATTCAAACTTACCTCTGAACTCCTCATGTCACTTTGTTGTCCGTTTTGGATGCAGTAGGATGATAATATTGGTCTTAGTTGGAACCAGATGCAGGGCAACAGGGAGGAAAATTTCTTTTTTTTAAGGAAACATACATTTTGTTCATTATATAATGAATGTGTTTGTCTTACATATCGGGTCTCCTGATTTGAATTATTACCATGCAATTTAAAATTCTATTCAGTGATTCCATGCAATGGTAATATCTAGCTAGAAGAATCGTTGATACAGTGATACCCTCCAGAGAAGATATCCCCTCTACAGAAAACAAAGGTCTTAGAAATAATTTGGAAAATCAATTGTACTGATAAGATGGACAAGAAAATAGATAAAAATGCAGAGTGGGGAATTAAGGCCCTGTCACACACAACGACGCTCCAGCGATCCCAACAGCGATAACGACCTGCCGGGTTCGCTGGAGCGTCGTTACCTGGTCGCTGGGGAGCTGTCAAACAGGCAAATCTCTCCAGCGATCAGGGACCTGGGAGCCACCTCCCACATCGCTGAAGGCGATGTTACCAGCGTCCTCCCTGCTTAGCGCTGCCTGTAAACAGGGAGGACGCTGGTAACTATGATAAACACTGGATATCTAGGCAGCGCATGCTGCCTAGATACCCGGTGTTTATCATAGTTACCAGCGTCCTCCCTGCTTACAGGCAGCGCTAAGCATGGAGGATGCTGGTAACTATGATAAACAGTGGGTATCCATGCAGCGCGCGCTGCCTGTGTGGCGCCCCGCAACGAGTGCGTC
Organism: Allobates femoralis; assembly: GCA_033576535.1. Classification (NCBI taxonomy): domain Eukaryota; kingdom Metazoa; phylum Chordata; class Amphibia; order Anura; family Aromobatidae; genus Allobates; species Allobates femoralis. Next base: position 564,712,997 of record JARQOC010000002.1, on the reverse strand, counting down.
ACAAGAGGGTATTGCAGCCATAAATGCAGCCGCAATATCCTCTGACTCAGCAATGATTCAGTTAACATAGAGATCCAACCCAACATGCAAACACCTAGAACAGGGGACCAATCATAGGTCCTGGGGGGTGGAGTGTTAGGGTAGTGGAGTAGAACACAATAATCTAGACAGAAAATAGATATAGTCCAGAACTCGGAGAAGAAGGATCTAGGACTAGAACTTGGAGAGGAGCGGGGGCCCCGCACTCCGTGCGGGCCCCTGGGCCGTCACCGGTCGGGTGTCAGCACCTGAGGCCTTAACCACCGGGATTGGGCATTATCTACACGGGCTCCCAAAAGACTCCCGTGCCCACAACTCACAGCCGGTTCACTGGTACCGAAGCTGGCAGCAGTTCACCTCTGCCATGCGAACCAGAAGAGTGGAGGAGCAGCTTCAAAGGAGCACCCCACCACCAGCCAGTTTCCAGTCGTCTAACCAGCGGTGTACCCACTGAGGGATCCAAGGCTCCCCAAAGCATCCAGGACGTACATCATGGATAGGGCATTGAAGCAGCCTCCCCGTACCCGACCTGGTATTCCCGGGCGACACTGGCAAAAACGAGTTAGGTAGAATGGAGGAACACTCGCGGATCTCTGAGGAACACTATCACTGCTGAGTCCACCCGGTCTACTACTCAACCATTGTATGCCATGTATTGCCTGCTGGTTACAGTAAAGACCCGTTGCAGAGACTTTCTGTGTCCGTGCTTCCTTATGAACTGTCCGTCTGCGCAACAAGGTAACCGCAGCTGCCGCACAACATCTTGAGCAGCTCCAGCCTCCGGGGATCACCGCTCAGCCTGTGGGGAGCGTAACATCTAGCTGCTGTCCATCCCCCGGAGGTTCCGCAGCGTCGGTAGTCCTTACTGAATCTACTCATAGGTGGTGTCACGAATAAAAAAAAAAAAAACCCTTTAATCTGTTCCACCAAGACGTCTTCACTTTTGATCTGCACTACACCGGGCCCCACCACCGGCAGGCGCGGTCCACCCGTGACAAGGAGGAAGGAAGCATCGCCTGTATCAACCGGAGTCAGCCGGCCCCGCTGAGTCAGAAAATGGCGTCACGAACAGGATACGAGCAGGCCCGCTACCCAACGGGTATATTGCGCTTAAACTGGACTTTATTGTCTACAATTTGGACTTTGTTCGTCCCTAAAAGAACTTTTCCGCCTTTTCACCATTGGGCCAAGATGGCGCCCAAGATGGCGTTCCCGCCACAAGAAGCCGCCACGTGCAAGCCCAGGAGTGAGTCAACCCCCCCTCATTGTGGGAGGGCTCAAGACAAAAGGCGCCAAACTCTTTGTCCGCCCTGATTGCTCGAATCAACCATGGGGCGGACCCCAAAGACTTTTCCCACGATTGGACTATAAAAAGCCCAGAGGAAATGGGAGTGTCAGACAGACTTCTTCACCAGCTCTACCAGAATGTTTACCGGTTGAACGGGTGTGGTTTCCCTCCATGAAAAGAATGGCCAGCATGAGACTCCAAGACCTGATGCGGGAGGTCGAGGCGGAGGCCAGAGCAGCCATAGGCCAACCGAGTCCGGATCCTGCCCTTACCGTAGACGGCAGCCCCGACTTCTGGCTAGAGGCTCTACAAGACCTCCGGGTGCGACTACTTGAGACTGTGGAGTGGACGATTCGCAGCTGGAGCGCGACCCTAGGCAGACGACTCCATCATGCGATGCAGCAAAGCCGACCGGGTACAGCTTCTCCAAGCCCAGACAACGTCGCCAGCTTTTCCACTACCTCACCGTCGCCCACCACCTGTCCTGCTTCGTCACCGGAGCCCATAGACTGTGTCATCCCAGTGAGAGTTACCCCTCGACCCGTTCCTGCGGACGAAACCGCAGCCGACCCCGTTCCAGAGCCGGAGCTTCCAATACGCTCCCACGAAGAAGCTGACACATACCTGGTTCCACCTGCGGAACCCGTGACTAGTTTCTACAATACCGAGACTGTCGCCTGTTTCTCCCTTGAACCGGAGGCCTCCTCTGCAAATACAGAGGCCTACCTGGTGACCGGGATTGAAACACCACTTCCCGCTGCTACAGAAGAAGAGGCAGGCAGCCTGGAAGTCCTGCACAACGATCCTGAGGAGAACTTTGCAGCACAGCCACCCACCGATCCAGAGGATTCCATCCCATCGTCTTCATCAGCCGAGCAGCCCGACGTAGTCATCGAAGGAGAGGTCGAGGAGGATGACGAGGAGACCTACAGTCCAGCTGAGGATCTCTACACCGGGTTCGTCTGGGGAGACACCAGGAACCCTTCTGCCGGGCGATCAGCTCGGGTACAATGGTCAGGTGCCGCCACAACCGCATCTTCTCCGGTTCCGTTGAACCGGGCTCCACTCCAGACTGCCCACCAGGCTCGAGCAGTTCAACAACCATCACGCCGTAGTGACTTTATCCACACGCCGCACCACTCCGACGAAGAGGTACGTCGTATCCGGAGAGACGAGTGGCACGCTCGACTGCAGGCCAACATGCAGGCTCGCGCCGAGGCCCGCCGCCAATCTCCATTACCTGAACAATTCCGTAAAACCGGGCGGGTAAGCACATTTAACTTGTCCACCGGGTGGGGATTCGTAAGGGAGGAGGGTGTGAGTACTGAAGTATTTGTGGGGCGTCGTGATGTGGAATCGCACCTACCGCGAGGTCATCCAAACCGAGACTTGTATAGAGGGGACATAGTAACCTATGAGCGACATGTATGCTGTGATGGGTGGTTCGCTATACGAGTCCGGAACACTTCCCTCCATCAGTGACTGTTGTTGTTTGAACTTTGCTACTAAAAGAGACTTCTTCCTTTTTGCACCGTAACACCGCGACTTGGCGGCTACAGCCTGAACTTTTATTCTAAGGACAGCCGACCGCCCGCCGGGTCCGCGCAATGTGTTAACCTGTTTATTTATCTCACTTTTATGCATACAATGACTTGTCATTAATAAAAGTGTATCACCTGTTATAAAATATAAAAACCTCTGTAATGTGAGTAGTGTGACGCTTGGGGACAAGCGTATTCAACCAAGGGGGAGTGTGGCGCCCCGCAACGAGTGCGTCACAAAAGGGTATTGCAGCCATAAATGCAGCCGCAATATCCTCTGACTCAGCAATGATTCAGTTAACATAGAGATCCAACCCAACATGCAAACACCTAGAACAGGGGACCAATCATAGGTCCTGGGGGGTGGAGTGTTAGGGTAGTGGAGTAGAACACAATAATCTAGACAGAAAATAGATATAGTCTAGAACTCGGAGAAGAAGGATCTAGGACTAGAACTTGGAGAGGAGCGGGGGCCCCGCACTCCGTGCGGGCCCCTGGGCCGCCACCGGTCGGGTGTCAGCACCTGAGGCCTTAACCACCGGGATTGGGCATTATCTACACGGGCTCCCAAAAGACTCCCGTGCCCACAACTCACAGCCGGTTCACTGGTACCGAAGCTGGCAGCAGTTCACCTCTGCCACGCAAACCAGAAGAGTGGAGGAGCAGCTTCAAAGGAGCACCCCACCACCAGCCAGTTTCCAGTCGTCTAACCAGCGGTGTACCCACTGAGGGATCCAAGGCTCCCCAAAGCATCCAGGACGTACATCATGGATAGGGCATTGAAGCAGCCTCCCCGTACCCGACCTGGTATTCCCGGGCGACACTGGCAAAAACGAGTTAGGTAGAATGGAGGAACACTCGCGGATCTCTGAGGAACACTATCACTGCTGAGTCCACCCGGTCTACTACTCAACCACTGTATGCCATGTATTGCCTGCTGGTTACAGTAAAGACCCGTTGCAGAGACTTTCTGTGTCTGTGCTTCCTTATGAACTGTCCGTCTGCGCAACAAGGTAACCGCAGCTGCCGCACAACATCTTGAGCAGCTCCAGCCTCCGGGGATCACCGCTCAGCCTGTGGGGAGCGTAACATCTAGCTGCTGTCCATCCCCCGGAGGTTCCGCAGCGTCGGTAGTCCTTACCGAATCTACTCATAGGTGGCGTCACGAATAAATTAAAAAAAAACCTTTAATCTGTTCCACCAAGACGTCTTCACTTTTGATCTGCACTACACCGGGCCCCACTACCGGCAGGCGCGGTCCACCCGTGACAAGGAGGAAGGAAACATCGCCTGTATCAACCGGAGTCAGCCGGCCCCGGTGAGTCACCTGGATACCCGGAGTTTATCATAGTTACCAGCCAGTGAGGTCACTGATCGCTGGTTTCTCGCTGTCACACGCAGCGATGCGTTCTGACCAGCAGGAAATCAACGATCAAAAAATGACCCAGAGCACTTTGCAGCAATCAGCGACCTCACAGCAGGGGCCTGATCGCTGCTAAGTATCACACATAACGAGGTCGCTGGAGAGATCATTGTAACATCACAGTTACAACGATCTCGCTAACGATATTGTTATGTGTGACTGGGCCTTTACCTTGGACTCGCCCTTTATATCTCTTGGTGTGATATAAGTTTAAGAGAAATTGATTGTATAGGCAAGGGATGCAATAAAGGCAAAGCCCTTTCAGTAATGCTTTTCCTATGAATAAAATGTCAAGAACAGCTCTACCTCACAACGACAACTAAAGTCCAATGAAAACTTCCTTTTCTAAAAGAGAGCAACACATTCTATGCCAGCACTAATATATAGTTTATATGCCCATTTCTAAATATTTAAATGTATGGAGCTATTTTTCAATTTCAGATTTCAAGATAAGCTATGGTGGGGTCAATGAATAGAAACTGGATTGCAGAAATGGACTAAACTCAACCTCAAACTCACCTGCCAAAACAACCCTTATATCTCAAATTCCAGTGAGACAGACATACAATTATACTATTCACAAATATTTTATTATTCTTACAACCTGATATTTGCAGGTATGACAAGTTAATACTTTATCCAGCACCATTATGAAAAAAAAGAAATATTAAATAAAGACAATAAAACCATTAGTTCAGCCATTTCTACAAACATGCATCATGCTGGAGACTTTTTTTCTAAAAAGAATACAAAGAGGAAAGCAATACCTTATATTGTATACTAGCAGTCATACAAAACTACTACTACTACCGGTACTAATATTACTAAAAATAATTTAAAACACCTGATAGACGTGGGCTGTGGAATTTTAGAAATAACCAGAGGCAAGTAATGTTGAATAATTATATTCAAAAATGAATATAATACACATAGAAAAAGACATCTCATTAATAAAACACATTAGGTAAAAAGCACTGAAAAAGCACAATATATTAACTTGAATTCTGATAAACACTGCCCTGGCCAGTGGCTAGTGTGTGGCGGCACTGTGGACTGGTCACCACTAGATGGCGCAGCAGCCGGGATTGGTAAGTAGGTCTCCCCGAACACACACCCGACACACTCCCGATCATAAGTCTAGGTACTCTATGCCCAGCAATGGGATAGCGGGAGGAGCAAGGTGGAGGGTGGAAAGTTAGAGAAGGACCCGGTTAGGGCAGGTAACAACAGAACAAAAAGGACACACACAACACCAAGTCAGAACACGTTGAGGAGTTGGAAAGAGTCAATAGAAGGAGAGGCGAGAACACCACCGTACAGGACTGAGAGAACATGGACCCGGCGCGCTGTTCCACCGTTGGGCTTGTCCAGGTCCAATGCTGCAGACACTAACCAGAGACAGAGGGAGTCCAGGTGTGCTCAAGTCAGCGGGGACACCGAGGGACTGGGCCGAAACCAGAGTGCCGGCTCTGCTGAAGTGGCCAGAAAGCTCTACGCTCCAACCACGAACCCCAGCGGGGGGCGGGGTCTTTATGTTCCGAGACCCAATCTCCGGCACAGCGAAAGGAAGACCAACATACTAAGAGTAGGGGACCCGGTAGGTCACCCACTGAAAGCCCATGACGCTGGACCGTAGCTTGCATGCGGACAGACCGAAAAGGCCCGAAAGAGACATGAAAGGGAGTGATGCAGATGAACCATCCCGGCTGCATAGATCACAGCGGAGCCACTACTGAACTGTTGTAAACTGTTCCATCTGTGAGGAAAAGAGTAAACCCGGTTAAAGCTTTATGCTGTGTACAACTGAGATTCTTGCGCATGAGAGGAGATTGGTTCTGCGATCTGGCAGCAGGAGGCTGCCCGTGACTGTGAACTCCACATATAATGGATGCCCTCCACAGGGTGATTACATCATATTATACTGAATCTGCATTTTATTCTGAAAAAATATTCAATTCATATAGTGTGTGTTAGTTAGCATTTTAGCCTTGGATTAGTACAGTACATTCGGTCTATGCTGAGAAGAACGGCTTCGGCACTGCTACATAATCTTGAGACATAAGAATTTCCTGAGGAGGGGAGGAAGGAGGGAGAAGAATAGGAGCAAAGGTTTAAACATAACATGCTTGTTAGTACACTGGAAGATTTCTGAATGACTTCTATAAGAGTTATATAGGTTATTAACTATTTATTGCCATGACATTCCCCCCTTTGGAGACATTCAAAATCTTACCCTAAATCTTTGCCCTAGGCGTCGGAGGGGGAAAAGGTAGAGGAAAGGGGAGGAGACTTCACCAACATTGAGACAAACCGTAACATCAGAATCTCTTTGCAGTTGGCCTTAGCCGCACCCTAAACTGTCCCTACTCCATCTTCTAAGATGGGTCTCAAGTTCTCGTATTTCTCCAAGGGATCTTGCGGCAATGGCATCGTTCTCAGGCGTATATTTCTCCTTCATCATCAGGGCCTCTGAGATCTGCATACATTGTTGTCACTGTCTCCTTCATGACGCGAGACATCATCTTCTTAATGCAAGGTATTACACAGCATGAAATTAGAGCCACTACGAATAGAACACAAAGGATTATTATACCTAGTTTGATAAGTGCTCTCTGCCATCCATCCCACCATCCAAACCAAGTGTCCCATGGATCATTAACACCAGAATTATGAGCTAATTCTTTTGACATGTCTGTGAGTCCTTTTAGGGCTTTGGCTATGCTCCCACCTACCCTTGGTCAGGATCATTTATCTTTGCGTTCTTTTGCCTGGACTGGTCTATATCCCCCATATTACCCATAGCTGTTGTAGATCTCGTGTCGTGTGCATCTGTTTACTATGGTGTAGAAGTCAAACTGATATGTGACCCTTGTAGCTGTGGCACTAACATGACCTCCCGTATGTTCTCCCATATTCTCTCCTACATGACCTTCCACCATCTTGTGACCTGCTCCCCTCTGCTTTATACTGAGTATGTATATCAGGATTAAGGAGCAAAACAACCATTTTTGGCTTCTGGATCTGGTGCCTTCTTGCAGTGGGATGCGTGGATCCATGTAGGCCTTCCTTCAACTTTCACAGCCATGGAGGTGACCGGCAGGACTTGGAAGAGGCCATTGTATCTGGACTGAAGAGCATGTCTGCTGAAGCTTTTGATGAGAACCCAATCTCCTGGCTGGATCTGATGGGTTCCTTCCAAGCTTTGAGGATCTGGGAGAGAGGAAAAGACTCGAGAATGTATTTTAGTCAAATGCTTTGTTAATTCAGTAACAAACTTAGTCAAACTGTAATACTGTAGGGTCAACTGTTGGGGGAAATACAACCCTAGTCTGGGGGCACTTCCAAACAGAATTTCATAGGGACTTAGCTTAGTTGCACTAGCTGGGGTGTGTCTGACACTGAACAATGCGAGGGGAAGACTTTCATGCCACAGCTTCCCCGTTTCCTGCGCTGCTTTCAGCATTTTTTTCCTTTTTCCGCTCTCAACCCTTCCTGGATTTTTGGGATGATACGGAGTATGATGAGCTAACTCTGTCCCCAGGGCCTGCCATATCTCTTTGGTCAGATTGGCTATGAATGCTGGCCCTTGGTCACTCTCTATGGTTTCTGGGAACCCACATCTGCACACTATCTCTGAGAGGAGTTTCTTTGCAGATTGTGGTCAATCTGTATGCGTTGGAAGGGGTACAAGGGTCTAGGTGTACACTTCTGTGGAGTTTTCTCTGTTTTTCCTGGGTTACACCAGGCACAGACTAGGCATCCCCTGGTGTAATTTGCTGCCATTGTTGAAAAGCCAGGTGCGTGGTAGTACTGTCTCACAAGATTGTGCATCTTCATTTTTGATTGATGGGTGGGGCCATGGGCCCATCTGGCAATCATTGGGTAGACGGCTCGTGGGAGGAATGGTTTTCCTTTCAGTAGTATCAGATGCTTCTTATCTTGCACAGCTCCTTCTTGGATCCATTTTTCTTTCTCTTCATTGGATGCTTGCTTCTGCAGGGTCAGGATCATGTTCTCCCAGGATTGTTCATCCGTCTTCTTCTTTTCCGGATCTTCTTCTTGTCCTGAGTCTGTCAAGAGATACAAGTTGGAGAGTTCTGTGATGAGTGGCTTCACTGCTGCTTCCTTAGCTGCCCTGTCAGTCAAGTCATTCCCCGCGGCTTCTCTTGAGGTCCCTCCAGTGTGTGCCTTTACCTTAAGTACCGCGACTCTTTCTGGCATCAGCAAGGACTCCAGAAATTCCTTCACCGCTCTATGGTGGCATATTGGAGTTCCATTGGCTGTAATGAAGTCTCTCGCCCTCCAGATAGGCCCGTAGTCATGGCAGATGCTAAACCCATAGCGGGAATCGGTATAAATGTTCGCTTTCTTCTGGTCTGCCATCTTGCAACCTTCGGTCAATGCAGCCAATTCTGCTTCCTGTGCAGACATGGACGCGGGTAGTGGTTTGGCCATCAACGCAGTATCTTCTGTGACCACCGCCATACCCGTGTGAAACCGTCCTTCTTGGTCCGCATATCTTGATCCATCCACGAAGAGTGTCAAATCCGGAGGTTTCTTGTCTCATAAGCGCCAGACAGTCGAGCTGAGCCAATTCAAAGTAGGCTTCCTCTTCCACCGAAGTGTCAGAGACGTTACATTCCCCCTTGGAAGAGGGAGGAGAGTTGCAGGGTTCAGGACATCACACCTGGAGATTGTCACGTTGTCTGGGAGTAGAAGGGAATTGTAGCCGTAGGTGTCATGCAGCAGAGAGAGATGTATCAGCAGTCTTGTCCAGGAGTGGGTGGGTTGCAAAGACAGCTCTCAGGAAACTGGGTCCAGTCTGGCAGAGTAGTATCCCAGTGGGCACTGTCTTCCCACATGGAACTGTGTTATGACTCCAGTGGCATGTCCTTTCTTCTCCATCACAAACAGGCAGAAAGGTTTCTTGTAGTCATGGAGTCCAAGGGCAGGAGAGCATATGATGGCATCCTTCAGCATGTAGAATCCATCAATGGCTTCAGCTGTCAGACAGAAATGAATGTCTCTGAGGTAGTCATAGAGAGGCTGCATGTGGACTGATGCATTCAGGATCCAAGGACGGCAGTAGGAAACAAGACCAAGGAAAGACTGTAGCTGAGTGTGGTTGGTTGGCACAGGTATGTTCTTAACAGCCGTCTTCCTGTCTTCAGTAAGGTGTTTGGCTTGGTGTGATATACAGTGTCCCAAAAACACAACTTTGTCCAAGCAGAATTGTAGCTTTCCTCTTCATGCTTTGCACCCGTTGTAGGCCAGGAACTGTAGGAGGGAGATGGATTATTCTTGTGCTTCCTGTAGGGAGTCACAGCACAGGAGAAGATCATCAACATACTGAAGGAGCGCAACAGCTGGGTGAGTCATCTTCCAGGGCTCCAGGATAGTAGACATTGCTTGGCTGAACATGGAAGGGCTATTCTGGGCCCCCTGAGGCATTACTGGCCACGTGTACTGCTGATGTTCATGAGTGAAGGCAAAGAGATACTGGCAGTCAGGGTGCAAAGGGACACTGAAGAAGTCATTTGCCAAATCCACCACCGTAAACCAGGAGGATGTGGGTGGGATCGACGATAGAAGGGTGTGGGGGTTGGGAACAATCGAAGTATCCAAGACTGTGGCTTCATTCACAGCCCGTAGATCTTGCACCATGCGAAACTTGGGAGGTTGTCCCTTTGGTGTTTTCTTCTTGACTGGAAACGTGGGTTGTTGCATGGTAACTTGGTCGGGATGACTGCTCCATTCTTGACGTAGGGCGTCAGTTGTTGTGTGATAGCATCCGATTGGGCAATGGAAAGAGGGTACTGGGGCTTAGGGGGTAAGCGGGCTTCTGGTTTAAGCTTGACTTCCACTGGCTGGACTGGGAGCCTTCCAATGTCTTCAGGGCCTTGGGCCCACAGGATGTCTGGTATCTGTGAAAGCCAGGCTGCTTCCGTAGGTTGTATTGTCTCAGCAAAGTAAAAGAGGCCGAAAACCTGTGAAACTTCTTCCTGGTCCAGAGCAGTAGTATGTGGCGCCCCGCAACGAGTGCGTCACAGGAGGGTATTGCAGCCACAAATGCAGCCGCAATATCCTCTGACTCAGCAATGACCTGGTTAATTTAGAAATCCAACCCAACATGCGAACACCTAGAATAGAGGGCCAATCCTAGGTCCTGGTGGGCGGAGTGTTAGGGTAGTGCAGGAGAACACACAATGGTCTAGATAGTTGAAGAAGAAGTCTAGAACCAGACTAGAGCTTGGAGAGGAGCGGGGGCTCCGCACCCCGTGCGGGCCCCTGGGCCGTCACCGGTCGGGTGTCAGCACCTGAGGCCTTAACCACCGGGATTGGGCATTTCTACACGGGTTCCCAAAAGACTCCCGTGCCCACAACTCACAGCCGGTTCACTGGTACCGAAGCTGGCAGCAGTTCACCTCTGCCACGCGAACCAGAAGAGTGGAGGATCAGCTTTATAGGAGCACCCCACCAACAGCCAGTTTCCAGTCGTCTAACCAGTGGTGTACTCACTGAGGGATCCAAGGCTCCCCAAAACATCCAGGACGTACATCATGGATAGGGCATTGAAGCAGCCTCCCCGTACCCGACCTGGTATTCCTGGGCGACGCTGGCAAGAAGGAACTAAGTAGGTAGAATGGAGGAGCACTACGGATTTCTAAGGGACACCATCACTGCTGAGTCCACCCGGTCTACTACTCAACCACTGTATACCATGTATTGCTTGCTGGTTACAGTAAAGACCGTTATAGAGACTGTCTGTGTCCGTGATTCCTTATGAACTGTCCGTCATTAACTAAAAGGTAACCGCAGCTGCCGCACAACATCTTGAGCAGCTCCAGCCCCGGGGATCACCGCTCAGCCTGTGGGAAGCGTAACATCTTGCTGCTGTCCATCCCCCGGGGTCCCGCAGCGTCGGTAGCCCTTACCGAACTACTCATAGGTGGCGTCACGAAGAAAACAAATTAAAACCCCTTAATCTGTTCCCGTAAGACGTCTTCACTTTTGATCTGCACTACACCGGGCCCCACTACCGGCAGGCGCGGTCCACCCGTGACAAGGAAGGAGAAGAATCGCCTGTCTAAACCGGAGTCAGCCGGCCGCGGTGAGTCAAGTACGTGTGACAGTACCATTTTCCTGAAAGGAGATGTTGGCGTGTAACTTCGTCAGTAAGTCAGTTCCCAGTAGATTCACTGGACAGGTGTTGGACACCACCAATCGAGATAACATGCTCTGTGTGGGTTGCAGGCTGACACGCAATGGGCGGGTCATAGGGGTATACTTGATGACTCCATCAACACCCACACATGGGATGGTTTCTTCTGTCAGGCAGTCTGAGTCAGGTAAGTCAGCAGATCTTATCACGCTTCTGGCTGCATCGGTATCCACTAAGAAGGGGATGGATCTTCCTTCTACCTCCATACATACAGTAGGAGTCGGTCCGCAAGCTTGTCTGTTGGCTTTGCAGAGCATATTGTAAGTTGGTGGATCCGGCTTGCCTATGTCCTATAGCTGGGTGGAGGGGGCGGGTGGTGGTGGAGGGAAATCCTGCCGCAGCTGTTCTTGCAATGGTGCTCTGGACTCAGCTGTCTGACCGCGATGTTGAGAAGATCTGCAGTGCCTCCTTATGTGGCCTATCTTCCCACAATTGTAACAGGTGACTCCACTTCTTGGTCCTACCCTGTTCCTTGGGTTCTGCAACACCATAACATTACAGTTCCGGGGAGGTTTTGAAGGTCTGTTCATTTCTATGCCCCTTGCCACCTGAAATATAATATCTGGGTCCAATCGTCTGTATTCAGGTCTCGTCGTCTGGACCTGCTTCTGTATGGGTTCAAGAAGACCTTGGACGAAGGCTTGCATCCATATCTGACCATGGGACTTCTCATGGTGATCAAATCCCAGGTCTGTGAACATCTGATTCAGCCGATAGTAAAACTTCTCTACACTTTCTCCTCTTTCTTGCATTATGTCTTGGACAGATGTTGCTTGTTCTACCAGACGGTCCTTAGCCCAGGCATACAGCTTGAGTAAGAAAGCTTCACCAGACTCGAATGTTTTCCGATATTCCTGAGTACCTGGTGCAGGCTCCAGAGCTGGGCGCATCACTGGCCAGAAGGAGTCTCCTGCTTTGATTTCAGCCAATCCCATAAGATTTTCCCATGAGGCAGTGTGAGTCTTCTGAATCTGGCTCATCTTCCAATGAAAGGGCATAGGTTGCTTGTCAGGGTCCGGTAAGGTGTTCACCAATGTGGCAGCTTCCTGAGGCTTCCAGGAGACATATCTGCCTCGCCTAGGATGGGAAACATGCTGTGGAGGGTCTTCATACTGTACCAATTGGTGTGATTGATCTGAGTCATGCGTAGAGCTGCCTGTTGTGGCCTGCGTACCCCCGTACATTGATAAGGTCTGTCTCCCATCTCCCCTATCCTGGGGAATGTGCTGTGTTGGGGAAGTAGACTGTAGCCGGTGATGTGTCTGCTCGTCTCCACCTGCTGCTCCCAATTGTGACAGTTCTGTCTTCATTAATGGCATGCCTCCATGATTTCCTAGTTATGAGAGGGGATCCATTAAGGCTCGGGAGAGATACTGTGGAATTTTTGGCCTAGCTCATTATGGAAACTAGTCAGTGCTGTTAGGAAGGCAGTCAGTCAGAGGACTGGAACTGGTTGCGTCACAGGAGTCAGTCAGTCAGAGTCAGTCTGAGGACTGGAACTGGAATGGTTGTCACCAAACAGATAAAACAAATAAAACATCAAACTGTGTCGGCTGTGTCGGTCCCCTCTACACCTCAGTGGGGCAACAACTGGGTCATATAACTTTCTTGCATATACTACTTGCAACAAAACCCCTTCTGGATTGACTTAGTTAGCTGGACATGTATATTTTGTCTGAACACTTTGAGTACTGGAGAAGTGCCAGGGATTGCTATATAACCAGTTTCTTCACGTGCATATGGCACGTCAGTAACACGATTTATTATCCAGCCAGCGGGCGTAATTGGTAGCTCTATACCTTGTCTATACACAAGGGGCATTGGAGAGACGGACAATATCACAATATCATCACTGCAATCATTTACGTAAATTACGTACCTGTCCACCACCGCAGCCAGGACTACTAACACTACACTCCGTCCTTAGCTTGCGCATGCGGGGTGGGAAAACCATCAGCCGTATCAGAGGCTGGAACTAGTAGTGAAATAAACCATCAGCCTCCCTTCTCAGGGGCCGGAAAACCATCAACCATATTAGGGGTCGGAAAACCAGGGAAACAGAATCTCCCCACTCAGCCCGTCTCTCCGTGCCTTTCTCTCTTTCTCTGTACTGAAACTGCAGCAATGATAGCACTGACATAAACACAGATAAACTCAGGACCGGGTTGCAAGAGTACAAATAAGGCAAACAATTAAGGAATTCTCAGGACCGGGTTACAAGGGCTAGGACTTCTCAGATCCGGTCATCTATGTCCGAGTCTGACAGCCAGCTACCTCCATCCCGGCACGGAGACACAGGAGGGTCTTAGGTAAGATAAATCATTTTCTTACCGCTTTGTAGCCTGCAGGTCTACCCCTCGTGTATGGTCCGTCCTGGAATGGAGGTTCAGGTTCTGGTGTGGCTGTCGTCCCCTGGATGTCTCATCCTAGCCCCACGCTGGTGCGCCAACTGTAATGAATGCCCTCCACACCTTTCGGGTGGGCTGTCCTCTTAATTGTCTGCTGCCAAATTGATGCTTTGTCTAAGTGTGTGCACGCCACCGTAAGAACCACGCTGACAACAAGTCAAAGTAGAGCTTAATGACAAAGACCTTTAATTTAGGAGGGGTTAGCAGTTTTATTACTTATCATTAAAGGGGCATTTCTTAGGGGTGTTACTAAGGGTGATTACATCATATTATGCTGAATCTACATTTTATTCTGAAAAAAAATTCAATTCATATAGTGTGTGTTAGTTAGCATTTTAGCCTTGGATTAGTACAGTACATTCGGTCCATGCTGAGAAGAACGGCTTCAGCACTGCTACATAATCTTGAGACATAAGAATTTCCTGAGGAGGGGAGGAAGGAGGGAGAAGAATAGGAGCAAAGGTTTAAACATAACATGCATGTTAGTACACTGGAAGATTTCTGAATGACTTCTATAAGAGTTATATAGGTTATTAACTATTTATTGCCATGACACACATTATAGAGGAGCCTGCATATTCCTCAACTCCACCCAGGGCGACAGAGCCGGGTCTCGACCCCCGTGACTCCCCAGGCAGAGCTGCCGCTCGGTTCCAAGTACCCCACGGCCCTGGTGGCTGAGTCAAATTTTTAATTCAAGCCTTTATATGGTTATAATATAATATGGAGCATTTATTATTTATGTTCTTAAAAAAATACTACACACATAGAGAGTTACTGGTCAGTATAATCAGTCTTTTAAACGTTGTCCTGAGGCAAATAATAATATTTTTAAATCAGATTCCTTATAGTGTCTATCAAAAAGTGTACTTAGTTATTCCAGAAAATTAGTCTCTTTATAATGATGCCAAATTTTAACATTTGTTGTTATAATTCATTGTGGCACTTGGCACTACTTGCCCATCCTGAATTATCTGCAGTTTGCCAATGTGTGCCAAGGCACTTGGGTGATGGCAGGTGCATTCTCTAGGCTCTGAGGTGGGGATGAGGAGTCTCCACTTCCTAGACTCTGGATCGTTGCAGTGGCTACCGCTGACACCCTTTTGAATGCTGCTCCTCAGCATAGGCGTTCACCGATGTGATCTCCTTTATGGAGCTGAGTGAAGACAAGTTAGCTGCTTCCTGGTCCCTGCAGCTCAAACCTCTCAATGCTGATGAGCAGAGTTAGATTGGTAACTGATGCCAACGGTAATCCAATAACCTGCTGTAATCCCAACGTATGTTTCAGAAGCTGATGGGCTTCCTTTCTCAAGGGTGCTGCAGTCTTACAGTGTTCAGTTATTTATAGGTTCTGTGGTATGGTGACTCGTATATATCACAGTGAGGTTCACTATAGGACTTGCAGTACAGCAAGGGTTAACACATTCATGTGGGTGTGTCTCTGTGATGTTAAAATGGTCTCTTTTTGTTTGACATGTGCTCAGTTTGTCCTGGAGGCAACAGTGCTCCACACTGTGACTCTCAGTGAAAGGAGTGCTCGAATCCTGTGCTGGCATACCTCGTGATCTATATGGACTATACCCTGTATGAGCGATTTATGTTGCTGTAAAGCCAAGGAAAGGCTCATGTTTATTTTCCCCTTGTCAGTTTATGGAATCTTTGAATAAACCCACTGGACAGTTAAATGGGAAGTGTTTCCTTTTCGCCACGTACAGGAGCAGCAAGCGAGTACCCAGTTATATCATGTGAACTGTTACATATGATGCTAGACTGTGGGAAACATACCAGGCTAAATTTGTGGTGATTATAGCAGTGACTTGCTGTGGATCAGGTGGGTCCACAAAAATCTGGTAGTTGCATGTCTTGGGTGAAAGCAGCTATAAAACATAGTCTGGCTAGATGGAGGATATGGTCAAAAAAACGATGCTGGCTCAGCAGGAAACAAATAAGCGGCTGATGCAACAAATGCAGCAATGGGAGGAGTCGCAACGCCAGAGGCAGGCATCTGAACACCTGCAGCAACAGCATCAGGATGTCTTGGGTCAACAGATGGAGCTCCTAGTGAAGATTGTCTGAGGCAGGATGACTGTCCCATCCCCAAGCCCAGATGACTCACATCCGGAAGACAGTAAGACAAGCACTATGAATGACTTCTGGGGATAATATCGAGGCATTTCTAGCTATCTTTGAAAGGACTGCATAACAAGAAAACTTACCACAAGGGGTTTGGGTATATGTGTTGGTGCCATTTTTATCCGGGGAACCCCAAAAAGCCTATTATGACTTGGTGTCACAGGATGCTAACGAATATGGGAAACTGAAAGCTGAAATATTGGCATGCCTGGGCGTAACTATGACTGTCAGGGCACAGGACTATTGGGCCTATCGCGGGGACAAACCTACTCACTCTCAAATGTTCGATTTAGTGCACTTTGTTTAGAAATGGTAACAGCCAGAGGCTTCAACCCCAGAGCATATGGTTGAGCGGGTGGTCATGGACCGATTTGTACACTCCTTTCCACAGCCATTACATACGTGGATTGCTCAGGGAGACCCTCAAAATATTAATAGCCTTGTTGACCTGGTAGAACGGTACCAGGTGGTGGAGAGTTCTTTGGAAAAACAATAGTACTTACCATTTCCTTACTGGGGTAGCAAACAGGGCTCTAATTCTCAGAACAAGGGGACTAAGGTCTCAGCTGAGGAGTGACCCAGGTCTCAAAGGATGGCCGATTCATTGCCTGGGAATGCTACTAAAAACCTATCCTGGTGGAGGTGTCTCGGCCCTGGTCACTTATTGTTCAATTTCCACACAAGCCAATGGATTACAGTGTGGGTCAGCACTGTTCATACTACGCAAAATCTGCTGTTGTGGTAGACAGTTCACCCAGCAAGAAGCTATGGGTGTGCTCGGTGGACCTGGAAGGAGAAAAGGTGACTGGACTTCTAGACTCAGGTAGCTCTTTCATCCTGGTGAGGAGCAACCCTGGAGTCCTTCTATTACCCGGAAAGAGGGTGGAAATAAGCCGTATCCATGAGGACAAAAAGAGCTATCCGATGACCAATGTGGTCATTGAACAAAATAAACAGATACAGGGAAGTGCATACATGAGAAGTACCCTGTGGTCTAGTGGGGAACATGATAGGTGGGGGGATTTGCCTCTCATCTGACGAGATTGCACACCCTGCACAACCTCGGTGAAGTGCATTGTTCAGAGGAAGCGGCTGTTATTTGAGCTCTGCTCACAGGCCATGCTTCCTGGTCCGGATCACATGGGTTATCATCTGGTCATGTGGTCACCAGAAGTTGGGTCAGTCCAGGTCCTTCACTTTAATACAAAGCATCTGCGGCGCCCATCAGCTCCAACCACAAGCCTCAAAGGGATGTAGTGATATTTGAGGAGAGAATTGTGGTCAGATGTGGAGCACTAGGGCAGACAAGGCAGGGAGCAATTTTCAATGGTTAGACAAATCTCTGTATTGAACCACAAAGTGTTTCAACAGCGGTCCGCTGTCTTCATCAGGTGGATTCATCCACCTGATGAAGACAGCGGACTGCTGTTGAAAGGCATTGTGGTACAATAAAGAGGTTTGTCTAACCATTGAAAATTGCCCCCTGTCTTGTGTGCTCTAGCACTCCACATGTCACCACAATTCTCTCCTCAAATGTGGTCATTGAGTCTGTCACGGGTATGGAGTTCCATCATGTGGGCGTAGTCCTGAATGTACCCCATCTGATTATCATTGGCCGTGACTCAGCCTTGTTTTTGGACTTCTGGGACAAAGGGGTATTGTCCAGTGGAGTTGGTAAAAACCACACCAACCCTAAAGAAGCCTTATCATACCAGGAGGCTGTAGGGATTCCATATTGTATGTTGGGGTGCAAAGAAGCAGAATTAATGCCCCCTAAGAGTGACACTTCAGAGTTAGAGGTGACCAAAGAAGATGGTGGGTCTCCCCAACTTAGTGACATGACGCTTAGAGAGGCAAATGACAGTATGTCTGTTCAAAATGGTGTAGCTCCAAAAAAGGGGACTGACACCTGGTGGGAGGAAGATGTGATGTCCCATGGTTCTAGGATGAGTGATGATGACTCCAGTATAGTCTATGACTTTAATTAGGTAGAGAGAGTGCCGTAAAGTACAAAGTCAAGAAACTCCATCCTTCCATTGTCAGAAACGAAACAAGCATAGAAAGATAAGATCCAGGGTTCCCTCTGAGAAACTGTTTAGAAGAGATATAAGGTCATGTGCTTTCATTCAAAGTCTGGGTCCTCATCCAAATGGCAAGCCGACAAGGAAGGAGAATGAAGTTATGTCATCAGTGTGGGCTACCGAGTTAGAGACATATAACGACAGGCTGCAAACAGGCTGACATTAAACCCACTTTGGAGGTGAACAAAAGGGGAAATTGCATTGAGATAGATGACACTGAGGTTGAAGTGTCCGAAGTGAAGAAGACTCAACAGAAGGCCGACAGGGCAAGAATGAGAAAAGCTGCAAAGACGCAGATGTTAATCAGGAAAAGGGAAGAAGAGGCCAGTACTTGGATGGTATTGAAGCACGAACCCCAAACCTTCAAGAGGTGATCTTTCAGGTGCCCAGAAACTGTGTGACAAAATTTATGGGGAAAAAGCAAAATGCTGCCCAGAGAATGGTGGATAAATCTGGCGTGGCAGGAATAATGATGCATGGTCGTAATGTAGCCAAGATTTTTTGTGATGTTGGTATGGTTCCTTTGGTTGTTACAGGAACGAAAGAAGGTATTCGAGACCTATGGCGTTTTCTTGAAATCCAACTTGACTTCCTAAAGAAGTAAAACAGTTGAGGCTTGACTATCTCAGATGCAAAGAACAACTTCATAGAGGGATGGCAAATCTGCTGTCACTTCAAGGTTTCAGGCAATAGCCATATAGCACGCTAATTAAGGCCAGCTAGGGGACTAGACTGTAGGTAAATCTCGTGACTACACTAACATGAGGAGGCAGTCATGAAGGGAGAGGTCTGTCAGAGATGCTTACCTAAGTGATGGGATCACTAAAATGAGTGGGAATATTTTGTATGGTGATTTGTATATATCACAATGCGGTTCATTATAGGACTTGCAGTGCAGCAAGGGTTGATGCATTCATGTGGGTGTGTCTCTGTGATGTTAAAATGGTCTCTGTTTGTTTGACATGTGCTCAGTGTGTGCTGGAGGAAGCAGTGCTTCATACTGTTGCTCTGGGTGAAAGGAGTTTCACCTAAACCGTGTGCTGGCATATCTCATGATCTAATCAGGGGTCTCAAACTCCAGGCCTCGAGGGCCACACACAGTGCAGGTTTTCAGGATTTCCATAGCATTGACAGTTGGTAATCAAACTACCAACTGTCAAATTCTAAGGAAATCCTGAAAACCTGCACTGTGTGTGGCCCTTGAGGCCTGGCGTTTGAGACCCTGATCTAAATGGAGTATACCCTGTATGGACGATTTATGTTGCTGTAAAGCTGAGCAAAGGCTCACGTTTATATTCCGTTTTGTCAGTTTATGGAATCTTTGAATAAACCCACTGGACTGTTAAATGGGAAGTGTTTCCTTTTCACTACCTACAGGAGCAGCAAGTGAGTGATTAGACCTGTTATATTGTGTGACCTGTTACAGTTTATATTAATCAAAATCTCAATGTCATTATTAAGTTCATGCGGTTTTAGAGTGTTCAGTTCAAATATTCATTCACTCTCTTTTCTAGATTTTTTAAAATAAAATCTCAACCTCTCCAATCTTTGTCCTCTTCTTGAATGCCCCACACTTGGGACCCATAAAGTTGTGGAGCCCACTGGGACGGGGTACTCAGTACCGGACCGGGGTACTGCTGGAGATATCATGGCGGTCTTGGTCCGGACCGTATCCCGGGTTCCGCAAGTAATGGGGGGATATTTACAGGGGAGTTTGTCGTGACGCCACCCACGGGTTGTGGTCAGGGTGACCACTGCTGCTGCAGAACCTCCGGGGATGATGTTGGGCAGCTGGGAATGTAATGGCTCTCCGCAGGTAGAGCTAAGTTCCCCGGGGCAGTGGTAGTAATAGTCTATAGATGGTGCTATGGATGTTGCAGGATAGGAGTAGTACTAGAGATGATGGGAGTTTGTGAGGGCACGCAGGGTTTGAGCACAAGGATCACACAAACTCACGGTTTTTAAGTTTTTCAAGGCTTTACTGCAGATTTTGGTAGAAGATTACTGTCCATGGAGTCTGTACAGGGGCCGGGTTGCTCCCACCCTGTCCAGGTCCTCAGCTTCCCAATGCTGCGCTGCGTGTGTGGCCCTGCTGCTGCTTTAGCTGAGCTCCTGGCTCTGTCTCTCCTCACAGGTACCCCCTTTGCTAGGCAACTTGAGTCTTTCCGTGTGCTTCTGACCCCGTCGTGTTGCTTCGCTGAGGTACAGTGTAGATCTACAAACTCCACTATCCTGGTGTTTTCTGTACTGTGTGTTTCAGTCACAGATTTGGATCCGGTATCCGGTCTCTGCGCTCCTCTGGGGCGAGTTATGAGGTAACTTAGTCTCCCAGATATGTTCCTCTGTTTCTTGTACTCCTCTCCCCAGACCCTGGCTTCATCCCTGGAAGTAGTCAGTGGTCCCTGTCAGGAGCTCAGCACTGCTCCCATATACAGGTCCTCCTCCTAGTGCTCCCTGCACTAAACTGAACTGTCAACTGTCAACTATCAACTAAGTACTTCCTCCTCAGACCAGAATATATCAGGGAGCTGCTTGAGCTCCCCCTTCTGGCCTAGAGATGCTAGTGCAGTGTCCAGTGTTGTGTGGGGAGTTAACCCTTGTGATGTTACTGTGGCACATTAACCCCTGGTGTGCCAAAAAATGATCCTGTCACGTATTGACTGCCTTTGCAGTCCTGGAGTGTTGCTGCTGTGTAAACCAGAGTTTTTTTAGTCAGGATTGATATTGAAGCTACAGTTGCTGAATGTGTGGTGGGTGGCGCTGTAAGTGAGGAGTGAGTAATAGCTCAGGTGGAGGTGGAGGGGTGTGTCTGAGCTTTCCGCTCTCTACTTCCTCAGCCTTAACTGAGAGAAACCGAGGTCTCAATCAAGGAATGAATTTTTCCAATCAGATCAAAATATTATCAATAATTGAATCTTTATTATCACAAAGGTATAAAATCAAAAACAGAGCTACATTACAGGAAAATCCACATAGCACAACAGACAACCTTCAAAGATACAGGTTCCGTACAGATATTGCACATAAGACCACTGTAGACAAGTCCCCGGAAGAAGCTCCATAGCGAAACGGCGTAGGGGTGGGAAGCCTAGGCACAGCGTCCCTTCAAAACAGGTAAACTAACACTTATTCCTTTGCTGTCTGTGATCAGGGTACCTCTGATAGCCACATGTACTCCATAAGCTCTGCCCCTTGTTGAGATTTAAACCTTAACCTTAGGGAATTGATAGGCACTATATATAGATCGTATGAGAAGCAATCTAAGGTGCTAGATACATATGGATGTATTTTTTGAGGTATTTCCTTGTCTACAGTGGTCTTATGTGCAATATCTGTACGGAACCTGTATCTTTGAAGGTTGTCTGTTGTGCTATGTGGATTTTCCTGTAATGTAGCTCTGTTTTTGATTTTATACCTTTGTGATAATAAAGATTCAATTATTGATAATATTTTGATCTGATTGGAAAAATTCATTCCTTGATTGAGACCTCGGTTTCTCTCAGTTAGTAATAGTTTGTTTGGAGTGACTTATTATAATTGAGGACTAGTTGTTATATACTCCTCAGCCTTAAGTAGTTCTGCTTCCCTTGACCAGATTGAGTTAAATTCTCATCTAGGACCCATGCTGTGCAAACATGCTGCCAGAGCAGCTGCTATTCCCTTAACTTGGAGAGGTGTCCTTTTCCTGGTCCATGGTTTGAGGTAGGGGCCCTTAGCTGAGATCAGGTTGAGGAGTTGAGGGATAGGGTGGTGGTCCTCACCTCCTCGCCTTCCGCGGTACCTTTATTAACAGGGCTAGTCAGGGACCCCAAGTCCAGGGCAAGACTAGCCTCTCAATCACCTTGCCCATTATCCCTTCCTTCTCCATTACCCTCATCAGTTCCACGTATGACAGATCCTCCTTGTTTGGACTCACAATGTTTCGATAATGGGAGGTCATTATATATTTTTAATGTTCTATGCTCATAGATTATTGTATGCAGGGGTCTGATAGTCCGTCCAATATATTTTTTTATTACATGTACAAAGAATACAATAAATTACTCCTTTCATACAAGTTATTAAATCCCTTTTTTCATTTTCATATTATCATGAATAAAACTAAGTCTCCTTTTTGTTTTTACAAAACTCTTTGTCCTCAGGAAAGCCACCAGTTTATATTTTTTAGAGTCTTTATGCTGTATGGTGGGGGCCAAAAAGTTACCAATTGGTAAAAAATGCAAACTGTATCAAAGCAAATTATCATTATAACCATATGAAGGCTTGAATTAAGCTCTAGCCACCAGCCGGAGCAGTGTTTATTGGAATTAAAGTTAATATATTGCGCTATTTAGTGCTTTTTACCTAGTGTGTTTTATTAATGAGATATGCCTTTTTCTAAATGTATATTGTATTACTTTTTTTTAATACATTTATTCAACAATACTACCGTCTAGGTATTTCTAAAATTCCACAGCGCACTTCTATCAATTGTCTGTTTTCCAGCACCTTAATGAGGGTGGTAGTTGTGTGAAGTGTTCTACTAGAATTGTTTTGTGAGCGCTAATCCTATTGTTTCTAATTAAAAATAATAATTAAAAAATAGATTATTTTATTACATTGGAAACATAGCATCTTAAAATGGATTTTTGTCATAGAAATTCTTCGACTTTCCTGATGACCTTTTAAAAACGACTCTGATTTGTCACAAAACCAACTGTACCAATATAACAACATCCTGTCATTATTCAATGGGTCCTAGATAAATCTATCTAGTGGTTAAATTAACAGATATTTTGCATACAGTCCAATATATAAATTATATTAATAATTTGCAGCTATCAATGCAATTTTGTGAAAGTATAAAAGAAGTGTCATGACCTGGGTTAGGATACTCAATCACTGGACCGATGGTTGGATGATTTAGGCGTCAGTAGAGGTGGTGGCGGTGATTGTGACTCTGGAGGACAGTGGTAACAGGCATGCAGCTGCAAACATACAGGGTTAAATGTTGACATGTTACTGTTCCCTCCTATGCTGGTGTTATGTGGTTTTCCCCATGGTGTTGATGCAGTGGAGGGTGAAAGGAGTGCCAGGGAGATACTTGTTGTAAAAACGGTAGTCTTTTACTTTAAAACACAGCTAGAAGATACACACTCATAGATGGTATAAACATGCTTTGTTGGCATAGCTCAACAGGCAGACAGACAGCAGCAGATTTAGGTACACAGTTTCATGTACAGCATGATGACAATGAGAATGCCCAGAGTCATCCTGGCATCCCAGTTAACATAATAGAGTTTGTTTGCTCTATCCTACTGGAGTGGTCTCCTCCAGCAGACCCCACAGTTACTGTCCCTCTAACATTCATGGGTGATAGAAGCTCCTATGTGTCCATCTTCTGTGTTGGCGACCCCTTTTCTAGACCTGTACTACTCCTAGTCTAAGGCTTTGGGTTAAGGTGGGCTGACCTTGCTGTGCAGGCTAGCGCATTTCTTCTGCCTAAAAGGGTGCAGGACCTTAGAGCTTATTCTTGAAATTTCGGGTCCGTCGGTGCTATCCATCTCACAGGTGTGGGGTTTAGGTACCACTTCATGTTTTGGCTTAAGGTGTGCACGCTTTCAGGTCTCACTGTACCCTCATGGGACTAACTGTCATCCAAGCTATTGTACCCACAAGCACCAGCCACTCAGCCTGATGCTCAGTTATTACCTAGATGGGAAGCTTCACTCCTCAGGTACCTGTGGGCTGCATAGTACTCGCAAAACAGTGCACCATTTTACCAAAGTAAAATCATATAACATATACAAAAGTTACATTGATGTAATCCCCAATCTGGGCATTAAAGAAGCATGTTAGACAAAGTTCCAAAATTTCTAGGTGAGGCCAGGGTGATATATTGATATTGCCCTTTTGTATGTAATTTTATTCAGGAATGTTGGCAGATATAACATTGTTGCCTATGAGAATATCCTGTGCCCAGCTTCCAAGATAACAGTTACATACTGACAGACTGGGAGTTCAGCCAAAAGCTAGCTAAATCTTTTCTTTAATACTGAACTGTCATTAAAGTATATAGTGAAAAATTAGTTAATTAGATAGATGGATGGATGGATGGATGGATGGATGGGTAAGTAGATAGATATAAAAAGTCTACACACCACTGTTAAAATCCTAGCTTTTGTCATGTAAAAAAATTATACCAAGAAAATTATTTTCAAAACAATTTTCACAGTACCCATAAACTGAATAATTCAATTGAAAAAATAATAAATATCAGTTAGGGTGGAAAAATAAAAATAAAAAACTATAAAAATTTGGTTGCATAAATATGCACACCCTTAAACTAATAGTTTACTGGAGTACTTTACCCCTTCATGACCTTGGATGTACTGATACGTCCAAGGTCCCTTCCTCCCTCCCGATGCGAGCTTGCGCATCCCTGCACATGACAGGTGATCTGATCACCCAGCATGAGTAGCTAACAGATGTGGCAGAATCAGCAATCTGCCCGTCGCTGTTAACTCCTTTGATCGTGCTTTAAAGAGGCATGGCCGAATCATTGTTATTCTCCACCATCATCATTAGCCCCATAATGCTATCACGGTGTGTCAATACATTGCTACCAGGATAAGAATAAAGGTTGGGTTTACAACACCGCGCTGACCGAAGAAGAAAGATTCCAAGCAGACTATTTTATAATCTACTTTAATGAAGCAAGCCTACGCGTTTCGTGGCCATCCAGCCACTTGATCAGGGCATTGTTGGAAAGCGATTATGACTGTGAGGAGCTACTTAAAGGTGGCATTGGAGTTTTTCCACTTCCTTACTGAAGTGCAAATTTGCATATTTCCTAGAGGAGGGATGTGGCTACAGTCTCTTCACCTACTTAACTGTCTTCTTATGGTTGCAGGAAAACTTCTCTCCATAAGGTAGATAGCAAGTTCCCAGACCTTGTCTTAGCCCACTCACACAGCCAGATCAGAATATCCCACACACTACACTGATGAGGGGCAGTTACCCCGAAACGCAGCATCTGTAGTTTGGGGTTCTGATCTGGCACAAATCCCTTAGTTATATTAAAAAGCTTGTTGGAAAGCGATTATAACTTTAAGGAGCTACTTAAAGGAGGCACTGGAGTTGTTCCACTGCCTTACTGAAGTGCAAAATTGCATATATATAGAATCTTCTATTAAAGGGATTATCTACTCCTGGAGCAATCTATGGCAAGATGATTATACTTAGATGTGACATGAGCCCCTGCTTTTGGGCCATAGTTGGCTGCTGTTCAGTAAAGCAAGTTAAGTAAGAAGGGTTGTCACACGCAGTTGGTAACAGTCATAGGCAGAATCTTTACGTAATAGAATTGTGGAAATTGGCAAAAGGTGAGAACAATACAAGCAAAACAGGAGAAAACAGATTGCGAATATTAACTATAACTGGGAAACAGACCCTTAGGATTTGAAATACAGAGTCACCATACCCAGAACTGACAGCATAAAGAAACAAAACTAGCCAGGAGCTAACCCCCATGTTTTCAGGGTGCATGTAACCACAAGTCCTATGAGTAAAACAGGGCTAATGTACAGTCACCTTTCATCACTCACCAATGACAGTTACCCACATGTATGTTGCAGCTTATGGGTCTCTGGCACCACTCCCTCCTTTGTTTATTAATATCATATGTGAGTCTGACCTATGTTGGTATTTTACATTTGAAGAAGGGCTCAGTCTGGGTCTGGGACCTGTCCTATTTTTCAAAATACAACACAGCCTCATATTTTGGATCTTTTGCAGATACTGTTTGTGTCAGTGCCAGAGAAAAATCCATCTGTTCTTACTTTTGCCATCTAACATACAGTACAGGATCAATATTATCAGACCCACACCAATTTAATTTTGTATGTACTGAGAGTAGTTATACCTGATTGCCATATTCAGTAGAGTGAATAATGAGAAAGTATACTCATCATACTTAATATTTTTTAAATGGTCCTACCAATAAGGTAGTCTCTCTGTTTTCTTTTTCCTTTTAATATTTTTTTTTTTAGTAATTTAGGAAACAGATCTAAACAGGGCTGCCAAAAACACATGAACAGACAATATATTTTCTTTTAGTTCACCTAAATATGAAAATCACAAATGAAGAAATTAAAAGATTGCTGTTAGATCTTAGAAACGGTTATGAACTATTTTCTTTATGTCATTTCATTTCATTACAATTCATCTTATAATTACTCTTCAATCTTCTTCTACTATAAAGTTACAAACATGTGAGAATTTTTTTTTCACTGGGACAATCTATGATTGACATTAGTCAGGCTGTGGTCACACATGCCAATCCGTTTTTGCTCTTGCTCCGTTTTTGGGAAATTTTTTCCCTTTTTTTTTCTAAGTTCAAAAAATGGTCCGTTAACAGATGGGGCACTTTATGGTTCATTCCGTTTTTGAAGACCTCTTCCCAGGGTCCAAAACATTGCAAGCAACGTTTTTGGCTGCTGGAAAAAAAAAAGGACCGTTTTTTGGTAACATGGGGCCCTATTGGAAACAGATCCGTTAATGGATGGCACATATAGGCATTATCCGTTAACGCAGGGGTGGGCAAGTCCAGGCCTCAAGGGCCGCACACAGTCCAGGTTTTCAAGATTTCCTTAGAATTTGACAGTTGGTAATTTACATAATTGTAAATTGCCAACTGTCAAATTCTCAGGAAAAATTGAAAACCTGGACTGTGTGTGGCCCTCGAGGCCTATAGTTGCCCACCCCTGCGTTAACGGATCCGTTTTTACTAGCATATTTTTGCCAAAAAATGGCTAAGTCCAAAAAACGCAGAGCAACATAGGAGGCTCAAAAAGCACCCAAAAAAAATGGATTTGATAAATGTAATATTATGAAAAACGGATTGGCATGTGTGACCACAGCCTTACTTAAATTAAGAAACTGTAAAGGTACCTTTACACGTCACCACTGAAAGGTAGCAACTGCCGGGCATTGGGGATATTTATGCCTGTTGCCATGAAATTGCTACGAAATGTCCTGACACAGGAACGAATTTCTCTATTTACACGCCGCCATTTCGTAGCAATTTCATGGCAACAGGCATAAATATCCCCAATGCCAGGCAGTTGCTACCTTTCAGTGGTGGCGTGTAAAGGGGCCCTAAGATGCACAAACAACCACTGAGTATATAGGATGCATTGGGATAGAGACATGGACAAATAGTGGTAAAAACTCAACAGACTGAGATCTGGAACAACTTAATCTTTTGGCGGCAGCAAGGGAGCATAACAACACCTCTTAGATGAGAAGCACAGTCACTCCAATGGTACAGTTTCTACAAGTTTTACAGAGATGACCAGTTAGCCTCAGATACTGGTGGTTCCTTAGGCATTTCACAGGTAGACAATTCAGCTTAGCTGTTTTAGCAATATGTTAAGGCCTACACCACTGCACCATAGATGTCTTTGTAGCTCTCTTTAAGACTTGGAAGCTGGTTGTCCATACCAAACACCTAAAAGTTCAATCATATCTCCCTCATTTCTTTGCATCTTGCAATCACTTGACGGTTCTGCTCCAGACATAGACCCCCTGACATTTTAACATGACCAACATAACCCCATACCTCCACCCTAAATAAAATTGGGTGATTCATCCATTTTACCAGGTCCATCACAGGTTCATGTAAGTTATGCAGCAGCCTAGCATGATTGAATCCTCGCATTACTCCAAACCAATTAATTGTCACCCTACCTTACACATTGCACTGGGGTCTGACCTTCCCCATTCAGATGCTCAAAGTCATGGTTTAAAGTTCTCATGGGTACAACAGTGCCAAGTATAATAGCACTTGTATAAAATAAGACAGACAACTTAAATTACAACTAATAATATAAAGAAATAGCAGCCAAAAGTTTGGACCTGACTTCTGCATGAATGTGAAGTCCTCTACATACTGGTAAACTGCCGTAAATAAAGATATGCACTTGTTTCTTAGGTTTCACTAGTAAAAAACAATAACTTACCGTATATACTCGTGTATAAGCCGAGTTTTTCAGCCCAAAATTTGGGCTGAAAAGTCCCCCCCTCGGCTTATACACGGGTCTATACGGTAGACCCGTGTGGTGGGGGCTGTGTGGTGGGGGCTGTGGAGGCTGGAGGAGGCGGGGGGGGCTGCTGTATGAGCGGCCCCGTCACGTGGGGCCGCTCATTAAATATGCACTGCATCCCCCTGTCAATCAGCGGCAGGGGGAAGCAGTGCATATGGCCCCCCCAAAAGCTGGCACTGTCCCCCCTTGTAAGGGCCCCCCCCCCGGTGCTTACACATTACCATCCCGGTGTTCTGATCGGCGCCGCTCCTCGGTGCTTCTTCATCCTCCCGCGCTGGCTCCATCCGTGATCTCCGGCTGTCGCAGCGATGTGACGTCATCGCGCGACCGCTGGAGAACTCAGAACCCGGATGCAGCCAGCGCGGGAGGATGAAGACGCAGCACGGAGGAGCGGCGCCGATCAGAACACCGGGATGGTAATGTATAAGCACCGGGGGGGAAGCACTTACAAGGGGGGACAGTGCCAGCTTGTGGGGGCTGCTGGGTACCCTCTGGGGGCTGTGGGTACCCCCTGGGGGCTGCTGGGTACCCCCTGGGGGCTGTTGGTACCCCCAGGGGGATGTTGATACCCCCAGGGGGCTGCTGAGTACCCCCTGGGGGCTGTTGGTACCCCCAGGGGGATGTTGGTACCCCCTGGGGGCTGCTGGGTACCCCCTGGGGGCTGTTGGTACCCCCAGGGGGATATTGGTACCCCCAGGGGGCTGCTGGGTACCCCCTGGGGGCTGTTGGTACCCCCAGGGGTATGTTGGTACCCCCAGGGGGCTGCTGGGTACCCCCTGGGGGCTGCTGGGTACCCCCAGGGGGCCGCTGTATAACCCCTGGGGGGTGCTGTATAACCCCTGGGGGGTGCTGTATAACCTCTGGGGGCTGCTGTATATACTGCTGAGGCCTGTATACCACTGGGGCTGCTGTATATACCACTGGGGCTGCTGTATATACCACTGGGGCTGCTGGGGCTCCTGTATACTACCACTGGGGCTGCTGTATACTACCACTGGGGCTGCTATATACTACCACTGGGGCTGCTATATACTACCACTGGGGCTGCTATATACTACCACTGGGGCTGCTATATACTACCACTGGGGCTGCTGTATACTACTGCTGGGGCTGCTATATACTACCACTGGGGCTGCTGGGGCTGCTATATACTACCACTGCGGCTGCTGTATACTACCACTGGGGCTGCTGGGGATGCTATATACTACCATTGGGGCTGCTGTATACTACCACTGGGGAGGCCTGTATACCACTGGGGGGGGACCTGTATACCACACTGCTGGGGGCTGTATACCTGTGCTGGGGTCCACCCTCGGCTTATACACGAGTCAATAGGTTTTTCCAGATTTTTGGGGCAAAAGTAGGGGGTCGGCTTATACACGGGTCGGCTTATACACGAGTATATACGGTAAGTTACCATTGAAGATTACTAGCATGGACGTGAGGATCTGTGCATTTATAAATAGTCTCAAGAAAAACAAAGGAGTTTTTGTTCTGAGCAAAATGTATTGTGTGTGCTAAAACTAGCACAGTTTATTGCCTTTCTTTATTCATCATTTCTTTCTTTTTTTCATTTACTTGCCCTTTAAACTAACATTTGTTTGAACACACCCATGGCCTTATCAGTGACTTTTTCTTGTAAAATGTAAAAAAGACTTGGTTAATTTTCCCACTAATTAAACATATTTGCTTACCTGTACTTTTTTATAGAGTCCCATAAGGTGAAAATATGATTCCACACAAATTTTAAACATAATGTTCATTTAAAAAGCAATTAATTCCTTGTTCATGGGTCATAAAATGTCTAATTACTTACATTACAGAGGATTTAGGGTATGCTCACAATAAGATTGTAGCCAGGTGTAAGAGATACCTTTCAATACAGGTTTTAATTGCATACAGAAGCATATAAAAACCCGCACAAGCAGCAGTAGACTGCTAGTAGAGGCACATGGTTAAGACCCGATAAGATGAGAAACACCTTGGCGCGGTTATCGGGCTCTTTCGCAGTGGCCAGTGCTAAAGCTAGGTTTTCTCAATTTTTTTTATATTCTGAAGCAGTTTTTGCCATGTCCCTTTCCTTACATCTGCATTAGCTGTGCACATAGCCCTGCCATTCATTGTTAGCCATTATACTATTTTCACATATCACATAGAGCTTGCCTGTTGCAGCAGATTTCCTCTTTAATTCTCTTGTTTTTTCTAGCTAGCACCTTCATACAAAGGTGATGTCAATCCATTTTTCATTATTATGATTTTGTAATTATCAGGTACAGTAAAAGTCTTTTTGGCTGGTTGGAAAGATGAACAGTAAAAATGATATGTTGATGAAAGTCAGTTGGTGAAACACAGTCAATATACAGTAAGTGTGATGGTTTGGTCTAGAAGTAAAAACATTGATTTCAGGGAGCCAGGTGTATTTTAAGTAGTCACAATCAGAGGCCAGAGACAATAGATGTCCAGTATACAAAGTACAGTACCTAAATCAATACACCTAACCTTCAGGGCACTTCCAACGTCAGTCATACAGAAAATACTGTCATTCTTCAGTGAAATGATAGATAACCAATGTCTGTCACTCATTAACAAAGTGCAAATTTATTATAACTTCAATCATCACATTACTCATTTCCTTACATTATACAGTGTAAGAGGTGAATAGAAAAGAAGAAAATTACTCAAGTGGTAGATAAACTTCTAATGTGGCCATAAACATAGGTGAATGCTATTGTTAAAATATCACAAGAGCTGGTGTCTGATTAGTTACTACATAGAAGCCTTTTATTCATGCTTTTATACACTTGTGATCTTCCCAGCTTATTCCAGTGCCGTGGACCTAACTGGGGACCTATCACCTGATTTAAGCTACCCAAACTGTGGGCAATGAATCAAAGTCTGGCTGTATGATTGCAGCCAGGTATATATGTCTCTGAAATTGGCATTTCATAGAAAATGTACCGTACTTTATCCTTTTATTGATATGGCACATTTCCATTTTTGTGTTTTTCTTCCAAAAGCCATATTTTTTTTTATTTTTCTGTCAACATAGCCATATGATTGTTTTTTTCCAGGCTGAGTTTTACTTTTGAATGACATCATTAATTTGATTCTGTGATGTACTGGAAAGTGGGGAAAAAATTACAAGCCTGGCAAAATTCCACAATTGTTTTTTATTTTATTACACAGTTCATTATAGGGTCATTCCATGTCAAGTGATCCAAAAATGAATATTTTTTTTCCCTGACGTCCTCAGATTTTTTAAATTTTTTTTCTATATGAAGAACAACTTTAGTTAATTACAAAAAAAAAGTTTTGAATTTTTTTCTTTATGAGTTAATTTTTTACAGATTTTTAAAGTTTTAAAAAAGTGCGAATTTTGGCCTGGTATGGCTTTACATTTTCTATCATATCTCGGGCTAGAAATAAGATAGAGAAACAAAATAAACACCAATCTACTCAGAACTGTGCAGGCTTTCACCAGATATGTCACAAGAGGATCTTTGTTAATATTTTACCCATGGGATCGCAAGTGCAAAACTTTAAAACGCATTTCCAAAAAATCGGCGCACTTTAAATATTTCAAAAACTGCCCATGTGTCTGCTATGCTCTTAGCCACATCTGTACCAAATTTCAAATTGGGATCGCGATGGGATCATATTTTAAAATATTTTAATATTAATAGCGTAAATGGGTCATTCTATATCAAGTGATCTAAATATGAATATTTTTTTTTACCTGACGTCTTTAGATTTTTTTTATTCTTTTTCTTTATGAAGTACAACTTTAGTTAATTACAAATTAAAAGTTTAGAATTTTTTTCTTCATCAGTTAATTTTTTACAGATTTTTAAAGTTTAAAAAAGGGTGAATTTTGGCCTGGTATGACTTTACATTTTTTTTATCTCAGGCTAGAAATAAGATAATGAAGTGGGAGAGGCATCATTTTACTCAGAACGGTAACAGTTTTCATTTGATATGTTACAAGACTATGTTTCTTTATATCAAATTCAAACTATTGACAGGCAATTGTGAAAAAATTACTGATTGTGTTCTTGGTTATATTTGTGCAGAGATTCAACTTGGGACCTGTCAAATTTATATATTTTTTATTTTATGGTTGTATGAGTTATCACAACTTATTGAATAAAACATTTATATGCAACAAAAAAGAAACACAAAAAACAAATCCCATAAGTGCCAGGATAAATACATCTTAATCATCAGAACACAACGCTCAGCATTTTCAACTTGAATGTATTGAACAAACCAAAAGAAGAAAGGTGATCATATCCTCAAGTTTGATTAAACAAGATTAAAAGAACCAAAAATGTTAACCCCTATTTATACATATAAATTTGTTTTCTATTCTATCACTAAACATGTGATTTATGAAGTGTTTAATAAGAATAGTACAGTAGTTAAATCATCGTTCTATAAATTATGAACTAATCAAACAATTAATAGTATGTTTTTAAAGTGGCATTTTATCAATTTGTCCCTTCTAGTGGGTGAAATGTAATCTTGTCCATAAACGCTTACTAGCAATCGCCATTTCCTTGTGTGTCAAAGAGTATGTCCGGCCTGTCACGGTGTTAGGCTCCGCCTGAGTTAATATCTGATTTTTGTGCACTTTTAAAATGTCTGGCTTTCTTGGATACACAAAGGATGGCGCTGGACCAGAAGGATGCAATAAAGTCAATTCTACTTCTTCATTTTCACAATCTTTGGAGAGTACAGTAGCCAGACACCAGCGCCAATCATATTCATATTTTTTCAAAAGGATTGCAACAGTGTCTATGATAAAATGCTGTTTCTTGAGAAGTAGCAGCCATTGCTGTGTGGGAAAAATACAGTTAATATTAAGTAAGGAAGATAGGTAATAAAAATAAAGATTTACAGTACACTTGAGATAGAACTGTATTACTATAAAGTGAGTTTTAGGGCTAGCGCGCACAGTTTTTTCTATCTGCAGATACACGCTGCAGTTTTGGCAGCTTGTTTTTCTACCAAGTTTTTACCACATATGAGTTAGTTTTTTTAATCGCTAGTGAAAAAAATGGCAGCTTTTTTTATATAAATGATAAATGCTGCGTTTATTGCAGCGATTAAAAAGTAGTTCAAGCAGTGATTTACTCACTCTTGAGTGTTTCCAAAAACACTGCATGTGGTGAACCCCATAGAAATCAATGGGGCTGTTTTTCTGAATGATGATCCCTAAGAATAGCACTGTGTGTATTGGCCCTTAATAATAAAAGCATTAAACTATTAATATATTTACTCACACATATTTCAGTACACAGCCTTGATGGCTTTGTACAGACTATTGTTTGTTCAGGAGTGAAGATGTCCAGACATGTCAGGACATGAAAGGTCTGAACGAGCTGTCTTACTTCCTGAATGCAGTGGGTAGACACTTAACATGATTGACAGAGCTGCTGGTCTATCATCTGCTCTGCATTCACTGTCTATCCCTGTGCTTTCTCAGGTTGAGCCCTAACAAAGCTTTTTCCTATATGTCCTCTCCTGCTTCTAAGCTGTAACATATCAAAATAATACAGTAATGTCATAAAAATAATGGATTTGATAAATATAGACCCCACGCTTTTAGACCACAGGTTGAACAGATCTGAATTCAAGATTTTTGAATTGACACTATAATAGTTAAATATTTTAAAATATGATCCCATCACGATCCCAATTGAAATTTGGTACAGATGTGGCTAAGAGCATAAAAGACACATGGGCAGTTTTGGAAAATTTTTATTAAAACGTTTTTTCAGAAATGCGTTTCAAAATGTTGCGTTTGCGTTCGCATGGGTAAAAAATTAAAATTAACAAATATACTCTTGTGACATATCTGGTGAAAGCCTGGACAGTTCTGAGTAGAATGGTGTTTATTTTGTTTCTCTATCTTATTTCTAGCCCAAGATAAAAAAATGTAAAGTCATACCAGGCCAAAATTCACACTTTTTTTAAACTTTAAAAATCTGTAAAAAATTAACTGATGAAGAAAAAAATTCTAAACTTTTAATTTGTAATTAACTAAAGTAGTACTTCATAAAGGAAAAAAAATAAAAAAAATCTAAAGACGTCAGGTAAAAAAAAATATTCATATTTAGATCACTTGATATGGAATGACCCATTGACGCTATTAATAGTAAAATATTTTAAAATATGATCCCATCGCGATCCCAACTTGAAATTTGGTACAGATGTGGCTAAGAGCAAAGCAGACACATGGGCAGTTTTTGAAATATTTAAAGCGCGCCGATTTTTCGGAAATGCGTTTTAAAGTTTTGCGCTTGCGATCACATGGGTAAAATATTAACAAAGATCCTCTTGTGACATATCTGGTGAAAGCCTGTATAGTTCTGAGTAGAATGGTGTTTACTTTGTCTCTCTATCTTATTCCTAGCCTTAGTTATGAGGAGAAACGTAAAGGCAGGCAACAGTGAAATTCACACTTTTTCCGAACTTTGAAAATCATTTTAAAAAACAATAAATTTAAAAAAAAAATTTTCTCTTCACATTTTGCATTGTCTGACATGCTATTATCAAATAACAAAATCTCAAAAGAATTAAAAATATAGAGGTAATAATCATTGGTTCACTTGACATGGAATGACCCTATAGGGTAAAAATTAACCTGGCAACTTGATTCTGCAGATCAGTTTGTTTTCTTGTTTGCTTTGTTTTTGTCTTCTTTATTTAAGTGGTGAAAAAAACCATTTGATTCTATATATATATACTAGCTGTACTACCTGGCTTCGCCCGGGTTAATAACTGCTGTTAACAAAATAGAATGTGTTAACACAAATGTATTCTGCACACATAAACCACAAAACAAATAGATAGAAATGTAATTATTAAAAGGCAAAAACTAAGCTAATGCTTGGCCTTCTTGTTCAGTAGACTGGATATCCATCTTGTCCTGTTTGGGTTTCTTGGACCAGGGATCGTGGGTAATGCTTTGAACACCTGCCATCAAACATACAGGGAGAATTTTTGTTGAGACTCCCACACGGACCATGGATCATGTTTTTTGTGATGGTGTCAAACAGCAATGGGTCAATCTGAGGGTCTGGCAATTCGGCACTGATGATATTGTCAATTTCGGTAGGCTGTATTATTTGCTTCAGCCAGATCAAGATGTGGGCGTGAGGAAGGCCTCTTTTTTGCCATACAACTCAATACATCCAGAACTGCGCCTCACCATCAATATGTGATTTTGTGATGAGATTAGTCATTTTTGAAAGTTTCTGTTTGAAAACACGAGCAATAAAGTCATGGCGATTCACTGTTTTTTGGCCCGGCAACAGGTGCCCTCCAATTTCCTCCCAGGCAGGATTGCAAGTAAAGGTGATGAAAAGATCTGGACTGCCATACTTTCTCACATAAGTCATTGCATCCTGTGTGTATTCATGCATGTGTCGTGGGCTTCCAGTGACAGTTGATGGAAGAATAACCATTTTCTCCAACTCTTTTGGCTCAGCCTCATTTGCAACAGCATCTCTAAGGTGAATATATTCCTCTGCCCTGAGCTTCTTTTGATTTAGTCGGATATATAAAAGATGTTCATTCTCAATCTTTGCATACATGTCAACAATAAATTGGTGGAAGAGGTGTTTGCATTTCAAGATGGGATTTTCCTCTGCAAATCTTGTCATGATCCTATATGCATAGAAGTCCATGGCAGACACCTTTTTTTCCTGAAGGGTTGCCTGTTGTAGGATCTGTCTGAGGTATTCCAAAGTGATAGCCATCCTGTCCCTGCCAAAAAATGATTGGATATTGCAGAGCATCCTAGGACCTGTGAGTTTCTGTTACTTGTTGCAAACTGTTGTTCCTTTTCTGAAGCACACTGTCACGGCTTTGAAAATCATTACCTACAATCAAGATGGCTACCTCATCAAATGTGGGAGCATTGAAATGTCGCTGATGTTCACCTTGTGGTGTTTTGTCAGCTCGAATGATGACAACCTTGTAATTGTCATTTGGCATGCATTCAAATGCAGTCTTGAAAAGTTGAACATATGGATTGCAGGAGTGAAGGAACTGCTGCAAAATAGTGACAATATCAAGGCGATTGTGAGGAATTAAAGAGCATCTCTGCTGAGCCTCTGCTTCTGCTTTCCCATGAAGAAGAGTTGAAGAAATTGAGGTTCATCTCTTTGTAATGGAAGCAGTGACCCAATTGAGTGGTAAACCTGTCCTTGAACTTTAAATGTCAGCATAAATCATGTTGTAAACATTTCTTTTGTTGCACCAAATGATGTCATTTGGAAGCAGGAGTACTTCCTAATGTTGTCCAAGAAATGCTTTGATATTGTACTGGTAGCTGTCATCAGAGACTTTAGGGGATCTGGTGGTGACAGGAGAGGTGGAAATTTTATCTTGCCATTTGCACAGCCTAAACCTGGCGGTTCATCTTTCCATTTCAGGGCACTGCAGTACATGCAGACCACATCCATTTTTTCCTATTTGAACTTTAGGATTATCCTGATAGTTTATGTCTGACTGGTAACAAAAGGCAGCATGTTTCAAATCTCCAACCATTTCCTGTGGCCAGTTGGAAGAAATAGCAATTCTCTTAGTGGCAAGTTGGCCTTCTCTCTGCTGAGATGACTCATTGGCCCTTGAGGAAGCAGCTCTTCTTCTCTTATCTGCAAGCCTTGCTTCCCTCTCGTCAGAAAGTTCATTGGCTCTTGAGGAAGCAGTTCTTGTTCTCTTGTCTTCAAGCCTCACTTCCCTCTCCTCAGAAAGTTCATTGGCCCTTGAGGAAGCAGCTCTTGTTTTCATGTCTGCAAGCCTCACTTCCCTCTCCTCAGAAAGTTCATTGGCTCTTGAGGAAGCAGCTCTTGTTTTCATGTCTGCAAGCCTCACTTCCCTCTCCTCAGAAAGTTCATTGGCCCTTGAGGAAGCAGCTCTTTATTTCATGTCTGCAAGCCTCACTTCCCTCTTCTCAAAAAGTTCATTGGCTCTTGAGGAAGCAGCTCTTGTTTTCATGTATGTAAGCATCGCTTCCCTCTCCTCAGAAAGTTCATTAGCCCTTGAGGAAACAGCTCTTGTTCTCTTGTTTGCAAGCGTCGCTTCCCTCTCCTCAGAAAATTTATTGGCTCTTGAGGAAGCAGCTGCTGTTCTCATGTGTGTCAGCCTTGTTTCTCGGTTTTCACATTTTTCATTGGGCCATAATGCAACTTTTCTTTTCGCATCAGCTGACATTCGTGCCAAGGAATTCCTTTTCTTATGAGGCATCATTGTGGTAAAAATAGTCTGTAACTGGCAGTTTCTATATCCTTTCACATAGAGGTAATGTGACTGACATCAGCCTAACACACCCTAACTGACATCCTATTACCTCACACAAGCTTTGTTATACTGAGAATGTCCTTTGTTGCCTATATTAACCAATCAGAGCTCAGATTAATTAACTGTAGCAAAATAGAAGCTGAGTTGTGATTGGTTGCTATTTGCAGCCTAATAAATCCCTTGGCAACAGGAAACCCTCCCCATGATAGTATATATTAGCTCACACATACACATAATAGACAGGTCATGTGACTGACGGCTGCCGTATTCCCTATATGGTACATTTGTTGTTCTTGAAGTTTGGCTGCTTATTAATCAGATTTTTATTTTTGAAGGATAATACCAGACTTGTGTGTGTTTTAGGGCGATTATGTGGTAAGGTTGGTGTATGTATCGTGAAATGTGTGCTGAGGGTTGTATATGTGTTCAAGCACGTGGTAGTGTGTGGCGCATTTTGTGTTTGTGTTCATATCCCCATGTGTGGTGAGTATCCCATGTCGGGGCCCCACCTTAGCAACTGGGGGCTATAATCTTGTTACTTGCTATTAAGTTTTGTTTGGAGACACACATCCGCACAGATATATGTGTATTATTACACATAGATGTGCACCAAAAAAATATAAATAAATCATGATTATAGCATTCTGCCGTTTCATGTCTGCTCAAGCAGCTACTTAATAGTATTACTATATGAATTGCCCACATTTTGAGATAATTTGTTCCCATGGTCCCGATACTTAATTATTCTTTGCTCTAGCTGCGCTGAGGTTTTCTGCGCTTGCGCTCATGTTTCCATAGTAATCCTGCCCAGTGTCAGGCTCATCCGATACCGGGTTTAATACAAGTTTACCGTCTTGAAAAGCCTTAATGTATATGTATGATTAATCACAGTTTTTTATTCTGCAGTCAGTAATAAGTAGAATCATGACTTTAAGATTTTGTAAGTATGTTTTAGAAGCTAATGGTGGCGTCAGTGTATGTTGCAGGCTCCTCCTATATAGGAAGTAAGCTGCACCTCCATTAGCTCGTGACCCGTGGAAGCGCATGTAGCGCGAAACGGTGCCGTCGTCAACTCAGCACTGCCCCCCTCCCTGCACTAAGTGATGCGTTACCATCAATAAAGCAAGAAAAACTACACTGGTGAGTGCCGTCTTTTCTTATCAAGAGTTCTTGAAGTTTGGCTGCTTATTAATCAGATTTTTATTTTTGAAGGATAATACCAGACTTGTGTGTGTTTTAGGGCGATTATGTGGTGAGGTTGGTGTATGTGTCGTGAAATGTGTGCTGAGGGTTGTATATGTGTTCAAGCACGTGGTAGTGTGTGGCGCATTTTGTGTTTGTGTTCATATCCCCATGTGTGGTGAGTATCCCATGTAGGGGCCCCACCTTAGCAACTGGGGGCTATAATCTTGTTACTTGCTATTAAGTTTTGTTTGGAGACACACATCCGCACAGATATATGTGTATTATTACACATAGATGTGCACCAAAAAAATATAAATAAATCATGATTATAGCATTCTGCCGTTTCATGTCTGCTCAAGCAGCTACTTAATAGTATTACTATATGAATTGCCCACATTTTGAGATAATTTGTTCCCATGGTCCCGATACTTAATTATTCTTTGCTCTAGCTGCGCTGAGGTTTTCTGCGCTTGCGCTCATGTTTCCATAGTAATCCTGCCCAGTGTCAGGCTCATCCGTTACCAGGTTTAATACAAGATTACCGTCTTGAAAAGCCTTAATGTATATGTATGATTAATCACAGGGTCTGGGAACTTGCTATCAACCTTATGGAGACAGCGAAGTAGGTGAGGAGATTGTAAGCCACTTCCCTCCTCTCAGATATATGCATATATGCAAATTTGCACTTCACTAAGGAAGTTGAGAAACTCCCGTGCCACATTTAAGCAGCTTCCTCAAAGTCATAATCGCTTTCCTACAAGCTTTTAATATAACTAAGGGATTTGTGCCAGATCAGAACCCCAAACTACAGACACTGCGTTTCGGGGTACCTGCCCCTCATCAGTGTAGTGTGTGGGATATTCTGATCTGGCATGAGTGAGTGGGCTAAGACAAGGTCTGGGAACTTGCTATCAACCTTATGGAGACAGCGCTGTCTCCATAAGGTTGATAGCAAGTTCCCAGACCTTGTCTTAGCCCACTCACTCATGCCAGATCAGAATATCCCACACACTACACTGATGAGGGGCAGGTACCCCGAAACGCAGCGTCTGTAGTTTGGGGTTCTGATCTGGCACAAATCCCTTAGTTATATTAAAAGCTTGTTGGAAAGCGATTATGACTTTGAGGAAGCTGCTTAAATGTGGCACGGGAGTTTCTCAACTTCCTTAGTGAAGTGCAAATTCGCATATATGATTAATCACAGTTTTTTATTCTGCAGTCAGTAATAAGTAGAATCATGATTTTAAGATTTTGTAAGTATGTTTTAGAAGCTAATGGTGACGTCAGTGTAGGTTGCAGACTCCTCCTATATAGGAAGTGAGCTGCACCTCCATTAGCTCGTGACCCATGGAAGCACATGTAGCGCGAAACGGTGCCGTCGTCAACTCAGCACTGCCCCCCTCCCTGCACTAAGTGATGCGTTACCATAAATAAAGCAAGAAAAACTACACTGGTGAGTGCCGTCTTTTCTTATCAAGAGTTTTTGAAGTTTGGCTGCTTATTAATCAGATTTTTTTTTTGAAAGATAATACCAGACTTGTGTGTGTTTTAGGGCGATTATGTGGTGAGGTTGGTGTATGTGTCGTGAAATGTGTGCTGAGGGTTGTATATGTGTTCAAGCACGTGGTAGTGTGTGGCGCATTTTGTGTTTGTGTTCATATCCCCATGTGTGGTGAGTATCCCATGTCGGGGCCCCACCTTAGCAACTGTACGGTATATACTCTTTGGCGCCATCATTCTCATTCTTTAAGTCCCCCTTGTTCACATCTGGCAGCTGTCAATTTGCCTCCAACACTTTTCCTTTCACTTTTTCCCCATTATGTAGATAGGGCAAAATTGTTTGGTGAATTAGAATGCGCGGGGTTAAAATTTGGCCTCACAACATAGCCTATGATGCTTTCGGGGTCCAGACGTGTGACTGTGCAAAATTTTGTGGCTGTAGCTGCGACGGTGCTGATGGCAATAACGGACATACACACATACATACATACATACATACAGTTGTGGCCAAAAGTATTGACACATCTGCAATTCTGTCAGATAATACTCAGTTTCTTCCTGAAAATGATTGCAATCACAAACTCTTTGGTATTATTATCTTCATTTAATTTGTCTTCAATGAAAAAACACAAAAAGAATTGTCCTAAAGCCAAATTGGATCTAATTCCACACCAAGCATAAAAAGGGGTGGACAAAAGTATTGGAACTGTTAGAAAAATCATGTGATGCTTCTCTAATTTGTGTAATTAACAGCACCTGTAACTTACCTGTGGCACCTAACAGGTGTTGGCAATAACTAAATCACACTTGCAGCCAGTTGACATGGATTAAAGTTGACTCAACCTCTGTCCTGTGTCCTTGTGTGTACCACATTGAGCATGGAGAAAAGGAAGAAGACCAAAGAACTGTCTGAGGACTTGAGAAACCAAATTGTGAGGAAGCATGAGCAATCTCAAGGCTACAAGTCCATCTCCAAAGACCTGAATGTTCCTGTGTCTACCGTGCGCAGTGTCATCAAGAAGTTTAAAGCCCATGGCACGGTGGCTAACCTCCCTAGATGTGGATGGAAAAGAAAAATTGACGAGAGATTTCAATGCAAGATTGTGCGGATCGTGGATAAAGAACCTCGACTAACATCCAAACAAATTCAAGCTGCCCTGCAGTCCGAGGGTACAACAGTGTCAACCCGTACTATCTGTTGGCATCTGAATGAAAAGGGAGTGAATGGTAGGATACCCAGGAAGACCCCACTTCTTACCCCGAGACATAAAAAAGCCAGGTTGGAGTTTGCCAAAACTCTGGTTCTCTTGTTCTCTGGTCAGATGAGACAACAGTAGAGCTTTTTGGGCAAAGGCATCAACATAGAGTTTACAGGAGAAAAAAAAGAGGCATTCAAAGAAAAGAACACGGTCCCTACAGTCAAACATGGCGGAGGTTCCCTGATGTTTTGGGGTTGCTTTGCTGCCTCTGGCACTGGACTGCTTGACCGTGTGCATGGCATTATGAAGTCTGAAGACTACCAACAAATTTTGCAGCATAATGTAGGGCCCAGTGTGAGAAAGCTCGGTCTCCCTCAGAGGTCATGAGTTGTCCAGCAGGACAATGACCCAAAACACACTTCAAAAAGCACTAGAAAATGGTTTGAGAGAAAGCACTGGAGACTTCTAAGGTGGCCAGGAATGAGTCCAGACCTGAATCCCATAGAACACCTGTGGAGAGATCTAAAAATGGCAGTTTGGAGAAGGCACCCTTCAAATATCAGGGACCTGGAGCAGTTTGCCAAAGAAGAATGGTCTAAAATTTCAGCAGAGCACTGTAAGAAACTCATTGATGGTTACCGGAAGCAGTTGATCGCAGTTATTTTGGCTAAAGGTTGTGCAACCAAGTATAAGGCTGAGGGTGCCAATACTTTTGTCTGGCCCATTCTTGGAGTTTTGTGTGAAATTATCAATGTTTTGCTTTTTGCTTCATTCTCTTTTGTGTTTTTTCATTTAAGACAATTTAAATGAAGATAATAATACCAAAGAATTTGTGTTTGCAATCATTTTCAGAAAGAAACTGAGTATTATCTGACAGAATTGCAGGGGTGTCAATACTTTTGGCCACATCTGGCCACACACACACACACACATTCAGCTTTATATATTAGATATATAATTGCCTTGTGACTTCTGTTATCGCTCCTGTTTCCAGTTGTCCGCGTATTGCCCATATATGGTAATTGTACGTCGCCGCTTAAGTACGCCACCATTTTGTGGGTTATCTTTAGCATGTGCATTGTGGCGCCGGGCCTCAATCCACTTGGAAGCCCGATGCAGGTGTGGTATCCACTTCTGGGATGCAGGAAAACATGTGGACTGTGCGGCCTGGCTAGGTTCCCACACTATTATGATATTAAGGTAAATGAGCAATCTCATCATATGCTATTTATATGTTGCATTTTTGACTTTGCCTTCGCTTCTCTTCTGATGAATCTGTCAGGCTAGACAGCGATACGCGTGGGGATCTCCTTACCCTCTCCTAACATACTGGTCTTCAGATGAATTGGTAAATCCAGCTTGTTGTTACTATGCCCTGAACTTGATTTCAGCTATTAGGTGACTTATATCTGTACTTTCTGCACTTGTTATGCATTAACCTTAGCTGCTACTTACGAACCATGTATGTGAGGGTCCTCTGCTATAACTCTGGGGCTTAACTATTTAAGTACCAGTAGGTTCTTTAGGCATGGATTTTTCTAGCAATACCAGAACTTGACATATTTGTATATAACCTTACATAGTTTGGTCAGTAATCTTGTTGACCTTCTGAATTTCCATTGTATTATGGGGCATTCTCTGCATCTGTCAGT
Organism: Allobates femoralis; assembly: GCA_033576535.1. Classification (NCBI taxonomy): domain Eukaryota; kingdom Metazoa; phylum Chordata; class Amphibia; order Anura; family Aromobatidae; genus Allobates; species Allobates femoralis. The sequence continues at coordinate 564,669,932 of JARQOC010000002.1, read as the reverse complement.
ACGTATTACATACATTTACTTCAATACACTAATTCTGGTACCCTATACATCTGGATTGTACTGACCTCTGTTGTACTTCTGGGCAATTTGCTTACCCTCTTGTTAGCTTGTGGGTTATAAAAAGCTATATTCTAGAAAACCTAGGTACCTTGAGACAGTACAGTATATCCAACATTAAGAACCTTATTAAATGAAGGTTAATAGAGTCTTTGGTTAAACCATGGTGCTAGGACCTAACCATACCTAATCTTATATCACATCAGATCTCTGATTTGCTTAGGAGGGTGGTCTACTCCCATTATTTGTAAAATACGGCTACTTATGTCTTTAAATTGCTTTAAAACTTTGTTTGGTCATTGTCTGTGTTTTGCATTTTTGTATCAATAACATTTTGCACTGTTTTTAAACAATATTCAAGTTGTATCACGGTCTCTGTATACCCTCTTTTGTTTTGTTTGCGACTTCCAGAGGTATGATCCAGTGATCCCTATTGTTTGAGTTTTGACTAGTGGTGCCCTCCCACCCTCCACTTTTTCTAGTGCCTTGTAGCGTCTGTCACGCTCCTGTGTCCAGTTGTCCCCGTATCGTCCATGTATGGTAATATTGTCCATTTATGGTAATAGTACTCTGTGTCCCTATGATAATAGTGCCCCCCCCGTGAAGATTAGAGGTCTCATGAAATGGGGACACAAACCAAAATTTTAACCACTTAACTATAAAAAAATTATATAAGTTTGGTTATTGCAATACTGAAAGTAAATCCACATAAAAAAAATCAAAATCTGTGGCTAATTTGCATGCAACATGTTGCCCCAAAAATATCCGCAACAATAATGTGATTATGCATTAATTATAAAGGTGGCCAAAAACATTAAATTAATGACAGCCACATCCAAAAAATTCTGGATGAAAATTTAATTTACTTGGAATATCCATAATTTCAAGACAGATAGACTGTTGCCAGAGATGTCTGTAAGTAGCCTTTTTCCTCAATTACTATTGAGAACACATAGAGCTTAGCCGAGTTAGGAAACCATGTGTATGAAGAAAGGTGAGATGAAAGGTGACAACTTTCCAAGGCCACCATAATTTGTTAGAAAATGAGGCAACTTTGCATACCAAGAGCAGTAAAGAGCAAACTTTTCTGAACAAGGTTCGGCAATTTCAAACTGGGCACAAACCTGTCTGTTTCGGATTCAAGATCGGAAACCTGAACACTTTACTAAAAAGTCGGCAAACTTGGCTTTGTTCAGTACCTATTCAGAAGCTTCAAATGGCACCAGCGGCCGGCCATACTGTCAGGGAGGTGACTGGTGGCACAAGGTTGCCATAGGGCTCTGCCACTTAGGTACATGTGAAGCATAGTGTCAGAGCAGCGTATTGGTCACGCCCTGCTATTAGATCAGGCGGGCTGCTTTGCACTGATTATATACCTCACAAATGACAGACGCCCCCCCCAGAGGGCCCAGCTTCAAACTGCAGATAAAAAAAAGCTTCACATGTTCTTGAGTGGCAGAGCCCTATGGTAACCTTGTGTCTATAAATGCCACCAGTCACCTTCCTAACAGTATGGCCGGACGCTGGTGCCACAACTGCCCCCATCTGTGGGTTGTAGGTGATTGAGCACCAGTATACAGACACCTGTGTTGCATCTCAGAGGAGCTAACAGCCTGCTGCTAGGTGAAATGGGTATTTACCTGGCAATTTTTTTGGTGAGTTCAACTGAATTCACAGCCATCGGGTTTTCCAGTAGCTTTCAACCTGGTGAATTTAATGGATCTTTAAAAGAGAGTTTTGAAGTTGTATCCAAAAAAGCCAAATTCAAAACAGCCACCAAGGTCACTGTCCATCTGGAAAAGTTTCCCCTCTCCCATATACTAATGTGCCACAAACAGGAAGTTGATATCACCAACCATTCCCATTTTATTTAGGTTCATCCATATAAATGGCCCACCCTGTACTTGTGTATGTATGCCCCTTTTCACATGTAGAGCGCCATAAAATAAATGGCGCTATAATGATAAATATTGATAATAAATAATATGAAGATTACTTAGGAGCTGGTCACTTGCAATTATGATCTATTTCTTGAAGGTTGCTTCACAGAAAATCCAGTAGATCTTGTGCATTGAGTGTTTGCTGTGTGCAATGAAAATGACAAATTAATCAAACTTGGATGTTCACACACTTAAAGGGAAGGTGCCACCAAAAAAAAAAAAAATTCAACAATTGTAAAAATGTAAAGTATTAATGTTTTGATTTGTTTTTCCAATATTGTCATATTGTTTTTATGGAGTAAAATATGAAAAATAATATAAAAAGTTTGATATGTTCCACTTTGAAACACTAGGGGGAGCAGCTGCTGAAACTTTGGCATGAAAACCTAGTGTACAGCAGGCATGCATTACGACTGCTGAAAATCTGGGCTGGATTTGTTCAATGAGTGTGATGTCTCCTGCCCCCCTCCCTTTCTGGGTGTTAACAAATGGATAAAAGACAATGACATTTGGGGTCAATCACAGTGAGGAGCCATTTTGTTGAAGACACAGAGTGATACCAACACACAACTACATGTAGATCCTTACGCAGCAAGGTCGGATATTAGAGTGTCAGCTCTGCAGCCCAGGCCTGCATATACAGTATAGAGTGGACCCTGAAGTCTGATATTAGAGTGTCAGCTCTGTGGCCCAGGCCTGGACTGAATATTGTCCTTGTGTTTTTACTATTTATTTTGTATATAATAAATGTAAATGTTTCAGTTTTATTTAGTCATTTGTATTTTCACTGTTGATGCAAACATAAAGGGTCGCCAGTCATGTGACATCTCATGTTATGGATTAGGTACCAGTGACATGTAACAGCAGAATAGTGACTGCAGCTCTGGAGGTGACTGGAGGATAAGACACGATGTAACAGCGGAAAAGTTGTTGCAGCTCTGGAGGTGACTGGAGGATAAGACAATGTAACAGCACAATAGTGACTGCAGCTCTGGAGGTGACTAGAGGATAAGACACGATGTAACAGCAGAAAACTTGTTGCAGCTCTAAAGGTGACAGGAGGATAATACAATGTAACAGCACAATAGTGACTGCAGCTCTGGAGGTGACTGGAGGATAAGACACGATGTAACAGCAGAAATGTTGTTGCAGCTCTGGAGGTGACTGGAGGATAAGACAATGTAACAGCACAATAGTGACTGCAGCTCTGGAGGTGACTGGAGGATAACACACGATGTAACAGCAGAAATGTTGTTGCAGCTCTGGAGGTGACTGGAGGATAAGACAATGTAACAGCACAATAGTGACTGCAGCTCTGGAGGTGACTGGAGGATAACACACGATGTAACAGCAGAAAACTTGTTGCAGCTCTAAAGGTGACAGGAGGATAAGAGAGGATGTCTTATTCTCCAGTCACCTTCAGAGCAGCAGTCACTATTCTGTTACATGAGGTTACAGAATACTGACTGCAGCTCTGGAGGTGACTGGAGGATAAGACACAATGTAACAGCAGAAAACTTGTTGCAGCTCTAAAGGTGACAGGAGGATAAGAGAGGATGTCTTATTCTCCAGTCACCTTCAGAGCGGCAGTCACTATTCTGTTACATGAGGTCACAGAATGCTGACCACAGCTCTGGAGGTGACTGGAGGATAAGACACGATGTAACAGCAGAAAAGTTGTTGCAGCTCTGGAGGTGACTGGAGGATAAGACACAATGTGTAACAGCAGAAAAGTTGTTTCAGCTCTGGAGGTGACTGGAGGATAACACACGATGTAACAGCAGAAAAGTTGTTGCAGCTCTGGAGGTGACTGGAGGATAAGACACAATGTGTAACAGCACAATAGTGACTGCAGCTCTGGAGGTGACTGGAGGATAACACACGATGTAACAGCAGAAAACTTGTTGCAGCTCTAAAGGTGACAGGAGGATAAAAGAGGATGTCTTATTCTCCAGTCACCTTCAGAGTGGCAGTCACTTTTCTGTTACATGAGGTCACAGAATACTGACTGCAGCTCTGGAGGTGACTGGAGGAGAAGACATGTTGTAGCAGCAGAAAAGTGAGCGCAGTTCTGGAGGTGACTGTCTCTCTCCCCATTTGTGCTGTCTCCACCCCACTGTGCCTGGTCTCTCTCCCCATGTGTGCTCATCCCCCAGACCCAGTGCCCGGTCTCTCTCCCCATGTGTGCTCATCCCCCTGTGCCCGGTCTCTCTCCCCATGTGTGCTCATCCCCCTGTGCCTGGTCTCTCTCCCCATGTGTGCTCATCCCCCTGTGCCTGGTCTCTCTCCCCATGTGTGCTCATCCCCCTGTGCCCGGTCTCTCTCCCCATGTGTGCTCATCCCCCTGTGCCCGGTCTCTCTCCCCATGTGTGCTCATCCCCTATACCCAGTCTCTCTCCCCATGTGTGCTCATCCCCCTGTGCCCGGTCTCTCTCCCCATGTGTGCTCATCCCCCTGTGCCCGGTCTCTCTCCCCATGTGTGCTCATCCCCCTGTGCCCGGTCTCTCTCCCCATGTGTGCTCATCCCCCTGTGCCCGGTCTCTCTCCCCATGTGTGCTCATCCCCCTGTGCCCGGTCTCTCTCCCCATGTGTGCTCATCCCCCTGTGCCCGGTCTCTCTCCACATGTGTGCTCTCTCCCCCTGCATGTCTGTTCCCATGTCTCTCTCTCCCTGCATGTCTCTTCCCTCATGCCTGTCTCCCCCACATGTGTGTATTCTTTCTTATGTCTGCTGTCCCCCTGCGGGTGTCTCTCTCTCTCTCTGCCCCAGCATGTCACTCTTTCTCTCCCCCTGCGTGTCTCGCTCTCTCTGTCCCCCTTAGTGTCCCTTCTAATGTCTGCTCTCCCCCAGCGTGTCTTCTCTCTCCCTGCGTGAACAGAGCACGGTGTGATGATCACACTCCTTGTGCTCTGATCACTGCAGGCTGGCAGGCAGCGGTGATAGAATCGCTGATCACCGCTTCCCGCCGATACTTACCTCACCCCGGACCTCCGATGACTGTGCTCCTCTCTCCCTGCCGCATCCCGTCCTCTGTCTCTATACCGATCGGCTCACGCTGAGGCGATCGGTATAGGAGGAAAGTGTGGAGCTCACAGCAGACACTGTGAGCTCCACAAAGATGGCGCCGATCTCCTCCCTCTGCTGTGTTCTGGACAGCCCAGGGGCGTGCCCAGTACACAGCAGGACGGCAGCTCAGTGCTAAGTATAGGGTCGGCATCCGACCATTGGTGTCTATGCCCAGGGCTGCCGTAACTGCAGGAGTGGAAGTGTCGTTTCACACTCCTGCAAAGCAAGATGGCAGCCCCCAGTGGCTGCAAAAACAGTTAATAATGAAAAAAGTATTAAAGTTACAAAAATGCATTTAGTATTAAAAATAATTGTTTTTATAAACAATTATTTTTAATACAAAAAAAAAAATGCGGCACCTTCCCTTTAATATAAATGAAACGTAGATGCTCAGAATAAATTCTCCTGCTGGAGCACAAAAACTAGAGTCCATCACCAAATTATTGAGAGTTGTAACCGTCATATTTTTTTCTCTTAAAAAGGAAAATACATTTGAATATTGTTTAAAAGGTAGTTAAATGCTTGCAAGCATTGTTTTCTCTTCAGCTAAGTGAGAGTCTTAAGGATACTTCCCACACTGCAGCATCGCTAGCGATGTTGCTGAAATGTCACAGGTTTTGTGACGTAACAGCGACCTCTCCAGTGATGTTGCAGTGTGTGACATGTAGTAGCGATCAGGCGCTTGCTGTGAGGTAGCTGATCACTGCACATTGTTCAGGACCATTTTTTGGTCCTTGGTCTCCCGCTGGTCAGCATGCATCGCTGCGTGTGACAGCGAGAGTTCAGCGATCAGCGACCTCACAGGCTGGTAACCATGATAAATAGCGGGTATCTAGGCAGCGTGCGCTGCTTAGTTACCGGGGTTTATCATGGTTACCAGCGTCCTCCTGCTTAGCGCAGCCTGTAAGTGGGAGGACACTGGTAACCATAATAAACAGCGGGTATCTAGGCAGCGCGCGCTGCTTAGTTGCCTAGTGTTTATCATGGTTACGAGCAATGTCTCCGCTGACTTGTCGCTGGTGAGTCTGACTGTTTCACCAGCGACTGCAGAGAGGCTTTCCAGCGATCCCGGCCAGGTCGAATCGCTGGTGGGATCGCTGGAAAGTCTCAGTGTGTGAAGCACCCCTTAGTTCTTGAACCCCAATCAAACATTTAAAAGATCCTTGAGAAGTGTGCAACTCGGGAGTCAGGAGCGCATAATTCCTGCCTCAGCATAAACGGGGCAAGGTTTCAACAGATATTCTCCTCAGCGGTGCACTTCTCAGGGGTTTGCTGAGCAAATGATAGGAGTGTCAGAACTTGGCTCACCCACTGATCTAAAGGGAAATAAAGTGACAAAGCAATCTAAAACTATTTCCAATCATTTAGTTATTCCTTAATAAACAGCTATCAAAGGCACCAAGTAATAACACTGCAATCTTCATATACAGTCATGGCTAAAAGTGTTGGCACCCCTGAATTTATTTCAGAAAATCAAGTATTTCTCACAGAAAATGTTTGCTTTTATACCTGTTTTCCTTTGTGTGTATTGGAACAATAAGAATCAAAACAGAGAAAAAAAATTAACAAAATTGACATAGTTTTACAAAAAACTCCAAAAATGGGCCTGACCAAATTATTGCACCTTCAATTTAATATTTGGTTGCCCACCTTTTGGAAAAAATACCTGCAATCAGTTGATTCCTATAACCATCACTGAGCTTCTTACACCACTGAACTGGAACTTTGGATCACGCTTCTTTTGTAAACTGCTCCAGGTCCCTGATATTTGAAGGTGACTTCTTCCAACAGCAATTTTAAGATCTCTGCACAGGTGTTCAATGTGATTTAGATCCAGACTCATTGGTGGCCACTTCAGAATTCTCCTGAGCTTTGGTTCCATCTATTTCTGGGTGCTCTTGAAGTATGTTTAGGGTCATTGTCTTCCTGAAAGACGCATGACCTAAGATGCAAACCAGCTTTCTGACGCCGGACACTACATTTCACTAAAATCTGGTAATCATCAAATTTCATGATGCCTTGCACAGTCAAGGCACCCAGTGCCAGAGGCAGTAAAACAACTCCAACACATCTTTTATCCTCCACCATGTTTGACTGTGGGTACTATGTGCTTTTCTTTGTAGGCCTGATTCCTGAAAAGCTCTATCTTGGTCTCATCCACAAGAAGCTTTCCCAGAAGGATTTCGTCTTACACATATACATTTTGGCAAACTTCAGTCTAGCTTTTTTATGTCTCTGTCAGCAGTGGGGTCCTCCTAGGTCTCCTGCCATAGTGTTTCATTTCATTCAAATGTCAACGGATAGTTCACTTTGACACTGTTGCATGTGTATTTGCAATAATGTGATCAGGTTTCAGGCGAGATTTTCAGGTTACCCACATTTGTTACTTGCCACAGATGAGTTGGAATGAGCCTCACATGCCTGAAACAAAGTTGTCTACCCACACATTTGGAAAAGTGCCAACAAATTTGTTGGTCCTATTTTGGGGATCTTGTGTGAAATTATGATAGTTTGCCTATTCCTCTGTTTTTGTTGTTGTTGTTCCAATAGGCACAAGGTAATAAACATGTTTAGAACAAAGCGTGTAATTGCAATAATTTTTTGGGAGAAATACTTAATTTTTTTGGAACAATTTCAAGGGTGTCAACAATTTCGGCCTTGACTGTATTTGAGTACCGTAATTACATTAGAAGTGTGAGTACATTATGCTTTTATTGAGGTATTTGGTGATATAAGGATTTCATAGAAATTACTAATGATAACAAGTTTTAATTGTGCTTTTGGCAGTTTCATTATTATGAGTACAGGAATAATGACGCACGAGGTGACTGACGTGTGGGAGGTGACTCATTCTTTGTCATGTACAGGTGAGGACTATAATGTAATATTTTTGTTCCTTCCTGTGTTACAAAGTTAAATCACCATGATATGCTATTAGTCATATGCTTGTATCTGTAAAATCTCACTACCTGAAGTTTCCAGGTAAACCAGTGCAACTTCCTTTAAAGTTCTATTATTATTTATTATGCGTTGCTTATACAGCACTAACATATAACGCAGCACTTTACAGAGATCATCATCACTTTCTAGATTGGGGATCACACTTTAAATCCTCTATGGGTACCTTTACAGCACTGCTCTAAAATTGAAACCAGTCAGTATTGCAAGCGCACAGGGAAACGCTGCTAGCAGCGTTTCCCTGTGCGCTCTGCATAAGCGGTCACTAGGCAGCCTGCTGTATGAACTGGTTGCCACGATTCACATCGGGTAACCAGGGACAGCGTCTGCAGAAAGCGCCCGCACACACGAACCTGCGCTTCTCTCAAAAAATCTAAGTATTTAGCACCTGTAAGCAGGGAGAACGCTGGTAACTATGATAAACAGCGGGTATCTAGGCAGCGCGCACTGCCTGGATACCCGGTGTTTATCATAGTTACCAGCATTCTCCCTGCTTACAGGCAGCTCTAAGCAGGGAGAACGCAAGTAACTATGATAAACAGCGGGTTTATCATAGTTACCAGCGTTCTCCCTGCTTAGCGCTGCCTATAAGGCAGCGCTAAGCAAGGAGCGATGTGGGAGGTCGCTCCCATGGCCTGATCGCTGGGGAGATCTGCCTGTTTGACAGCTCCCCAGCGATCAGGTAACGACACTCCAGCGATCCCGGCAGGTCGTTATCGCTGCCGGGATCGTTGGAGCGATCGTTATGTGTGACTGGACCTTTAATGACTGTGCTTCCGTTCCAAGAAATCCAAGATTGTTAGAATTCAGATGGTGTTTTTTATTCACACATTTCGGGGTGGATACCCCTTCCTCAGAACAACAGGTACACCTTTTTGTGTGGTTCTGAGGAAGGGGTATCAACCCCGAAAAGAGTAAATAAAAACCACCATCTAAATTCTAACAATTTTGAATCAAACGGATTTCTTGGAACAGGAGCACGGGAATTAATCCCTCTTCTCCTACACACGATCCTATATCTTTACACGCAAGAGGACTGCTGCAGACCGAAAAAGCTTGACATCTATAAGTTGTCACAGGTTGTGACTAGGGATGGGCGAATCTACTCGCTAGGACTCGTTACTCGGCGAGTAGTAAGGGACTCGCAGGACTCGGTACTCTGCGAGTTTCCCAGTGATTACTCGCATGAGTCCAATGCAAATCAATATCAATCCTATTTTTGTCAGAAACGCTGACAAAACTAGGATTGCCATTGTTTGCATTAGACTCGTGCGAGTAATCACTGGCTACTGTGCCAGTGATAGCAGGGAAACTCGCAAAGTAACTGCTGTTTCTTTGTGAGCCGAGTCCAGCTGTCTTCTCTGTGCAGCTCCAGGGTCCTAGAGCCCGCCTGCTGCCTGATGTAGCAGTGCTGAGATTGTTCTCAGTCTGCTCATTCCCTGTGCATAGACATCTATATTTATGCACAGGGGATGTAGCAGAGAGGACATCGCGTTTTGGACTACGTCGGACAGAAGAGGATTTTTTTAATTAAAGATGGAGTCCCTAATGGCTTTTTTTTTTATTTCAAATAAAAATTTTTCTCTGTGTTGTGTTTTTTTAACCCTTTATTGGAGATTCTTAGTGGCTGGGTCAAACGTGGCCTGACATTAAGAATCTCGGGCTTAATACCAGCTTGTATAACAAAGCTGGTATTAACCCCTTTATTACCCAGCGTGCCACCGCCACCAGGGCCGCTGGAAGAGCGGGGTTCAGCGCCAGAGGATGGCGCTTCAATGAACGCGCCATCTTCTGGGGCGGCTGCGGGCTGCAATTTGCAGTGGGGGGTGCCCAGAAAGCTTGGGCATCCCTGCGCTGCGGATTCCAGCCCCCAGCTGCTTAGCTGTACCTGGCTAGACATAGAAATTGCGCGGAGCCCCACGCATTTTTTTTTTTATTATTTAATAAATTTCAGAGTCAGAGGCTCAGAGTCAGAGTCTCGGAGTCGGAGTCTCCTCAGAGTCGGAGTCTCAGAGTCGGAGTCGCCTCAGAGTCGGAGTCGCCTCAGAGTCGGAGTCGCCTCGGAGTCGGAGTCGTCTCGGAGTCGGAGTCGTCTCGGAGTCGGAGTCGTCTCGGAGTCGGAGTCGTCTCGGAGTCGGAGTCGGAGTCGTCTCGGAGTCGGAGTCGTCTCGGAGTCGGAGTCGTCTCAGAGTTGGAGTCGTCTCGGAGTCGGAGTCGGAGTCGTCTCGGAGTCGGAGTCGTCTCGGAGTCGTCTCGGAGTCGGAGTCGTCTCGGAGTCGGAGTCGTCTCGGAGTCGGAGTCGTCTCGGAGTCGGAGTCGTCTCGGAGTCGAGTCGGAGTCGTCTCGGAGTCGGAGTCGTCTCAGAGTTGGAGTCGTCTCGGAGTCGGAGTCGTCTCGGAGTCGGAGTCGTCTCGGAGTCGTCTCGGAGTCGGAGTCATCTTGGAGTCGGAGTCGTCTGGAGTCGGAGTCGTCTCGGAGTCGGAGTCATCTCGGAGTCGGAGTCGTCTCGGAGTCGGAGTCGTCTCGGAGTCGGAGTCGGAGTCGTCTCGGAGTCGGAGTCGTCTCGGAGTCAGAGTCGTCTCGGAGTCGGAGTCGTCTCAGAGTTGGAGTCGTCTCGGAGTCGGAGTCGTCTCGGAGTCGGAGTCGTCTCGGAGTCGGAGTCGTCTCGGAGTCGGAGTCATCTTGGAGTCGGAGTCGTCTCGGAGTCGTCTCGGAGTCGGAGTCGGAGTCGTCTCGGAGTCGGAGTCGTCTCGGAGTCGGAGTCGTCTCGGAGTCGGAGTCGTCTCGGAGTCGAGTCGGAGTCGTCTCAGAGTTAGAGTCGTCTCGGAGTCGGAGTCGTCTCGGAGTCGGAGTCATCTTGGAGTCGGAGTCGTCTCGGAGTCGGAGTCGTCTCGGAGTCGGAGTCGTCTCGGAGTCGTCTCGGAGTCGGAGTCGTCTCGGAGTCGGAGTCGTCTCGGAGTCGGAGTCGTCTCGGAGTCGAGTCGGAGTCGTCTCGGAGTCAGAGTCGTCTCGGAGTCGGAGTCAAAAAAATGCGTGGGGCTCCGCGCAATTTCTATGTCTAGCCAGGTACAGCTAAGCAGCTGGGGGCTGGAATCCGCAGCGCAGGGATGCTCAAGCTTTCTGGGCACCCCCCGCTGCAAATTGCAGCCCGCAGCCGCCCCAGAAGATGGCGCGTTCATTGAAGCGCCATCCTCTGGCGCTGAACCCCGCTCTTCCAGCGGCCCTGGTGGCGGTGGCACGCTGGGTAATAGAGGTTAGGGCCAGCTTTGTATTATCAGCTGGCCCTAAGCCCGAAATTTATGGCGGTCACGCCAATATTAGACATGACCGCCATGAATTTCTATTAAATTGTTTTAAAAAAAACACAACACAGAGAAATTTTTTTATTAGAAATAAAAATAAAAGCCATTAGGGACTCCATCTTTAATTAAAAAAATCCTCTTCCGTCCGACGCAGTCCAAAACGCGATGTCCTCTCTGCTACATCCCCTGTGTATAGATATAGATGTCTATGCACAGGGAATGAGCAGACTGAGAACAATCTCAGCACTGCTACATCATCTCTGTGCACAGACATTCATGTCTGTACACAGGGAATGAGCAGACTGAGAACAATCTCAGCTCTGCTACATCAGGCAGCAGGCGGGCTCTAGGACCCTGGAGCTGCACAGAGCAGACAGGACTCTTCTCTTATCTGTGCGAGTTTCCCAGCGATTACTTACAAAGTAAACGAGTCCAATGCAAATAAATGACAAAACTAGGATTGCTTCAGGCTGAAGCTTCCGAGACACATCTGCGATTTGTAAATCTCACACTACTCGCTATTACTCGCTTCCCCATTCATTAACATTGGACTCGCTAGACTCGCAACGAGTAGCGAGTCCTGGGCTCGGACTCGCTAGAGTCAAGCGATTCCGAGTAATTTAGGATTCGCCCATCACTAGTTGTGACATCTCACAACCCGAACAGGTGAGCAGTTTTACTATTTTTCTGAACCCTCTAGTCTCATGGATATACACTATTTGCGCCCTTTTCCTTTGTAGTGCTATCTATCCAGTTTTTTCAAGTAATTTGCTCCTTTTTGTTACTTTAGTATTTTCACGTTAATCTCAATTTGTTTTGTGTCACTTATGAAGTTGTCTTTCTTTTTTAAAGTATAATTTTTTTAATAATAATGTAGAGCAAGAGATTATAATAAACTTTCAAATATACTTCATAAGTGAAATCTGGAAGAAAACCTTTCAAAAACGTCCTACAAGATGTCAACCTTGGCTGTTTCCAAACCTTACATATGCTCGTTGTTAGAGAGATCCGTCTTCAGCTCTAAACACTGAATATAGCCATGTTAGGGTGGGGTGGGGTCTACACAGCATTTACACTACAGCTGATCAGAGTCTCAGGTTACCTCAGGCAGGGACGGTGCTGAGCTCAGGCTGTCAGTACACAGCTCCTGTAAGATCTTATCTGACTCCTGTGAGCTGAGCACTGTGTCTGAGGTAAACTAAAGGTGGTGTCACACCTGGCGACGTCGCTAGCGACATCGCCGAAAAAGTGACGTATCACGCTGTGTAAATGAGCGGCGCGACCGCGTTTTATCGCTGGTCGCAGGTTGACAGGTTTACGGGAAGAACCGTAAACCTGTCAACCGGCGACCTGCGATAAGGCTGGATCGCGCCGAGTGACATCGCCAGAGCGATGTCGGCAGCGATCCAGCCTACACCGCAGCATTGCTGCGGATCGCTCGCTGGGCTGAGCCCAGCCCAGCGAGCGATGTCACCGCCCGCATCGCTGCGGTGTCGCCGGCCGCAGCGATGCTGTGTGACAGCTGGCCAGCGGGCACCCGCGCATTGCTCCCGACATCGCTGGCCAGATCGTGCTGTGTGACAGCACCTTAAGAGTCTGATCAGCTGTATTGTAGCATGATGTTTAGGCCCTGCCCCCATGTGGAACTGAAGACAAATCTACCTAACAACGAGCATATGTCAGGTTTAGAAACAGTCCAGTGGGGACATCTTCTAGAAGGTGATTAAGAGATGTTCTTCCACATTTCACTTATGAAGTATATTTGAAAGTTTATCATAATCATTTGCTCTACACTATTATTAAATAAAAATGTAAACAGTAGTTACGGTACTCTTTAAGTTCCCTTTTCTTTTATTATTTCTCTTTAACAATTTTATCTATCCAGATGTTTTAGACAAATACATGAAATTTGATTATTACCAAATGTCACATTTTTTTTTGCATATCTCACTTCAGCCCTTCCATGGAGGAAGGTTACTGAAGAAACTTCAATTTGGCGCAATTTTATGACTTTTTAAAAAATGTGTGACTTTTGGTGCTTAAAAATTGCTCCCCCCCAAAAAAACAGTAAAAGAAAAAGGGAGAGATGTTTCTTTTATTTTGGGATAAATTAATGAACCATGTGCACCATTGAAAGAAAATTAAAGCAAAAAATTCAACTTATACCACAGCACAAAAAAATAAAAATGTCTTCTAAAAATTGCAAATGAAGAATTGGACCCTCAGTGTGTACACACTTAGGCTGCCTTCACACTTGCAGTCCCCTCCGCAGCATCCTGTGGAGGGGAACCGCAAGCTGAGCGCAGGCACTGCAAGTCCTTATGTTTAACATGGGGATGCAGGTGCCTGCGCTCGGGTGCAGATTGGCATGTGCACCCTGTGTGCACCCATTCACTGCCATGTATGATTTGTACGCAGGTGGATGCTTGCGCACAAATCATGCATTCTCGTTCACACCAGGAACGCGACATGTCGCGTTCAGGGTGCGGACAAGAGTGTGTGATATGTATGTGTGGCGCCCCTGCGGGTATTAGCCACAGTATAAGATCATAATAGTTGCACTCACTTAGAAAGCCAAGCCACTGCACTACCACCTTTGGCCAGTAGGGGGAGCTCCAGAGACACCAGAGACTTCCCTAGAGATAAAACACTGGTTTGAGGTAAATTTTCAGACAGTTGGAGCCAGGAGCTCAGAGTGACTGGAGCTGCATTGAGTTCCTGAGGACTGGCTGACAATTTCCAGGGCCAAGCCATCGGTCTGAGGAGGAGAAAACTGATAAGAGGAACACTTTCAGAATCGGGTAGCATCATTATCTACCCTAGATAAAAAGCGCAGATACGGATACCGGATCCGTGGCTGCATTAGTTATATACAATACAGCAACCGGAAAAACGTGAGGTAACAACAAGCTTCACAGGGCCAGACACAGCAACATACTAAGAGTTCAGCAGTACTCCCAGAGGGGGTAAGCAGAGAGAGACAAAGGACTCAAGTTGCCTGTTGAGTGGGACCCAGAGAGGACAGATTTGGGCCAGCAGCGAGTTCACACACGGCAGCAGGGCCACATAGACAGCGCAAGCAGGAGGTAAAGGACCCGGTGGGGCCTGAGCAACTGAACCCCTATTGCAGACTCCGGAGACGGGACTTGTTGTATTATAGTTTGGTTGAAAGTAAACCAGTTAAACCTCATCTGTGCCTCAGCCTCTGATTTAACAGCTACCATCTATCCAGGATTGGGACCATCACCGCTGAGAGAATTTGCTGTGAATCAAGTAAGTGTCTGTGTCCTTAACATCTCCTCACCATACTTCCATCTTCATCCATCATTAACTTTAACATCACCTGTCCAGGGGACCCTACAGCCCTACCCGGAAAAGGGCTATACCATCTCAGCTGCCTCTCACCATCATCCCCTGGCCAGTACAAGGCAGCGGTGGCCATATATAGCCACATTATTCTGGGTGGCGTCACGACAATAACATCTACAAACTTTATAAATTATATAAACTTCTAAATCCCCTGTAAATACCCCCTTTTAGGAGTGTGCCAGCCTGGGGCCACGGCCTGGGTCCAGCCACCAGTGACTTCCCCAAGGAAAGGGACCCTGCGCCGGGTATCCCGGTCCCCTAAGCTGGGCGGCACACCTCTCTTTGGCGTCACGAACAGGATTTACCATGCCTGGTTAAATCGGGTACTGTGTGCCGTGATTAATGCCGAAAATTGTGAGAAAATCCGAGAAAAATTGACTTTTTTATCAAAAAGTGATTTTCCCAATGGAAACCATTTAAATAGACTTTTCCCCATTGACTAACATTGAAACAAAATGGCCGCCAGCCTCTGAGGTAAAATTGCATCATCACTAATTACCTCATAACTGCCAAAGCACGAGACTGCTATTTGAACTGTGTCATAGCCCTGAGCTCTGATCTGACTGAAAAATTTCAGATTCCGCCATTACTGAGCTCGCGGCGAGCAGAAGCAGTAGGGGGCGTGTCTTTGTGGGTACCAAGCTGAGAGCTCTGACGTCGGCAAAAGGGGAAAACCAATCCTGCTGCATAGCGGAACGATTATACGCCATCCCGACGGAAGCAGAGGACCGGAAGGGTCCGGATTAACTAAGGGGGCGCAACATGTCGCAGCACGGAGACGCCGAAACACCCGGCGACACAAATGCAGCTGAAGCACAAAACAGAGCGCTCGGCAGCACAGCGGCGCAAGGTGCAGCGCCCATTATGCCGATGTTGATGCCATATACCCCAGGTGCTCCATGGCTTCCAGTGTATGAAGGTAAGCCTAATACTTTTGATGATTTTAAAGAAAAACTGCTGGCCTATTTAAACATGTTTCCAATGGCAGAAGCTCAGCGTGTCGGTTTGCTGATGGCACAGTTAAGTGGTAATGCCAAGCGAGAAGTCACAGCATGGTCTGCTGATCTAAAAGACACTGCTGAGCATATTCTAGCTGGATTAAAGGCAGTATTTGAAACTACTGCTGGTAGCAAAGCAAAGACCAAATTCTTCAATTGCAAACAAAAGGCCAATGAGAGTGTGAGAGACTTTGCCCTGAATTTACAAGAGGCCCTTAAAGCGCTTACACTGGCTGAACCAATGTTTAACACTGGCGCTGATAAATTGTTAAAAGATCAATTCATTGAGGGACTATTAACCCCTTCTCATCGAGGGCATGCGAGTATGCTGACTTTCAAGGACCCTGAGGTGACATTTGCCCAGTTAAAGGAGAGCGCTATTCGTCTCCAGCAGGCAGAGGCACTTTGGGATCAGGATCCTGAGCAATCCATTACAGAAACCCCTCAACAACAGAGAGTGCCAGTGACATCAGTTAAGCCCCTGGAGGCCAGTGTTAATGATGCTTTCCAGCAAAAGCTTGACTCTCTAACAGACATTGTCACCTCAATGGCTAAAACCATGCAGGAAATGAGAGAATCACAGACTACATCCAAGATGGAGTTGGCGAACCGCAGAGAGGATATTCCCTGGATGAGACCCCAGAGATACCCAGCGTGGAGAGGACGACCCAACGACCGTTACCAGCCGGATGGACAGCCTATTTGCCGTCATTGCCGGAAGCCAGGCCACATCGCCCGCAATTGTGATTTAAACAAGGATCCCCTGGGAATGCGGGCCGCTTCGCAGGAGTGAACTTTCAAGGCCCAACATCCTGGCACGATAAGTACGTCGGAGGACGTCCCATTATCCCCATCGTGCTGGACGGTATTCCCCTCAATGCCTTGTTGGACACTGGTTCCCAGATTTCATCTATACCACATATCCTTTATAAGAGGTACTGGGCAGATTCAGACATTGATAAAAGACCATCTAATGTTGAGCTAAGTATATATGCTAGTAATGGAAAATTGGTACCGCAAGTAGGATTTAGAGAGATGACCATTAAGATTGGTAGAGCAGAATTAAAAAATCAGGGTATCATAATTGTTGATGTTAACCGACGGGAACCTTTTGTATTGGTAGGTATGAATGTTTTAGAAAATTGTTTTTCCGAGGTTATTACTATTTTACAGCAATTTGCGGAAACTGCCCAATCCTGCCAGCAGAGAATTCTCCGGAGAGAGATAAAAGCATTGGTGCTGAAGCAACAAGTAGAGGTTGCAGGTGGAGAAATCGGCAGTGTGAGGGTAAGTGACCCAACTCCTATAGTGATACCTCCAAAAACTGAAATGCTGGTATGGTGTAGAGCAGCCATTGGTATTAAAGGACGAGATTACCAAGCCTTGGTAGAGCCTGTGTACACTGATAGTAGACCCACAATATTAACGGCTAGAGGAATAGTCGAGGTACACAGGGGAAGAGTGCCCATACGTCTTTTGAATTGTGGAGAGGAAGAGGTCACTTTACCAAGGTACGCTACAATGGCCAAGCTATACACTGTTGACAACAATGCCATCACAGCCATTGGGCCCTTGAATCCGTCATGTCAGGCGGACGACAATGGTTCAAGTGGAGAATTAGAAGATTGGTGTCAGCAGCTGCATATAGGTACAGATTCAACACCTACCCACCAAAAACAAGGGGTGTACCGACTAGTAGAAGAATATGAACGGGTCTTCAGTAAACACCCATTAGACTTCGGACAGATTAAAGGGGTAGAACATACAATTCCTACCGGTAACCACCCACCAATAAAAGAGAGATATAGACCCATACCGCACGCTCATTATCAATGTGCTAAAGACATGCTGAGAGAGATGAAACAGGCCGGGGTAATAAGAGACAGTTGTAGTCCCTGGGCAGCCCCTCTGGTAATAGTTAAAAAGAAAGACGGAACCATGAGAATGTGCGTAGACTACCGGCAGATTAATCACATTACCCATAAAGACGCTTACCCCTTACCTAGAATTGAAGAGTCATTAGCTGCTTTAAGATCTGCTAACTATTTTTCCACCTTAGACTTAACAAGTGGGTATTGGCAAGTCCCTGTGGCTGAGGAAGATAAAGAGAAGACAGCATTTACCACACCAATGGGTCTCTGTGAATTTAATTGTATGCCGTTCGGACTCTGCAACGCACCCGGTACCTTTCAGCGATTGATGGAATGCTGTCTCGGACACAAGAACTTTGAAGCCGTCCTTCTGTACCTAGATGATGTAATAGTCTACTCAAAGACTTACGAACAACATCTACAAGATCTGGCAGAAGTGTTCGAAGCCTTATCCCGGTATGGTATGAAGATCAAGCCATCAAAATGTCACCTTCTAAAGCCAAAGGTACAATACCTGGGACACGTTGTAAGTTCAGAAGGAGTAGCACCGGATCCCGAGAAAGTAACCGCAATAAGGGATTGGCCAAGACCTACCAGCGTGAAACAGGTGAGGCAATTCCTGGGACTGGTGGGCTACTATCGTAGATTCATCCAAGGGTTCACCAAGCTAGCAGCACCTCTACAAGACATCCTGGTAGGGCAGTCGAAGAAGCCTTCAAATCGCAATCCTCCTTTCCAGTGGAGTGATGAGAGGGAAGATTCTTTTGAAAAGTTGAAGAAGGCATTGACCGGAGAAGAAGTTCTGGCATACCCCGATTACCATCAACCTTTCATCCTTTACACAGATGCCAGTAATGTGGGACTGGGAGCAGTACTATCTCAGAAGCAAGGAGGCAGGGAGAAAGTCATCGCCTATGGCACCTTCTCCTGGACACAGTCCCCCGCGGGAGCTGCTGAGAAGCCAGTGCACCTCCATACCGAGATACCTCCAGGCTGAAATTGGGTACTCTGAGCATAAAATCGCGCCCGACTCAAAGAACCACGCTTCCAGCCTCGTTTCTGGGCCAGGCGCCATGATTCGGGGGACTACCGGACCTAGGGGGGGTCCGTCGGAGGAGATCCGAGTTAGAGCACCTTCTCCTGGGCACATTCCACCGCGGAACCTGCTGAGAAGCCAATGCACCGCCAAGAAGAAAAGATCTAAAAAACCAAAGAGCACCACTCCAGCCTATAGTTACCAAGCAACCACTTGAGCTCGTAGCAATAGATCACGTGAAGTTGACACCAAGCCGGTCCGGCTATGTCTATGCTTTAACCATAGTGGACCATTACTCACGTTTCTTGGTAGTAGTGCCTGTGAAAGATCTCACTGCAAAGACAGCAGCTAAGGCGTTCCAGACCTACTTTTGCAGACCCCATGGATATCCGGAACAAGTACTCGCAGACCAAGGTACAGCATTTGAATCAGAGATCTTCAGAGAATTTTGCAATATGTATGGCTGCAAGAAGATCCGTACAACAGCCTATCATCCGCAAACAAATGGCTTATGCGAAAAAATGAACCATATTGTAATCGATCTCTTAAAGACTTTACCAGAGACAGAGAGAAATCTATGGCCAGAGAAATTGCCTGACTTGGTAGACCTCTATAACAATGTCCCGGTAAGCTCCACAAACTGTACCCCAGCTTACCTTATGCGTGCAAGACCTGGCAAGCTACCAATAGATCTAGAAATGGGCATCGTAAAACCTGACGCAGAGGTGCAGGATTCCAACTGGGACTCCCTACGCCAACAACAGTATTGCCAAGTGCAAGAATGCGTAGAAAGGAATCTCCAGAAAACTAGAGAAAGACAAGAGCAATACTTCAACCAGAATGCTCTAGCAACCCCATTAAAACCTGGTGATCAAGTGCTCAAGAGAAACCGTCGCACTAATAAACTGGACAATCAGTGGGAATCCGTCCCATATACAGTTTTACCAATGAGAGTGAACAATCCTAAAATGTGTCTTATAAGCAAAGATGGTGGATTAACATCAGTACTAGTGTCAAGAGACAATCTAAAACTATGTCCAGAGACATTGAAAGAAAAAGAAGTCATTCAACATGAACCAGAAGTTATTCAACCAGTACCGGTTCAACCTGTTGACGAAAAAGAAGAAGATGGAGTATATCACACCTATTTAGGAGACTTTCCTAAAACCTGGCCAACCTACAATGGTGCAGTAGTAGTTCCCATGATGGCCTTCTATCAAACACCAGAGCCTGTAATACCAGAAGCCCAAGACCAATAGAATTAGAAGCAGACCCTGTACCACAAGACGTTCCAAGACAGGAAGAACAAATTCCTAGTAATAATAGTCCTGGACACGGTGGAATTGCCAATCCCACAAATGTGGAATTATCCCTAGCAGAACCAGAAGTACTTACTAGGTATACATCCACTCACACCATCACATTGAGTACACCCAGTACACAAGCGTTACGCAGATCACAGCGTAGTACTCAGGGTCAATTACCAGCAAGATATGCAGACTACCAAATGTAAATAGATATTACAACCAGAAATATCTGAAAGGAACTTGTCTAGTTGTTAATTAGTAGTTATTAGATGTAACGTTAAAAAAAAAAAAGCCCAGTACCTACAGAGACTATTCTGTATGAACTACTTGCATATTCTTGAATTCTTTTCTTCATTTATCAGCCCGGAGGCGGTAAATTAAAGCTCCGGAAAGACTGCTTTTTGAACATTCTTAAATTATTCATAAACTTTGTTGGAAAAATGGACGCTAATTGCAGTGCCTTTCCTAACAAATAAATAGCCCTCAAGGACAGAGCTGTATTAATGGACGCTATTTGAAGTGACTTTTTACAAGACTCTATTTTTTTAAACTTTAGTGGTTTTTGTAACTTTTTATTTATTTTTAAGACTCTGTAGATATTATCTGTTATATCTTATGTTTGTTGTCCCACAGTCCCGGAGTACTGTTCTTAACTAAGGGGGAATGTGGCGCCCCTGCGGGTATTAGCCACAGTATAAGATCATAATAGTTGCACTCACTTAGAAAGCCAAGCCACTGCACTACCACCTTTGGCCAGTAGGGGGAGCTCCAGAGACACCAGAGACTTCCCTAGAGATAAAACACTGGTTTGAGGTAAATTTTCAGACAGTTGGAGCCAGGAGCTCAGAGTGACTGGAGCTGCATTGAGTTCCTGAGGACTGGCTGACAATTTCCAGGGCCAAGCCATCGGTCTGAGGAGGAGAAAACTGATAAGAGGAACACTTTCAGAATCGGGTAGCATCATTATCTACCCTAGATAAAAAGCGCAGATACGGATACCGGATCCGTGGCTGCATTAGTTATATACAATACAGCAACCGGAAAAACGTGAGGTAACAACAAGCTTCACAGGGCCAGACACAGCAACATACTAAGAGTTCAGCAGTACTCCCAGAGGGGGTAAGCAGAGAGAGACAAAGGACTCAAGTTGCCTGTTGAGTGGGACCCAGAGAGGACAGATTTGGGCCAGCAGCGAGTTCACACACGGCAGCAGGGCCACATAGACAGCGCAAGCAGGAGGTAAAGGACCCGGTGGGGCCTGAGCAACTGAACCCCTATTGCAGACTCCGGAGACGGGACTTGTTGTATTATAGTTTGGTTGAAAGTAAACCAGTTAAACCTCATCTGTGCCTCAGCCTCTGATTTAACAGCTACCATCTATCCAGGATTGGGACCATCACCGCTGAGAGAATTTGCTGTGAATCAAGTAAGTGTCTGTGTCCTTAACATCTCCTCACCATACTTCCATCTTCATCCATCATTAACTTTAACATCACCTGTCCAGGGGACCCTACAGCCCTACCCGGAAAAGGGCTATACCATCTCAGCTGCCTCTCACCATCATCCCCTGGCCAGTACAAGGCAGCGGTGGCCATATATAGCCACATTATTCTGGGTGGCGTCACGACAATAACATCTACAAACTTTATAAATTATATAAACTTCTAAATCCCCTGTAAATACCCCCTTTTAGGAGTGTGCCAGCCTGGGGCCACGGCCTGGGTCCAGCCACCAGTGACTTCCCCAAGGAAAGGGACCCTGCGCCGGGTATCCCGGTCCCCTAAGCTGGGCGGCACATATGCATGCATCCGCATGCGTACAAATCATACATGGCAGTGAATGGGTGCGCAAAGGGTACACATGCCAATCTGCACCCGAGCGCAGGCACCTGCATCCCCATGTTAGGCTAATGTCACACTTGCATGCATTTTTTAAGGTGCTTTTTTTGAGGACTGCGTTTTTGGGCTGCGCATGGTACCATTTAGTGCCATTCAAAACCGCATGCATTTCCCATAGGGCCTCATGTTAAAAAAACGCATGCGTATTTGAAAAAGTACCAAAAAATGCAGCATGTAGCATTTTTTGGTGCTGAGCCAAAAACGCATCAAAAAAACACATGGCACTTTAGACATGCGTTGTTGGCATTGGGGCAAGTGTTTTTTGTATGGGGTCTATGGATGCGTTTTTCCATGTGTTTTTCACAAATGACAAGTGTGAAAACTGCATGGAAAATCTGCAAGTGTGACCCTAGCTTTAGACTAACAAAAAGAAGGTGGCCTTCCTATCTACAGGTTGATGAAGCATTTGAAGGATGTCTTAGTTTTTAAAGGTAATGTTATGAAAGTAACATTAATAAAACTAGTATTAGTAAAATTTCAGCAACTGATAATATGCTAATGCAAATACTGAAAACTAGTACAAACCTAATACTCTTACAGCTGAAGGTGTTTGTATTTAGTCATTGAGACAATCATCAAGACAGTCTTATCAATATTTTACCAACTAGGGGCAGAAAACGTTTGTTATCATTTGGCATAAACTTCAGGGTGCACAGTTCCCAATCAAAACAGCAAGCAGAGTTCTAGAAGCAATACAGCTAGTGATGAGCGAGTGTAATCGTTACTATTCGTTACTTGCACGGATAGTACCGTATTCGCGATACTAGTTTCTCTGTGAGTAATGCGAGTGATCCTGAGTGATATGTCGATCGTGAACGATCTGACACATATTGCCGGCTCCCTTCAGTACCCAAAGGGAGGCGGCACCCAAGTGAGAACAGATTGAATGTTAGGTTCTCTCTGGGGGGTGCAGCAAGGTGTTGTATGCAGTGAATGAAAACACAAAAAAGCCCACCCTTTCGCCCTGTCCTGGAAAGACTTGTCTTATGGCCGGATGTGTGTGGGTGGAGAATATCACTAATTGACTAATTTTGGACTCACTATTCGGACGAGTACGCGAGTATTAAAAACTCCTCTTTACAAGTACAGCAATTACGAATATTTCAATACTTGTTCATCATTAATTACAGCAACTGTTAGGCTGAGAGCCCACGATCAGAATTAGCTGCATTTTGCACGCATCATCTTGTCTGAAGTGCTGCGTTCTCCAGTACATGCACAGTGGATGGGATTTATAGAAATTCCATGCCTACTATGCTTCTTTTCTCCACATTGTACACTGACATGTGCCACGTCTTCCAGAGTCTCAGCATGTCAATTCATGGGTAATAGAAAAAAATTGGAGTCGGGCTCAACAGGACTGGATTTTAATTTTACTTTTATTTTTCAAAAGAAAATATAGTGCATACAAAAGAAAAATTTACATGGTCAGCATGACTCGGTCAACGCGTTTCGACTCCATTAAGCAGTTTTACTCGTGACTGTCAATTTATTCTTCAGAGACACTAGTATTCTCATCGGGTGAACACAGCGAAAATACACTGCAACCAGATTCTTGATTGTGGGCACGAACTCTGCATTCTTCCTCATGGTGGGTTTACACACACCAATTTCTGTGTCCAATATCTGAACAGATCTCTGGTTGCAGTGAAATCATGGATACATTGTTCCATTTTGTGGCTGTGTACAACATGGAGCAAAGTATCCATGATTTCACTGCAACCAGAGATCTGTCCAGATATTGAACAGATAAATTGGTGTGTGTAAACCCACCATCACAGGATACTAGCATGTCTACAAGAGAAAACACCCTGCGTCTAGAACAAACATGTCCTGTTTGTGGGCACATAGCCTTAAAGTAAAAAGCGGTGATTTTTTTTCACACCAGACCAGAAAATCATTTATTTTTTCTGATCAGGATCAGTGACCTTGTTCACTACAACTTGTCATCAAATGTTAACTTAAAGGTGACAACTGATGAAAACACTGGAGTGGAAACTGACAAAATGGAAGACACTAAGTGACTTCAAAATAAAGAGCAACAGTTCACTATAAAAATCCAGCATTTTTTTTAAATTATATTTTTAAAGTGATATCATATACATTTTAGCATTGGTTTTCTTTCATTAGAAGATACTTAGAATGCTTTTATTTTCAGCTAAATATGTTTTCCCACCAACTAATCTACATGATAATATAATTAATTTACAGTACACATTTAAACATGTCAATCAACATCCAGGAATAGCTAAGAAATTAGTCACTTTAATTTAGTTTCTTTGTGTGGATGATACAGACCTATATTACAGAGAGAACAAAGTTAGAAGCCTTCACTTCTAAAAGTCAGCAGCATCTATCAAAGATGGCTTCCAGGCTCTTGTTGGGTATAAATTGTGACATGCTGCAAGTGGGGGATGAAATTCAACAGGAAAAAAATATGCTAATTTGTTTAGAATCAGTGTTTTTTTTGTTAGCTTATATGCAGAAATACCATGACGTAGAGATGAGATGATAGATTTGCGAAGAATCAACTTTGAGACAAATTTCCTGAAATTTGCAAGTGCCTGAGAATTTGAACATTTTGATTTTCAATTAGTGAAGATTGCTAAATAAAAAACCATTGCTTGGTGCCATTTTACACACTGTTGAAACATCAGGGCATGCTAATGATGCTTTCTGTGGCCAGGTGAGCTTCCCCATAATGCCTTGCAGCTATGGCATTATTTATTCTCAGCAGCCAATCATGGGGATCAGCCATGTAATAAGATGTCCATGTTTATTATACTGATCACATAGAGGCGAAATATGCATCTATGTCTAAGGGTTCCCTTACATCTGCAAATCTTTTCTCGCTGTGGATCTCAGCAAGAAAAGTGTCAATGTGTCATGTGGGTGTCATGCGTTTTCACTCCCGTATGACATGTGAATGTCATGCGTATGACCTGCGTATAACATGCCAGTTTGCGGTTTCCCTGCATCTAGCATCCATGCATCAGGGGCATGTCATAAGTATGACATGCAATGACACTCTAACATGGGCTTGCCCGCAGGAAAGCTAGAATAGTTAGACATATAGAAAGATAGAAAATCAGAAAGAAAAATAGATTGGATAAAGCTAGACCGAGCTTACCAGTTTCCTGCTACTTGCTTCCAGGGCCACCCATTAGGCTTCATGCATATTCACTGCACTGACCAGCAACAGCTAATCACAGATGCTCACTCTCTGTGGGAGCGTCTATGATTGGCTGATACAATCAAACTGCATTTCCACAATGTGGACAGTGATTGTGCTTGGTCCCAGTTCATAGTAGTGTATGGAAACCACCCTGCCATTATAGTGTGTTAAATAATTAAAAAAAAAAAAAACATGTAGAGCTTTCCTGTATTTTTCAGTCTACCACAGAAAAGCGGCCAGCTGCGAGCTGCCATCCTCAGCTGCCTAATTTTAGCTTGGCTAGCAAAATAAATGCGTAGGGCTTGGCCCTATTTTTAATTGCCAGCCAAAGTAAAACTAGGTAAATTGGGGCTGGTGTTCTCAGTGGGGTAAAGAACCATCATTTTAGCCCCCCATGCTAAAGAATAGCAACCCACAGCCACCCATGAAAATGGCACATTATTCGTAGCTCCATTTCCAGGCACTTTACCAGCCATTCCAGTGGCCCTGGTGGTGGTGGCACACTGGGTAATAAGGGGTTAATGCTAGCTTTGTATTGCCAGCTGACATCAACCCCAAGATTCTTAATGTTGGGCCAATATTACACCTGGCAATTAAGAATAAATAGTAAAGAAGACACAACACACATAGAAAAAAAAACATTTTATTAGAAATTAAAATACAAAGACATTTCTGGGCTCCATCATTAATGCCCCCTCAAACCCATCCTCAATCCTTTGCGATGTCTCCTCTCCGCCAGTCACACTCTCAGCTCTGCTTCATTGGAGGCTGCAGTGATGAACAAAGCGCTCTATCCCCACAGTCTCCGAACACTAAATGAGCCAAGGGCTGTGGCTGGGAAAGCGGTGACACACTGAGGACACTTGAGGGCTCTGGTCTCATAGTAACCACTGGCTAGTGGTTGCTATAGAACTGGTGTCCTTGGGTGACCTCAGTATGTCATCATTTACACTGATGCAACATGCGACTCTTTCATTCAGTGTTCAGAGACCGGGGGGGATAAAATGCTCTGTTCTTCACCATATACTCTGATGAAGCAGAGCTGAGATTGCATCATGGCCAGCAAAGAGAATGCAATAGCAGGTGATCAAAACATCATATCTACCCAAAAATGGTATAATTAAATAACATCATAAAGAAAAATATTCCTGTATCCAGACTCCATTATAATGTTTCCAAATTATTTAATTTATTCCATAATTAAATTGTCAGCGGACAAAAAATAGAAAGGATAAAACTTCATTCTGTTAGAATTCTAATAGCACGCAAACATGTTTGTTATTTGCTGGGTCCTTACTCATTGTAATGACATTTTTAATTATGGAATAAAGATTTGGAAATATTTTAATGGAGTCTGGACACTGGAATATTTTTCTTTATGGCTCCTGGAATTAATCGGACTGCACCGATCCCTATCCTGGACAGACTGCCTCCATTCACATAATAGATCTGACCCTTTTATATTTCTTGAATTAAAAACGTCAGCTCAAAACGCAAAAAGTAAGCCACCAAACAATCCTAGATCCCAAAAAAATGACAACATTGCTAGTCTAGGAAAATGGCGACAAATGCTCAATTTTTTTTTTTACAAACTCCCGAATCTTGTTTTACCGCTTAGATAAGATCAAAAGCATACATGTTTGGTATCTACGAACTATATTGAATATGGTAAATAAAAAGCTCCCAAACCAATCATGAAATTGCGTTTTTGTTTGCAATTTCACTGGACTTGGAGTTCTTTTTCCTGTGTCCAAATAAACTATATATTAAAATGAATGGTATCAAAAAAAGTACAACTCATCATGCAAAAAAAAAGCCCTCATATGGCTATATTCCCAGAAAAATTAAAAGGTTATGACTCTTGCCAGAAGGTGAGGAATAAACAAAAACAAAAAATGCAAAATCGCCGGGTGCTGAAGGGGTTAAGAAAGGTTTTAGGTTTTATATTTTAGACTCCTTTCACTTTACAAAGTTTTCCAGGAGGTATAGGTTCACTTTAAGAATATAGCTATAGATGTTAAACACTAAGTAGAGAATCAAATCAATATCAATATATGGCAATTTATTTTGAATATTTCCCTAAATAACTATCAATTTTCTCAACTTCAGCAGAGTAACCTTAATGTCTGCCAGTGATTGGTTGCTAATAAACATAATAATGATGTTGAATTAAAGGCATTGCAAAAACATTCAGGATTGGTATACTTTTAGCTTCTCTAGTTTTAAAGGGGAACTCCAGAGAGAGAAACATTTTAGTACAGTTCCTGCCCTCCTACATGATGAAGCAGAGCTATACACTGCAGTTCTAGGATCTATAGATTGCTTACAATTCAATAAAATCATACCTGCTCCTCTGCTCTGACCCCCCTCATGGGACAGAGAATTTTCAGTCTGGCAGCTTCATGTAGGAGCAGAGAGCAGGAGGTATGTTGGGAGCATGGATGCTGTGAGCTGCAAGATCAGCCAACATTCCAGCCCCTCACATTTCTGTATAGGGAGGGGGCATGGCAGTGCGTTGCCACCAGCCCCATGCTCATACTACAACCCTATCCCTGATATACAGTTGTGGCCAAAAGTATTGACACCCCTGCAATTCTGTCAGATAATTCTCAGTTTCTTCCTGAAAATGATTGCAATCACAAATTCTTTGGTATTATTACCTTCATTTAATTTGTCTTCAATGAAAAAACACAAAAAGAATTGTTCTAATGCCAAATTGGATCTAATTCCACACCAAACATAAAAAGGGGGTGGACAAAAGTATTGGCACTGTTAGAAAAATCATGTGATGCTTCTCTAATTTGTGTAATTAACAGCACCTGTAACCTAACAGTTGTTGGCAATAACTAAATCACACTTGCAGCCAGTTGACATGGATTAAAGTTGACTCAACCTCTGTCCTGTGTCCTTGTGTGTACCACATTGAGCATGGAGAAAAGAAAGAAGACCAAAGAATGGTCTGAGGACTTGAGAAACCAAATTGGGAGGAAGCATGAGCAATCTCAAGGCTACAAGTCCATCTCCAAAGACCTGAATGTTCCTGTGTCTACCGTGCGCAGTATCATCAAGAAGTTTAAAGCCCATGGCACTGTGGCTAACCTCCCTAGATGTGGACGGAAAAGAAAAATTGACGAGTGATTTCAACGCAAGATTGTGCGGATGGTGGATAAAGAACCTCGACTAACATTTAAACATGTTCAAGCTGCCCTGCAGTCCGAGGATACAACAGTGTGATACAACGTTTTGGAAGATTGTTCTCTGGTCAGATGAGACAAAAGTAGAGCTTTTTGGGCAAAAGCATCAACATAGAGTTTACAGGAGAAAAAAAGAGGCATTCAAAGAAAAGAACACGGTCCCTACAGTCAAACATGGCAGAAGTTCCCTGATGTTTTGGGGTTGCTTTGCTGCCTCTGGCACTGGACTGCTTGACCGTGTGCATGGCATTATGAAGTCTGAAGACTACCAACACATTTTGCAGCATAATGTAGGGCCCAGTGTGAGAAATCTGGGTCTCCCTCAGAGGTCATGGGTCTTCCAGCAGGACAATGACCCAAAACACACTTCAAAAAGCACTAGAAAATGGTTTGAGAGAAAGCACTGGAGACTTCTAAGGTGGCCAGCAATGAGTCCAGACCTGAATCCCATAGAACACCTATGGAGAGATGTAAAAATGGCAGTTTGGAGAAGGCACCCTTCAAATATCAGAGACCTGGAGCAGTTTGCCAAAGAAGAATGGTCTATATTCCAGCAGCGCATTGTAAGAAACTCATTGATGGTTACCGGAAGCGGTTGATCGCAGCTATTTTGGCTAAAGGTTGTGCAACCAAGTATTAGGCTGAGGGTGCCAATACTTTTGTCTAACCCATTTTTGGAGTTTTGTGTGAAATGATCAATGTTTTGCTTTTTGTACATTCTCTTTTGTGTTTTTTCATTGAAGACAAATTAAATGAAGATAATAATACCAAAGAATTTGTGATTGCAATCATTTTCAGGAAGAAACTGAGTATTATCTGACAGAATTGCAGGGGTGTCAATACTTTTGGCCACAACTGTACCATCCTACCATCCTATGTGACAGGGAGGTCCAGGCTTGAAATAGCAATCATGTTACCAAGCATATACAAATGCATACTGTGATCCTTTGTTGTATGAGGATGCATAATGTGTACTGTTATTGTGAGGCTAGGAGCAGAGGCAAATCTTTATATTGATCAATTCAGCTATGCATGGTCTCCCCTCCCCCATAGGAACTTGGTAGCTTCCTATCCCTCCAACTTTCAATGGATCATCATCATCACTCCTCACTGGAATGTAGGATGATCCTGCAGCCCTAGGATCCACACTCCTAACACACCACCTGCTTTCTGCTCCTGCATGATGCTTTTGGGCTGAAATTTTATGTCCTATGAGGGAGGGGGAGCTCAAAGGAGCAGGTGTGATTTTATTGATTTATAATCGATCTATAGATCCTAGAACTTCAGTGTACAGCTCTGCTTCATCATGTAGGAGGGTAGGAACTGTACTATAAAGTTTTCTCTCCACGAAGTTCCCCTTTGATCTTTAAATGGCTACTATTATTCCTACCTAAACCCTTTATAGCCAAAAAAGTAATCAGTCTGACCATACTCTAACTATTGAAGTTGAAGTACAGAAATAACTGAGAGTGACAAAGCCATGCTGGATTCTATATCTTGGAAATAATGGGAGTTACAGAAACAAAGTAGCTCAGTAGCAAGATGCTGTTTCCATTGCTCCACCAGCAGAGATCTGAGACTGGATGAAGTTATTGCCATATACTTGGCAATAGACTTTCATCCTTGGCAATAGGCTTTTAAATTATAGGTTGCATCTTGAGATGAGGGAAATGATTTGTAGGATCCACTTCAGCTGCGGTGTTAAGGTACCGTCACACGCGGCAATCTTGCAAGCAATTTCACTGGCAATTTGCTGGTTGCGGTGAAATCATGGACACATTGTTCCATTTGTACACGGCAATACATAGAACGATGTGTTCATGATTTCACTGCAACCAGCAAATTGCCAGTGAAATTGCAAGCAAAATTGCCGCGTGTGACGGTACCATAAGCATTCTGCTACCTTTCATCTACTGGAATTTTGATGATTATACACCACCCCACCCGTGTAGCATCATGCATTTGTCAATGCCACACAATGCTGTTATCTAGGCCTACAAATCACAAAAGGTGCTGTCAATTCCAGCAGGTAAGATGCAGTTTGCGTGGATCCCATGTGGCAACCATGGAATACTGCAGGACTAGAATCCTGTTACTTCATTCACTCATCTCTAGCGATAAGACACATCCCTTATGTCTCAGGTTTAGAAAAATAGGGCATCATATTAACATTTAGTAATAGAGCACTTATTTTATTACCAGAGTTTATTTTTATTCTCTCTTTTATTTATAGTTCTTTTGTTTGTCAGCAATGGAAAACATTTAGCAGAGAAGACACCAAGCTTTATCAAGGAAACAATTATTGTTTAAATGATTGGTGTTTTGAGCAAATACCCTTTCAGCTAAATGTTCTGTGAACCTAATGCACATACAATCCAATATACTATGCAAACTGTTTACCCTAATCATACATCAAAATCTTTGTAAAGAGTGACAGTTTACCTAAAGAACAAACCTGGATAAGCACATACGCGGCTGCATTGTAAAGCATTCCCACAGTATAAATCAGTTCATATAAATTGCCACATTCGCAGCTACAAGCACTTGCTGTAAAGGTCGATCAAGTCTTGGCATGCCGTTGCTTTGTTCCAGGAGTCGATATCCTGAGAAAACATACATTGAATATTGTTATACATGAAAGGGCATCATTTTGGTTTTGCTGCTATGTCAACAGTTGGAATAAAAACAATGTAAATTGCGTTTGAATTAGAATTATCCATGGAATTAATGAGAATAGCCTGTCAGTACGGTAGCAAAACTATTGTTCCAAGCATGCTTAAGGCATCCGAGATTTTGATAGTTTAGTATGAAAGCCAAAATGTACGAGGTTTAGAATTACAATCCTGTCCTTAAACCCAGAAGTTATAGATCATGTAGAGCTACAGATTATTCTTACCTTCCCGGGGTGTAAGAATCTTTACTGTACCCACCCCAAAAAAAAAAGCAAACAACGGCATTGTCCACACACCTGCACTTCAGTATTTATGCAAGCAGCGTTTTCCTGTGCGCTCGCAATAAGCGGAGATTATGCAGGCTGCTGTCTGAACTGGTTACCACTATACACATCGGGTAACCAGGGACAGCGTCTGCTGGAAGCGGCCGCTTCCACGCACCTGCGCTTCTCTGCCAGAATCTAAGTATTTAGCGCAAGAAGCGCTAAATACTGAAGCGCAGGTGTGTGGACAATGCCAACTACTGCTCAGCAAGAAATAATATGCTAAGGGAACCTATCACCTCTAGACTGTGAGCCCTCGCGGACAGGATCCTCTGCCCTACTGTACCCGTATGACTGCTTTGTCGATTTGTCGTCGTTTTTACCACTTGTCTTTGTCTACACTCTCACTTGTAAAGCGCCATGTAACCTAATGGCGCTATATAAATACTTAATAATAATATATGCAGTCCGATCTGTGCAGAGTGTGGTATAGGGAAGAGGAAGAGAATGTTATATAGGTTTGCTGGAAAAGATTCAGTAGAACTTGTATGTAATTCATTGATATCCCTGGTGTTTGTATGTAGTTCTGCTAGTGATTGACAGTTATTACCGCATACACATTTATACAAGGAAGACTGTCGATAACTGAATAAGACCGCCCACCGGATGTATATGCATACAACCGTCAGGAATTTCAATGAATAAAATGTAAGGTTTCTTGAAACCTCTCCCACAAAATGTATATCAGTCTGATCCGCTCCTTCCACACTATAACATCCAGATTTGATAACATCTTCATTAGGACAGGTGCATTTTAAAGATGACCCATGGAAGTTCGGATTCTGCGAATTCAACAGGATGTTAGATAAAGATCTGATGTAGACACAAATTTGACACAAAATTCATTGGAAGACTTGGCTATCCGCCAAATTACTGTCAGTCATATACAAAGCATTATCAAAGCACTTCCAGGGGATGTCAGGGTTTGTCATTTTTTTTGTTCACAGTACATCTGATAATAATGATAACGTTGAAAATACATATAAAAATTGAAAGAGGCTACCGGGCACCTACCAGAGAGGCTATAGTTCTTCAGTGACTACAGTACCGTCAGGAAAATTCCTCAGTGCACTGTGTTGCACACCCTTAAATAAGCAGTAACCACAGTCTATTCAAATAGAAATAGCAGGGTGGCACTCACCAGGTTGCAAAGATCTTTTATTCGTCACTTGAGGGTCATGACATGTTCTGAGAGGGAATGAGGAGCAAAGACGACGGCAGCCATTTTGCAGGGCTGTGCCTGCATCCACGGGTCCAGAGAAATGGCTGCTGTCGTCTTTGCTCCTCACTCCCTCTCCCCACAGAACATGTCATGATCCTCAAGTGACGAATAAAGGATGTTTGCAACCTGGTGAGTGCCACCCTGCTTTTTCTATTTGAATAGAAAATATATATATCAGCAAATAAGAAAGATGCGGCACTCACCAGAGATGATCTGTATCCATTTATTCACATATCCATGTGCTGTACATGCGATAAACAAGTGCAGGGAGGGGGAGAGGAGACTGCGGACGACGGCCTGCCGTTTCGAGGGCGATGCCTCTTCGACAGGTCCTATATATATTTTTTGCCTAAAATACAAAGGAAATGTGTCATCTCTAACTTTATGCCTTTTAAAGATCATTTCATCTTCAACTTGCTTAACTGTTGACCATAACAATAATTTTGACCAGGGGTGTCCAAACTTTTGCATGCCAATGTAATAACAATTCTTCTGACTGTTTTCTTAGGGTACCTTTACATGCAGCAACTACGGTGTAGCAACTGAGAGGCAATCCGGAGTTCCGTCACCATTGCCCTGAAATTTCTACGCAATTGCGGCGTGTAATTGTGGAATGCGATGGTGATTTTTAAAGTTGCTCCCGGTTGCGGTTTCAGAGCATTGTTCAAAAACCAGAGGCAACCCTGAAGGTGAATTGCCCTGGTTTTGGCGTGTGAATGGGCGATAGGGATGGAATCTGCGTCGCCTAGTGATTTCCCAGAGGCGTGCCACAGCATGCTGGATACCGCGCCCCATCAGCGATGATTGGTGGGGGCTACTGTGTTTCCATTGGCTGTCCCTTCACAGGGCACCATACTTGAAGAGCTGTCCATTCACACCATGTATTAGCCAACCTTCCTGCGCAGGCTGGCCAATCATGACGCTATTGAGTTGTCTAATCAGCGTGTTTGGGGCGCGGAATACACCTATGTTCTTGCGGCGCTGAACATGTACGCCCACATTCCTTTGGGGATTGCGGCGTGTGAAGCGGCGTCAGGAGGCAGCCGGATGTTTCCCGCAGGTTCTGTGGCAACTTCCGGGGAGCCCCGTTCTCTTAGGTTGAGGGCGCAATTGCGGCGTGTACATGCGGCATCGGCGTTCGGTAGGAACCGTCAAAAACGTGCACGCGCACGTTCGGTTGCCTCCGATCGCCGGTGATAGTTGCGGCGTGTAAAGGTACCCTTAGGCTGCCTTCACACTGCCTAATTTTAAAATCCATATGGATCCTTGAATTTCACGGACCACACGGAGAGGCACTGATCTGTTCAAATGCATGGCAACTGATGTCCATGGACCGATTTTTTTCATGGATCCATCATCAGTTATCAGAGTTAGGTGTGGGAGGAGCTTTGCCTTGCTTCTGAGCATTCTCAGCACAGCAAAATGGATTTGTTTCATGGATCTGTTTTTTTTCACAGATCCATATGGATCTGTGTTCTATGGACATCCATGCTATTTGATACAGACAGCTATGGATCTGTGTTTGTCCATTGTCGTCAGTGATTTTCAAGGCAGTCCAAAATTGGAACAGTGTCCGATTCTGGGTGCATGAAAAACAGTGAGACCAACGGATCCGTGACAAAACTGACACACACGGATGGCCATATAGGACCAATCCATGCCCATAGGGATACATGGGAGGTCAAAACTGATCTGTGGCTATCTGTTTTAAAACGGATAGACATGGATAACAAATTATGCAGTGCGACGGCAGCCTTACAACTTTACATTGTGCTATTATTATGTAATACTTCCAAGAGGATTATTAAGAAATTAATAACTGAATTTTACCTTTACTGAATGTTCCTATATACTTTAGTCAAATCAGTTGTGACAGTACTAGATTATCTAGGGATAAGTCAGTTCAGCACTTGAAATAACAACTTTCTATAGTCAAGTAATTTATTCCAGGAGAAAAATAATGATACAATGCAAAGTTTTAAGAGACAACTGCTCAGAAATTGTTGTTTCTTGGACAATAAAGTGTTTACCCACACAGGCAACATTCATGGCAAAAGTAAGAATTCTGGAATGAAACCTTTTGAAATGTTGCAAAGTTTTAATAAAATCACAATTTTTGCATTGCATTTACACCAGCGCAGATCATCTCTGCCAACCTTTTGTGATGTGTGTGGAGCTTGGGTGGGAAGTGGCATTAACTAGACTACAGCTGATACATACATAATTTATGTATGTAATACAAAAGGGCCATAAATTATGACAGAGATGTTTCATAATCTGGTGCTTGGGTGGTTAAAATATGTCAAATTCATGAAAAAATGCATGGCTCTTAACAAATATGGCAAATCTTACTACAGCACACCATTTATTAGGACTGCCAAAATGCTAGTGTTGATGAATCGAGGACTAAAGGTTCCATTACACGCAGCGATATCGTTAACGATATCGCCGCAACATCACAGGATTTGTGATGTTGCGGCGACCTCGCCAGTGATACCGATGCGTGTGACACGTAGCAGCGAGTGGTCCCCCACTGTGAGACCGCTGATCATTACAGAATGGCCTGGACTATTTTTTTATCGTCGGCCTCCCGCTGGGCATGCTGCATTGGTGTGTGTGACAAGGAAAATGACCAACAATCTCCATGCTACGCCCATGACCGTGACAGATGCCAACGACCGTCGGGGGGTCGCCGCATCGGTGAGTAGATCTGCCTGTGTGGCATATCACCAGCGACCACTTAGCGACATTTCAGCGATCCCTGCCATGTTGCATCATTGTTGGGATTGCTGGAATGTCGCTAGGTGTAACAGGGCCTTTACGTTTCTGACGGATCCTGCAGGCTAGGGGAAGATGCAAGTCTGACTCTACCCTTAGGCAAGGGTCACACTTGGGTTGTGGCATCCACTTGAAGGATGCGTTAAAGGATGCATTTTTTTATTCCTTGCATTTACATGACATGTGTGCATTTGTGTTGCCTTAATTAACAGAAGCGTTAACGCATGGTACATGTACCATGCGTTAATGGATGCGTTTGCCATTGACTACCATATTAAAAAACGCATTCATTTTCCATAACAGGCCCAAAAATGCTGCAGCACGCGTTTTTATGTGCGCTGTAAAAAACTCATAGCGCCAAACGCATTGCACTTTAGCAATCCGTTTTTGCATTGGGGTCTATGGGTGCGTTAAAGCATGCGTTTTTACACATGTGCACATGAAAAAAACGCATGCTTTTAGTGGATGCATGGCACGAATTTGACCCTAGCCTAAAGGCCGCTTTACACGTCGCAATATTGTTACGATATTGTATACAACGGCACGGGAGCGCGCACGTTTTTGGCATTTGTCCATGATCGCATAGGAGATGTTACACAGTGCGATATCACCAAGCAACACAAGTACGATGTCGTACGCCCCTCTTGCACACTGCGTCTCATCAACTCAGGGAATGAGCAATTAACATTGGAGTGAATAGGGGAAGTTGCGCTCCAAGTCGTAATAGCGCTGTCACACAGCACGATCATGCTAGATCGTCCATCCAATATCGGGCAGCTGGAGAGCCTGCACAATTCCCAAACGATATCATTTTTGCAATGTTCTTGCATCGCATTGCTCATTTACACCACACAACGCACAAACGATATCGGCGGCAACACCCAAACCACGTGACTTTTTATCGTAGTTGGGCTATGATATCGTGCCATGTAAAGCGGCCTTTACTCTTTTCTAAAAACAACTGTCCTAGCAATCAGCTGATTCCTGTGGATCCTAAAATGAAAGTTTTTTTCCAGCCATACCTTTCATCTGTAGTGATTAGTGCAAATGTGGTATTCAGATATGTTCACAAAGTTCAGATAACCATATTTTCTGTCTAGATCTCTGCTAAGAATATTGGCATTGTGGATAAAATGTTATGAAATCTTATCCATATGGTGAGGAAAAAAACTCCAGCATAAGTTGACTGGTCCAAGAGAACATTCAAATTAAAGGGCAGTTAGGTAATACTTGCTAAGTCCCATACCAAATAGTATTTTAAGAAAAAGACTATACTTTTTGGCATATAAAGGGCAGGATGGTCTTGTATGGTATCCATATGTACTAAAAACTCTTGGTTTTCTACATAACGTTTATAGGCTTAAAAAATAAAGGGCAGCATATGAAGTCAAGAATTAGCAAACTAGCAAAGCTACTAGGTAGGTGAGAGCTCTAGAGGTGAACCCAGCATGTCTAAGGCCTTGAGATCACATGCAACGTACATACTACACATGCTTATTATTGGAGTACCTCCTACATAGAGAAGAGGGAATTATTTGATAGGTGAATAGAAAAATAGAGAGAAAGAGAGAGGGGGGAGTAGAGGGGAGGAAAAGGGATCAGGAAAGGGAGAGGGATAAGGAGAGTCAATGAGGGAGAGAGAAAGGAAGGAAATAAGGGGAGCGTGAGAGAGAGAGAGTGAGAAAAGAGCAAGAAAGAAATGAGAGAGAGAGAGAAAGGGAGAGGAAGAGGTAGAGGGGAGGAGAAGGAAAGGGAGAGGGATAGGGAAAGACAGTGAGGGAGAGAGAAAGGAAGGAAATAAGGGGAGGGTGAGAGAGAGAATGAGAGAGAAAGAAAAAAAGAAGAGAGCAAGGGAGAGGAAGAGGTAGAGGGGAGGAAAAGGGAGAGGAAAAGGGATAGGGAAAGACAGTGAGTTAGAGATGGAAGAAGGAAAGAAGGGGAGGGGTAGAGAGAATGAGAGAAGAGAGAGAAAGAAAGGAGAGAGCAAGAGAGAGGAATAGGTAGTGGGAAAGAAAAGGGAGAGGGAAAAGGAGAGGTATAGGGAGAGTAAGAGAGAGAGGAAGGAAGGGGAGGGGAGAGAGCAAGTGAATGAGAAAAGTGAAAGAGAAAGAGACAGAAAGGAGAGAGAGGAAGAGATAGAGGGAAAATAAGAGGGAAAGGGAAAGAGAGAGGGAGAAGGAAGGGAAGAGTAGACAATGCGAGTGATAGAAAAGAGAGAGATTTTGCCTTCCGAGATATTGTATTGCTGTAAAGAGGATATGTATCATATGAATACAAATACAGCAGAATAAATTGAGCATTTAGTAATCAATTACACTGGCACTGCTACTGCTCTGCTGCTATTTCTCTATCCCTATTGACTGAAACTGGGTATTATGTAAAACAACTGCAATGCAAACTAGAATATCTAGCAAATATTTTACCGATTGCCTACCTGTCCCAACGAACTCTAAAATCCTCGCAATAGCCAAAAATCAACATAAATGGCCTCTGGAATCCTTGCCTAATCTTTTGTTAAAGGTCTGAAAAAATGACAATATTTTGGGTTAAATATACCTCAGACTTTTTGTTGGAGATTAGGTAAAATGCTGGATGATTTGCATTTTGCTCATTCCCTGTTCATTGACAAATATTAGTGATTTCTTTTTTAGACAATTAATCAGTGAAATAGGTGAATACATTTTCCCATTGTATTCAATAGGCCAGTGAGTTGTGGTGAGGCAGGCTAAAGTGTGTGAGATTTAAGTGCTGTTTAGAATCAGCCGTCACCATTTACAGTTGGTGCCTCCTAAAAAACAGAATCTCAGCAGATTTTGAACTCATTCTCATAAATTAAAAATAAACCCTGTGTCCCTATACAACTGATAGAAATCAGATTGACTGGAGATGATCAGATGTTCTGAAATTGGTATTTCCCAGCATTGTCAAATGTCTCCAGAAAATTTGGTGCTTGTTGAATAGATTGCCTGCAAGTCTCAATAGCAGATAACCTCAAATGAAATTGTGAATAATAATCTAAGGTCTCCTATGACTGTATTGAGTGCTTTACGTGAACATAACCTTACTAATGTCCAAGTTATATCCACCTATCTGGCTAGAGGAAAATGGATGGTAACCGATAGTAAACAGCAGTCTATTCAATAACACATTGCAGTGTAAGACCTTCTAGGCTACTTAAAGGGAATCTGTTTGCTGTTTCTTGCTCCCTCATCTAAGAGCAGCAAGATGTTGTCAAAGAGGCCCTGAATACAACACTGTATCACTTACATTATTGGGTGCAGTGGTTCTGATACAATTGGTTTTTAGATTTAGCCATACAGCAGAGCAGAAAAAGCTACTCCTGCCCACACTAGGCCCTGTATGTACATTTCTATAGACATTGTGGTACTAAGCACAAAAGGGGGTGGAGTAAGACAACATGGCATGAACCAGCTAGTCAGAGCAATGATAATGTCCTAATGATAATAAACTCAGTCTAAGTAAACAACACCAGAGGAGCTTGACATTTAAAACACCTTGAATTCTGTGTTTAACCCCTACAGCTTGCTGTCCTCAGATTACATAGGGTCATTCAATGTCAAGTGAACCAATGATTATTACCTCTATATTTTTAATTCTTTTGAGATTTTGTTATTTGATAATAGCATGTCAGACAATGCAAAATGTGAAGAGAAACATTTTTTAAAAAATGTATTTTTTTAAAAAATGATTTTCAAAGTTCGGAAAAAGTGCAAATTTCGCTGTTGCCTGCCTTTACGTTTCTCCTCATAACTAAGGCTAGGAATAAGATAGAGAGACAAAATAAACACTATTCTACTCAGACCTATACAGGCTTTCACCAGATACGTCACAAGAGGATCTTTGTTAATATTTTACCCATGTGATCACAAGCGCAAAACTTTAAAACGCATTTCCGAAAAATCGGCGCGCTTTAAATATTTCAAAAACTGCCCATGTGTCTGCTTTGCTCTTAGCCACATCTGTACCAAATTTCAAGTTGGGATCGCGGTGGGATCATATTTTAAAATATTTTACTATTAATAGCGTCAATGGGTCATTCCATATCAAGTGATCTAAATATGAATATTTTTTTTTACCTGACGTCTTTAGATTTTTTTTATTTTTTTTCCTTCATGAAGTACTACTTTAGTTAATTACAAATTAAAAGTTTAGAATTTTTTTCTTCATCAGTTAATTTTTTACAGATTTTTAAGTTTAAAAAAAGTGTGAATTTTGGCCTGGTATGACTTTACATTTTTTTATCTTGGGCTAGAAATAAGATAGAGAAACAAAATAAACACCATTCTACTCAGAACTGTCCAGGCTTTCACCAGATATGTCACAAGAGTATATTTGTTAATTTTAATTTTTTACCCATGCGAACGCAAACGCAACATTTTGAAACGCATTTCCGAAAAAACGTTTTAATAAAAATTTTCCAAAACTGCCCATGTGTCTTTTATGCTCTTAGCCACATCTGTACCAAATTTCAAGTTGGGATCGTGATGGGATCATATTTTAAAATATTTAACTATTATAGTGTCAATTCAAAAATCTTGAATTCAGATCTGTTCAACCTGTGGTCTAAAAGCGTGGGGTCTATATTTATCAAATCCATTATTTTTAGACATTACTGTATTATTTTGATATGTTACAGCTTAGAAGCAGGAGAGGACATATAGGAAAAAGCTTTGTTAGGGCTCAACCTGACAAAGCACAGGGATAGACAGTGAATGCAGAGCAGATGATAGGCCAGCAGCTCTGTCAATCATGTTAAGTGTCTACCCACTGCATTCAGGAAGTAAGAGAGCTCGTTCAGACCTTTCATGTCCTGACATGTCTGGACATCTTCACTCCTGAACAAACAATAGTCTGTACAAAGCCATCAAGGCTGTGTACTAAAATATGGGTGAGTAAATATATTAATAGTTTAATGCTTTTATTATTAAGGGCCAATACACACAGTGCTATTCTTAGGGATCATCATTCAGAAAAACAGCCCCATTGATTTCTATGGGGTTCACCACATGCAGTGTTTTTGGAAACACTCAAGAGTGAGTAAATCACTGCTAGAACTACTTTTTAATCGCTGCAATAAACGCAGCATTTATCATTTATATAAAAAAAGCTGCCATTTTTTTCACTAGCGATTAAAAAAACTAACGCATGTGTGGTAAAAACTTGGTAGAAAAACAAGCTGCCAAAACTGCAGCGTGTATCTGCAGACAGAAAAAACTGTGCGCGCTAGCCCTAAAACTCACTTTATAGTAATACAGTTCTATCTCAAGTGTACTGTAAATCTTCATTTTTATTACCTATCTTCCTTACTTAATATTAACTGTATTTTTCCCACACAGCAATGGCTGCTACTTTTCAAGAAACAGCATTTTATCATAGACACTGTTGCAATCCTTTTGAAAAAATATGAATATGATTGGCGCTGGTGGCTGGCTACTGTACTCTCCAAAGATTGTGAAAATGAAGAAGTAGAATTGACTTTATTGCATCCTTCTGGTCCAGCGCCATCCTTTGTGTATCCAAGAAAGCCAGACATTTTAAAAGTGCACAAAAATCAGATATTAACTCAGGCGGAGCCTAACACCGTGACAGGCCGGACATACTCTTTGACACACAAGGAAATGGCGATTGCTAGTAAGCGTTTATGGACAAGATTACATTTCACCCACTAGAAGGGACCAATTGATAAAATACCACTTTAAAAACATACTATTAATTGTTTGATTAGTTCATAATTTATAGAACGATGATTTAACTACTGTACTATTCTTATTAAACACTTCATAAATCACATGTTTAGTGATAGAATAGAAAACAAATTTACATGTATAAATAGGGGTTAACATTTTTGGTTCTTTTAATCTTGTTTAATCAAACTTGAGGATATAATCACCTTTCTTCTTTTGGTTTGTTCAATACATTCAAGTTGAAAATGCTGAGCGTTGTGTTCTGATGATTAAGATGTATTTATCCTGGCACTTATGGGATTTGTTTTTTGTGTTTCTTTTTTGTTGCATATAAATGTTTTATTCAATAAGTTGTGATAACTCATACAACCATAAAATAAAAAATATATAAATTTGACAGGTCCCAAGTTGAATCTCTGCACAAATATAACCAAGAACACAATCAGTCATTTTTTCACAATTGCCCGTCAATAGTTTGAATTTGATATAAAGAAACATAGTCTTGTAACATATCAAATGAAAGCTGTTACCGTTCTGAGTAAAATGATGCCTCTCCCACTTCATTATCTTATTTCTAGCCTGAGATAAAAAAAATGTAAAGTCATACCAGGCCAAAATTCACCCTTTTTTTAAACTTTAAAAATCTGTAAAAAATTAACTGATGAAGAAAAAAATTCTAAACTTTTAATTTGTAATTAACTAAAGTTGTACTTCATAAAGAAAAAGAATTAAAAAAATCTAAAGACGTCAGGTAAAAAAAAATATTCATATTTAGATCACTTGATATAGAATGACCCATTGACGCTATTAATATTAAAATATTTTAAAATATGATCCCATCGCGATCCCAACTTGAAATTTGGTACAGATGTGGCTAAGAGCAAAGCAGACACATGGGCAGTTTTTGAAATATTTAAAGCGCGCCAATTTTTTGGAAATGCGTTTTAAAGTTTTGCGCTTGCGATCACATGGGTAAAATATTAACAAAGATCCTCTTGTGACATATCTGGTGAAAGCCTGCACAGTTCTGAGTAGATTGGTGTTTATTTTGTTTCTCTATCTTATTTCTAGCCCGAGATATGATAGAAAATGTAAAGCCGTACCAGGCCAAAATTCGCACTTTTTTAAAACTTTAAAAATCTGTAAAAAATTAACTGATAGAGAAATTCAAAACTTTTTTTTTAAAATTAACTAAAGTTGTTCTTCATATAGAAAAAAAATTAAAAAAATCTGAGGACGTCAGGGAAAAAAAATATTCATTTTTGGATCACTTGACATGGAATGACCCATAGCAAAAATCTACTGAAAGATTTCTTTTAATTTTAAAAAATTTTCCTTTTTGGGGGCAGATCCCATCTTTATTGGTGGTGTATACAAGTGTAATATTGGATTATTACAAGGAGTGTTGTGTAATTTTTTTTAACAACATGCACAATTTGTGACAAGTTTTGGTATGTGGAGATTTTCTTTAGTTAAAAAAAAATGTCTTGTTCATCTCACATGTCAGAAAGTACATTTCCTGTGACACATAACCCTTGGATTCAGGATTTTTCTTAAGAAGCAAAGAGCTGTATTAACCCATTAACAACCGCTGATACGACACATTTAAGACTGCTTAAATAGTGTCACTGAGGATAAAGTAAATAGAGCCCCCCAGGGTTATAACATTTCTGGAGTTTTAGCTGAGACCCAGAAGAACACGATCGGGACCAGTCCCTGGTCACATGATCACCGTTATTAAATCAATAACAGCGATCACATTTTAAAATTACATCGGCAGTGAAAATAATTTCTCTCTCATCTGACATGATCTAACACAGGGGTCTCAAGCTCAAGGCCTTGAGGCCGCGCACAGTGCAGGTTTTCAGGATTTCCTTAGTATTTGACAGTTGGTAATCAAATGACCAACTGTCAAAGTAAAGAAATCCTGAAAACCTTGACTGTGTGCGGCCCTCAAGGCCTGGAGTATGAGACCCCTGATCTAACATGTCATTTGAAAGAGAAAAATTGTCCATCCGGTACCTTAGTATCGTAAAAGTCTTCCATCTGGCCCCCTCCTCTTCTTCCTTGTCTAAAATGACAGGCGCGTGCATTGTGTCCCCGCCAATATCTGCCTGCGACACCCAGTAAGGCTATGTTCACACACATAAGGTTTTGCTGCAGTAAAAATGCAGCAAAACATTAGGGGTCTCGCAAGGTTTCTCCTGACTTCTGACTCCAGATTTCTTAGCAGGAGGAAACTTGCCTTTTCTGCTGCGTTTTTCCTTGTGTTTTTGCTGCGTTTTTGGTTGCTGTGTTTTTTCTGTGTTTTGCCCATAGAATCATGCCAAAAACACAGAAAAGAATTGACATGCTCATTCTATCCAAAACGCACAACCTGTGATGTTGACCCTTTCTGCAGAGAACAAAAACCAATGTGTGTGGACAGCTAATCACAGAATCACATAAATTGTGCTGGAAACCAAAAACACAGGTGTAATTTAGCATGAAACCAAAGCAAAACCTGATCCCAAAACACAGCAAAAATACAGTAAAAACCCATTGTGTGAACATAGCCAGTCAGAAATCAATTTCACTGGAACACTGTGTAAATGCGATAAATCCTACCCCAACAACCCCAACACCCAAATCACCCCCTACATCATCTCCTTCTCCCCATGTCATCCCCATAATTATATATATATAACAATAATAATAGAAAAAAGACCAGTGGCACTCACCGAAGGCGATCTTGTGCCTTTGTTTAAAGTTCCATGTTATCCGGTCCATCAACAAAGAACAAGTGCAATGGGGGAGGGGAGGTGCGTGGACGTCGGACGACGGCCTGCCGTTTCACGGCTAGTAGTCGCTTCTACTTTTTACCGCTGGCTTTTAAACAATGAAATGGGAAATTGCAGGTTTTTCCTCTGCTGCCAGACCTTATAGGGTCCAGCAGCAGAGGAATTACTTGCAATTACTCGCTTCCCCATTCATTTACATTGGACTCGTTAGACTCGCAACGAGTAGCGATTCCTGGACTCGGACTCGTTAGAGTCTAGCGATTCCGAGTAATTTAGGATTCATCCATCCCTATCTCTGATGTCTTCAACGTGCTGTTTGATTTTTTTCATGGACCAATAGACTTGCGTTGCTGATTTTAATCTGACACTCGGATCAAACTCAGACATGTCTCCACAATTTTATGTCGCCTGCTCGATTGCAGCCCCCCAAAAAAATTGGTCTGTTGAACAATCTTCTAGACAAATCCAGGTGGGAAGGTCAAAAATAGAAAACCTGATTAAAACCGGATTGCACCCGGTCAGGTTGCAATCCGGGACCATAGAGTTCCATGTTATGGGGCGCCGATTGGCACCCTGATCGGTACAATCCGGGAGAATCCGGTTTCAGAGACAGTGGCTGTGCTTTGCGGCTGCAGCCTTGCTATGCGGCTGCAGTCACAAAGACACAGGGAAGAAGGAGGACGGTGAGTGAACACCAGCGCTATCCCCCCTCTGCAAGCTGTCAGCATTGTTTAAAAGCCAGCAGCTTTTTACCGCTGGCTTTTAAACAATGAAATGAGAAATTGCAGGTTTTTCCTCTGCTGCCAGACCTTATAGGGTCCAGCAGCAGAGGAATTACATTTCCCGTAATTTACATTGGACTCGTTACTGTGCGAGTAATCGCTTGGAAACTCGCAGAGTACCGAGTCCTGCGAGTCCACTACTACTCACAGAGTAACTAGTCCTAACGAGTAGATTCGCCCATCCCTAATAATATATATATATATATATATATATATAATTTATAATTCTTTTTTGTTTGATTCTTAATTAGTTTTAGAGTTACAAACAA
The DNA here is from genome assembly GCA_033576535.1 of Allobates femoralis. NCBI lineage: Eukaryota > Metazoa > Chordata > Amphibia > Anura > Aromobatidae > Allobates > Allobates femoralis. Next base: position 564,625,230 of record JARQOC010000002.1, on the reverse strand, counting down.
GGGTTAGGGTTAGAAACCAGGATTAAAAGTAGGGTTACCAACTAGGGTTGGGGTTTATAACTAGCGTTAGGGTAACAAAGTAAGGTTAGGGTTACAAACTAGCAATAAGGTTTGGGATATAAACTAGGGTTAGAGTTACAAGGCTAGGGTTAAAAATACATATCTATCTATATATATATATATATATATATATATATATATATATATACATACAATATTAAGTAAAGAGACAACACGGCTGGTTCAGCAGGGTGCAAATCAATCCAAGCAATGCTCCTATTTGCTGTTTGAACGAACCTAAAAATAGATTGCAGCACTCCTTATAGAGGTTCAAAATCTGCATTTATTGGGCCATCAGGTGTAGTGGTGCGACGTTTCAGCCCCATCTGTCTTTTTTCCAGGCTGGAAAAAAGCTGGATGGGGCTGAAACATCGCACCACTACACCTGATGGCCCAGTAAATGCAACTTTTTGAACCTCTATAAGGAGTGCTGCAATCTATTTTTTGGTTCTTATATATGTATACAAAATACTTGTGTTAGATTAAAGAGGATCTGTCACCCCCCATGCATGCTGATTTAATAGCAGCACTGAATGCAGCATGTCTGCTGCATTCAGGCAAGGGGTCCTCCATCCCTTAAGAGGAGGGAAGATAATAAAGGGGGCGTGAAATTGCCCTGTGGAAGAGAAGTGGCTCCAGCCACTAGATCCCACCTCCTTGGCTCCACATTGTAAGTATTTACATTCAATTTTTTCAGGGTACAGGGGGGCTCAAGGGATGGGGGACCGCTTGCCTGAATGCAGCAGACATGGAGTAGGCCTACACACTGCTTTACTCCAGTAGTTCCATACAATTAAATTTACTCACTAAGGCCCCTTTCACATCAGCGGTAATCGCTGATCGCAGAAGTTGCGGTGAAAAAACAGCAACTGCCGCGATTACCGCATAACGGCCGCACTTGCGGTTCACTTGCGACAAGCCCCATGCAATGTTTTTTCACCGCAACTGCCACGTTCAGTGATTACCGCTGATGTGAATGCAGCCTAAATCTGTTTTTTACAATCTCTGTGTATAAAATCATTTCATAGTCAATCAAATATTCATAATAACATTTCTTCCAGCAAGTCTCAGTAAGTTTGCAGTGCATAACAATATGGACAGACTCAAAGAGTTTTTGAAAAGTACTAGTTAATTTTTATTAAATTAGTATTTTTAGACATATTTAGTATTGCAATGTAAGATAGTTGCAAATGTTATTTAGGTTTCAGGTATAGTGTTGGTTACTAATGGTTATCCTATATAATACTTACTTATTGTTGTCTGTCATCTACTTCAGTTTGAATGTCTCTGAATCCCACAATCCACTGTGCCGACCAGAAGTACGCCGGACAACTGGATGACACCCCTTATGCACCCACCTCTGCCGCCTGACACTCCTGCTGCACCCAACTCTGCTGCCTGACACCCCTGCTGCACCCACCTCCACAGCCTGGTATCCTCCCCCACCAACCCCCAGCAGTTTGCAGTATGATGCACGCTCCTCCTTGTCCGCTTCCAGGAGTCCGCAGCCTGGTCTCCTCCCGCCAGGCCCCAGCAGTCTGCTCTTGACTGCACAGCCCCTGCTCCTGCCCACACAGCCCCTGCTCCTGCCCACACAGTTTCTGCCCCTGCCCACACAGCCACTGCTCCCCCTCCCCCCCGCTGCTCACCCCCAGTCTTCTCCATGCTCCCTCCCAGCAGCCAAACCGGCCACCAGCCGGCTCAACCACCCCCACCTGCTGTTCACCCCCTGTTCGCTCCACGCTCTCTCCCAACAGCTTGACCCCCTGCCTACTGCTTACTCCCCCTGTCAACTCCATGCTCCCTCCCAGCAACCTGAACCTGTCAGCTGCTCCTCCCCCCAACACACTTCTCATCCCCTTGTCCGCTCCATGCTCCCTCTCAGCAGCCTGACCTGCTGCTCACCCACCTCCCACTGCTCACTTACCCACTGTTCACCCCCTGTCTGCTCCATGCTCCCTCCCATCAGCTCGACCCCCCACCCACTGCTCACCCCTCATCCACTCCACACTCCTTCCCAGCTGCCTGACACCTTGCTGCTGCTCACCATCCCTCTGCTCACCCCCCTGCCCACTCCACACTCCCTCCCAGCAGCGAGACCCCCAACCACATCTCACTCTCCTCTCACCCTCTGCTCACCCCAATGTCAGCTCCATGCTCCTTCCAAGCAGCTCGACCACCTGCTGGCTGCTCCACACCCTGTCTGCTCCACCTCTCCCCAGCAAACCATCTGCTGCTCACCCCCCTGTTTATTTAAATAACTAAAAAAAATAGAGCTCCTCTGTATTTTTCATTGCCAGTGAAAGTAACACAAGACAGCGGAGGTTGGCAGCCACTAGCTTCTTGGTTTACCTAGGCTGGCCATAGAAAATACAGTAAAGCCCTACATATTTTTTTTACCAGGAAATTAAACACTTTATTAATTAAAAGAAACACAAACAAGTTTTTAAGTAAAAATACATTTATTTACATACATTGGGAGAGAGCATGGGGGGAGAGACAGCAGACAGAGGAGAGACTGCACAGGGGGGGGGGAGAGGTGGATGTCGCCCCCAGCACAATTGTAGTACCACAAGCCAAATATGGAAAGGGTACTGGACTTTGGATTAATGGAAGGGGTTCATTTGTGTGATACTGCTGCTCCCCCCTTTTACAGAGGTATTGTTTCAAATAAAGCTGAGTGGGCTGGTTCATCCTGAGAGGTGTTACAGGGGAGGAAGATTAAAGGGCATGATTTTCCCCCCTGGTGTTAAAATGTTAATGGTGCATTGGTTTTGTTGTATCCTTCCTGTTTCCTGGTATTTCTCCCCTCCCTCCTCTAGTGTAAGAATATGGTATCTACCAAAGTTTTAAGAGAGTGAGTCTCCTGTCAGATAACACTCTTCTACCTGCTGATGAGCTGCCCACCCTCCGTCCCTCTTTGTTAACCTTGTGTTTCTTGTAAGCTGATGCTATTTTCTTGTTACAGTGAATGAGTCAAGTAGTTGTGATAAGAATCTGGAGCTGAGGATGGACGTGTCCTTCGGGAATCCAGTGGTACATACCGTCTCAGGTTTCGGTTTTGAAAAAAGGTTTTACGTTTGGAATATGAGTGTATTAATAAAACAAGAATTAATAAAACTGTGGCTAACCCCTTCCAACAAAGAAACAAGTTTGTTGTGTTTTAAATTCTGGGAAAGGTAAAAGGGAATGGTTTATGTGGCGGTTTGAGGGGTGTTATATCAACATTCAGAGCTCCCATCATGATTTCACCACCCTCCCGATACGATAGCATCAGGCTCACATCTAGTAACATATAATTGTCTGAATTGCTAAAGTTAGCAGATAATTTTAGTAATTTGTAGTATTACAGTCAATACTTTTTTCATCTATCTTCTAGATAAGTTTAGGACTGATAGGTGATAGTCTGTTGATTGAAGTCCCCACCAATTGCTAGAAAATGGAGAGCTAGTTTTCATCAGTGTCATGGTGTCTAAATGGAGTGGCTCAATTCTATCTATACCTAGCTAAATCTTACCCCTGGAGAGAAGATAAGGCCAGAGTCCCCCAAACTGGTGATGGGTAAGGGTCTTAGCATTTGGGTCCACATCTATCTAGCATTCATCATCTGTGCAGTGGATAGGTAAAGAATGATTTAGACCAAAATAGCCCTTTAATAAGTATAAATATGTCTAATTTTTGCAGTGGCTGTGAAATCTCAGTGTGTGTTTGAGCACTCAATACCAACTGTAACAATTAGAAAACGTTTTGGTGGATGAAGTGTCTTTCATCATGAAGGACTGATGTGATATACTTCCACTTCACAGTTCCACCATCACAATGCATTAAGTACATAGTATATTGTATCAGCATTTAAAACGCCACGGCTTTATTTGTTCACCTGGTATCACATTGTTCACCTGAAGGTTCTTCTGCAACATTTGCTAAGTAAATACTAAGATAAGCTGTAATCTCACATGGCCATGTTTAGCATGACCAAACACATTCAGTAAATGTATTAGATATTTATGACCACAGACCTTAAACTTCATATTTTCCAGCAATTTTTACCTGAAAAATGGTCTCTGAAATTGGTTGCCATGGCTTTCAATATCATCTCTATGCTGATGACTCCCAATTTGGCACTTCATGCCCCGACATCACTCCCACATTAATTAAAAATGCCAAGGACTGTCTGTCTGCTGTCTATCTCACCATGTCCTCCCTCTTTCTTAAACTGAATCTCCCCAAAACTGAATTTCTCATCCTTCCACCCTCTACTGGCCAATCGACACCCGACATCTCGATTACCTTTGATGGGTTAACCATAAATCCCAAGCAGCAGACTCATTGCCTTGGGATCATATCTGAAACTGAGCTATGCTTTATCTGTGGCACCCCACTCCACTGATTGGTTGCCACAGGAACACCTGGTGAAGGGAAGGTTGAATCCAGGACTCCTAAGCTGAGATGCCCATAGGTAAAATGTAAATATGTTTTGTGTATATAATTTACAACCAAGAGAACCCGTAACCTTTAAGCGTATAGTGCCTGCAAGACTTGTTGCATGAATGTTTGAACTTTTACTTCAAACATGGATCATTAGCCACGGGACTGGTTGTGGCAAAAATTTCTTTAACAGCCTGAGGAAGATGGACTAATGCCGTATGGACTGCACCTTTTTCCTGTTTTTCCCGTTTATTCGATTTTGTCATTTTTGGTTTTGAGACTTTGTACAATTTAAATGTTATTAATGTTTGAAAATAGTTTTTCAGTCCAGGAGTATTGGATTTAACTAGGGGGGAATGTGGCACCCCAGTCCACGCTTTGGTTGCCATAGGAACACCTGGAGCAGGGAAGGATTTCCACATCAGGTAAACTTACACACAACACCTTCCATCCCAGACCTGAAGGGGAAGCTCTACTTCCCGACTTTAGGCAAGGTCCCTATAAATTTAGGTCCAGGAGGAGTTAGGCAGTTCAGTATGGAGCAGTACTGAGGAAAACACCTGGTGAACGGTACCGTGCTAGGCCTGTGCCAGAGGGGAAGCCTAGCTAGTGTGAAGGACCCAAGAGTGAGGGTCGGAAGCGAGTTAGCCAGTGGGGAGCAGAACCATACCGGTTTGCCCCAGAAAAGATATGTCGACAGCCAAGACACCGGAGTCTGAGACTGCACGGGTCCAGGCAGCCCAGCAGTAAATACCGGAGACCAGGGAGGCTTCGAGTCTCCTGGCACAGCTCTTGAGGCACAGCCATCCAGCAGAGCCAGGGACCGCAGTGGATATAGCGGTGCCCACATCAGAGCTCTCACTGCCTGCCATACAAGTGAGGACACAAGGAGAGGGTCAGGGTCTAGCTTCAGACAGCCCAGGACTAAAGCACACACACAGCGTAAAAGGGAGGCCTCATAACTCATCAGATGTGGAGATCCTGAACTGCTTTCAGACCACCCGGACGGTACCCTGGACTTCACCTTGCTCATATCATCAGTAAAGGTACGGAAAGAGCATCCCTGTGTGTGTGACTGTTATTGCAGCCCCTGATCCTGCTCCCTTCATAGATTGTCCGCAACCATCATTAACTCCATCACTGCCCTGGGGTTCCCACTCTACCTACGGGGAGGGTAACCAACTTGCTGCTCCTCCGTCACCACGGAGGTCTGTCCTGCAGCGCCGGTAACATTACCGGAACCGTAGGTGGTGTCACGAAACATCTTTATCTTATTTTTACTGACTCCATGACACCATGGCTATGGGACCGGGCAGAGGCCCCATGATATCCATCCGACAACGCCCGGGACCGGGTACCCCTCGGCCCTGGGGCAGATCAGCTTTTGGCATCACAAACAGGATCCTGTGCCCGGTAAAACTGGGTACTGTGTGCCATTTATTGACTGTATTGAACTGTTACATTTGGCGGCCATTACTGCGTCACATGGAGAGTGGGAAGAAAGGTAGGTGTAACTGCTGAAAGGGCGCAAAGATAGCCCCGCCCCACGCTCTGCCAAAAGTCGACGAAGTGCAGTGGCCCGATCTGGAAATACAAGAAGCATTCAACTCCAGGCCTGAGGAGCCCCCAATTGATTTTTCTTTTTGAGAGACTGATAAAAGTTAACTAGGGGAAAGCGAGGATGGATGTGCAAGGAAATGCTAATGCCGGAGCAGCAGCAGCACCTGGAGCTGTGGCACCGATCGCGCCGCTCTCCCTGCCGTATGTCCTGGGAGCGGCGTGGTTACCACAATATGATGGCAAACCCGAAAAAGAAAAAAGATATGTAATGCGCTGGATATGTATGCAATGACTGGCAAGCAAAGAGCGTCTGTTGTGCTAGGACAGTTAACTGGTGCAGCAGAGTGTGAAGCCGGGTCTTGGTCAGATGCAGATAAAGATTCAGAAATCCAAATATTTAATAACTTGCTTTTGAAGCCCGCACTGAGGCTGAGTTGAGGATGAAGTTTTATCACTGCAGAAAGAGGTCGCAGGATAGCATACGGGACTACGCCTTGAACCTCCAGGAGGTGCTGTGGGCCTTAAAGCAAATAGACCCTATCAGTGTGCGGGAGGAGGATAAAATGCTGACTGAAAAGTTTATTCAGGGTTGCATTCACCCACCGATCGTACTCAGCTGGGCCTATGGGCCCTAGAACACCCGGATGCAGACTTTGTAGTCCTGAAGGACCAGGCCATTAGAGCACTGCAAATCCCTGTGACCCCAGATCCCGCACCTTAGCCACAGTCAGCTAGCACCTTTTCCTTGGAGGTGGCTCTCCCTTCCTTAACCACTGCAGGGGCTAATTGACAGACTGTGACAGCTGGTGGCTCTGATAACTTGCAATCCCAGGTGCAGAAGCTAAGCAAGGAAGTGGCCATGATCTTAAAGTCCATTCAGCTCAGACCGGAACCCAAGTTGTCAGGAGCGATCCAACTTGCTAACAGCCCCAAGGACATCCCGTGGATGCGAAGGAGGTGGATCCCCCCATTAAGAGGAAGAACCAGCGATCGCTATGACTCATTAGGACAACCCATCTGCTGCCGTTGTAATGAGGCGGGCCATTTTGCCAGGTCATGTACTTTAAACCAGCAATCCCTGGGCCGAGGGCCAACCCCCAGGAATAAGACGATTAGGCCCGTCTGACTGGTGTGATAGGTATGTGGGAGGACGGCGAATCCTCTCTATCATGCTGAATGGTATTTCCACGTCTGCACTACTGGACACCTGCTCCCAGAGGACCACGATACCACATATCCTTTACAAAAGATTTTGGGCCGATTCTGTGCTCACCAGCCCAGACCCAGACCTTACTATTTATGCTGTTAATTGACTGCCAGTAAAACAAGTAGGGTTCAGGGAGGTAGCAATAAAAGTAGGGAGGGTGGAGTTAAAGGGCCAAGGACTTATTGTGGTTCAAACTGATCATGGGGAGAAAAATCCACAAATGATACTAAGCACTAATGTGATTGAAAATTGTCTAGGTGAATGCTTTTCTTACTCCAACAGATTTCTGAAACTGCCAGCACCGGGCACCAGAGGGTCCTACAGAAGGAGATCAGAGCCCTCCTGCAGAGACAACAGATAAAATTGTCCGCTGGGGAAATTGGCAGTGTACGGGTGACAGACACTTTCCCCATTGTGTTACCCCCAAGAAGTGAAATGATGATATGGTGTCGAGCAGCAATAGGCCTTAGAGGGCAGGATTACCAGGCAATGGTCGAGCCCATGTACTCAGAGAATAGACCTACAATCCTGACAGCCAGGGGATAGCTGATGTACGCAAGGGGAGGGTACCTGTACGAGTGTTAAACTGTGGAGAAGAAGAGGTCAAACTGCCCAAATATGCTACCGTTGCTAAACTGTTCACTGTCAGCAATAACTCAATCCAGGCAGTGGAACCCTTGACCCCACCCAAACCAGCGGAGGACAGCAGCTCCAAGGGACAGCTGGAGGACTGGTGTCAGAAGCTGCATGTAGGCACTGACTCCACCCCTTCTCACCAAAAGCACGGAATTTATCGGGTAGTACAAGAAAATGAACAGGTCTTTAGTAAGCATCCATTAGATTTTGGGTGGATAAAAGGGGTACACCATCACATACCTACAGGAAACCATCCACCAATAAAAGAGAGATACAGGTCTGTACCACCAGCTCATTATCAGCGTGCCAAAGAAATGTTACAAGAAATGAAGGAGGCTGAGGTTATTAGAGGCAGTTGTAGCCCCTGGGCAGCTCCCTTGTTCTAGTAAGAAAGAAAGATGCCACAATGAGGATGTGTGTTGATTATAGGCAAATAAACCACATAACACATAAAGATGCATACCTGTTACATTGCATTGAAGAATCACTTGCTGCACTGAAAGCTGCTAATTACTTTTCCACCTTAGATCTTACTAGTGGGTATTGGCAGGTCTCCGTGGCAGAAGAAGATCGGGAGAAGACTGCATTCAAGACACTGATGGGCCTGTGTGAGTACAACAGCATGCCATTTGGACTCTGCAATGCACCAGGAATGTTCCAAAGGTTGATGGAGTGTTGCATGGGGCACCAAAACTTCGAGGCCGTGCTACTATACCTGGATGATGTCATTGTGTACTCCAAAACATATGAAGAACATCTGGACCACCTGGCTGAGGTATTTGAAGCACTGTTGAAGTACAGTATGAAGCTGAAGCCATCAAAGTGCCATTTGCTGAAGCCGAAGGTTCAGTATCTCGGGCATGTGGTCAGCGCAGAAGGTGTGGCACCAGACCCAGAAAAAATCACCGTCATTAAAGATTGGCCAACACCAACAACCGTTAGAGAGGTACATCAGTTCTTGGGGCTGGTAGGATACTAAAGGAGGTTCATAAAGGGCTTTATGAAGATGGCAGCGCCTTTGCAAGATCTCCTGGTAGGCCAGACCAAGAAGGGCAAAACCACTGACCCTCCCTTTGAATGGGGTGAGAAAGAAGAAGACTCCTTCAAGCAGATGAAGTGGGACCTGACCGGTGAAGAAATCCTGGCATATCCTGACTACAATCTACCATTCGTACTGTACACAGATGCCAGCAACATGGGATTGGGAGCTGTATTATAGCAGGAGCAGAAGGGCAAAGAACGTATGATTGCCTATGCTAGCAGGAAGCTCTGTCCTACTGAGAGGAACCTAGAGAACTACAGCTCATTGAAACTGGAATTCCTTGCTTTAGTCTGGGCTATCACCGAACGGTTCAAGCACTACCTAGCGGCTGCAAAGTTCACAGTCTTCACGGATAACAATCCTCTAACTCACTTGGATTTCACAACGCTGGGTGCACTAGAACAGCTTTGGATGGCACAGTTGTAGAACAATCACTTCACCATCAAATACTGGGCAGGCCGCAAGAACGCCAATGCAGATGCACTGTTAAGGATGCCTCACCTACCAGATGCAGGAGAAGACATGGATGAGCCAGAAGAGATAGAGCTACCAGCCTTCCACCACCACAGTGCATCCTAATGTCAACAAAGTTGTAAAGATAAACGTCAAGAAGCCACGCTGAACCCGTTACCTCACCATGGGTGGAAGGAGATGCAAGACAGTGATCTGGCAGTTAGCCTAGTCAAAAATTTGATAACTCAACCAGGTTCCCGTTTTAGCCCATATGCTCCACCAGAGGCGCAACACTTGTGGAAAGAAAGAAGCAGGTTGTTCATCTATCAGGGTAAGCTGTGTAGATGTTTCATCAATCCCAGAACCCACGAGATGGAGTGGCAGATAGTGGTACCGAAGAAGGATGTCCAGATAGTGCTAGAAGCGTACAATAACAGAGCAGGACACTTCGGGTGGAAGAAGCTTGAGATACTGTTACGCGAGAGATTCTATTGGGTTGCCTTGAGGACCACCATTGAGAGGTGGTGCAGAAACTGTGGCCCATGCAACTTAAGGAGAAGGGATCGTGACAGTCAAAGAGCTACACTACAGCCAAAGACTGTCAAAGACTGAACAGCAAGAACTGCAGCGAGAACCTTTCAAGCGTTTTTCTGTAGACCACATGGGTATCCAGAACAGGTGTTGACAGACCAAGGTCCTGCGTTTGAAGCTGAAGTGTTCCAGGAGTTTTTCAATTTGTATGGGTGCAAGAAAATCCGTACCACACCGTACCATCCACAGACCAACGGCATGTGCGAGAAAATGAACCAGGTAGTCATAGACCTGTTGAAAACCTTGCCTTTGGAGAAAAGAAATATGTGGCCGGAAAAGTTACCTGACTTAGTGGACATGTACAACAACATCCCTGTAAGTTCTACCCATTGCACGCCAGCGTACTTGATGAGAGCGAGACCTGGAAAGCTACCAACTTATCTTGAGATGGGAATTCTCATTCCAGAAACCAGTTCACCTGATGCTGATTGGAATACTGAACGTAAATAAGATTACAAAAGGGTACAAGAGTGCGTAAAGAGAAGTTTAACCCAGATCAGAGAAAAGCAAGAGCAGAACTACAACAGAAAAGCACAAGATGCTCCCTTAATACCTGGAGAAATGGTTCTAAAAAGAAAAAGAACAAATAAACTTGACGACCAGTGGGAAGTAGAACCCTATACAGTATTGCCCTCTCATTTTGATAACAAAAAAAGTCTGTTTAATCAGCAAAGACAAAGGAGAAAACTCAACAGTAGTTTCTAGAGACCATCTCAAGAAATGCCGAGAACAGTTGAAACCAAGAGAAGTCCTCCCTTGTACACCTCAACCAAAAGAAGAATGGAAAGAGAAGGTGATACACACTGTACTTGGAGATTTTACTGAAAGTTGGCCTCAGTACAATGGAGCCATAATAGTACCATTGATCACTTTCCCGCTACCAGTGGAAGTCCCAAGAAGACAAGAAGAACCAGTTCAAGTCCCAGAAGGACCACCTGTTGTAGCAGAACCAGAGGATCCTGCAATCGGTGAACCTGCCATTCCTACAGTAAGACTAAGAACCCGCAGACAATTGCCAAGCCTACCTGTGAGACATATGCCTACTCATAGTACAGACACTAGTGAGACACCAGCAGTAGACACTAGTAGAGATGAGCGATGTTTGAATAGAATTGTTCGCCAATTTCAAATTTGACTTGTTTTGGACTATGTTTGAGTTTTACAGTTTTACAAGGTTGCTGTATTTCAGTGTTCTTTTGACAAGTACCGCCACACAGTGTAGAAAACACTTTTGTATTGCATCTGCCCAAAACTAATTACTAGTGATGAGCGAGCATGCTCGCCACTACTCGGTACTCGCACGAGTATCACTGTGCTCGGGCGACTCGCCGAGCACCGAGTAATCTCGCGATACTCGTACTGTGCTCGTGGTCGTCATCTCTGCATGTTGGCGCTCTTTTGAGAGCCAGCCCACGTGCAGGGATTGGCTGGCAGACCACTTCAATGCCACAGCCCTGTTAGTTGTGGCATAGCAGTGATTGGCCGGCCTGCACAGCGTGACCGAGCCTTTATAACTCCCGGCTCGCTGTGCTCGGCACACAGACTTCCAGACAGTGAGTGTAGGGAAAGTGTCTGCTGCTGATTAGGGACAGATTTGCGACCCTTACAGGTAGATCCGGAGCAGGGCTGCAAACTGCTGCTGCTGACCACAACAGTCCTTCTCAGGACTAATCTAGGAGGATATAGGCAGGGTGATCCAGATCGGAGTCCAAGCTTTCCAGTGACCAGAACAGTCCTTCTCAGGACTAATCTAGGAGGATATAGGCAGGGTGTTCCAGATCGGAGTCCAAGCTTTCCAGTGACCAGAACAGTCCCCTTCTCAGGACTAATCTAGGAGGATATAGGCAGGGTGATACAGATTGGAATCCAAGCTTTTCTGTGACCATTAGAGTCACCACACTCTTGTACTTACTACCTTAATACAGGTTAGGGACGAAAATCCTCTCCTGAAACAATTACAGTCACCAGACAGGTGTACGTACTACCTTAATACAGGTTAGGGACTAAAATCGTCTCATGAAACCATTACAGTCACCAGACAGGTGTACGTACTACCTTAATACAGGTTAGGGACTAAAATCCTCTCCTGAAACCATTACAGTCACCAGACAGGTGTACGTACTACCTTAATGCAGGTTAGGGACTAAAATCCTCTCCTGAAACCATTAAAGTCACCAGACAGGTGTACGTACTACCTTAATACAGGTTAGGGACTAAAATACTCTCCTGAAACCATTACAGTCACCAGACAGGTGTACGTACTACCTTAATACAGGTTAGGGACTAAAATACTCTCCTGAAACCATTAAAGTCACCAGACAGGTGTACGTACTACCTTTATACAGGTTAGGGAACTAAAATCCTAACTCTTGTGATCTCAACAGTCACCACACTGTTGTACGTAATACCTTTATACAGGTTAGGGAACTAAAATCCTAACTCTTGTGATCTCAACAGTCACCACACTGTTGTACGTAATACCTTTATACAGGTTAGGGAACTAAAATCCTAACTCTTGTGATCTCAACAGTCACCACACTGTTGTACGTAATACCTTTATACAAGTTAGGGAACTAAAATCCTAACTCTTGTGATCTCAACAGTCACCACACTGTTGTACGTCATACCTTTATACAGGTTAGGGAACTAAAATCCTAACTCTTGTGATCTCAACAGTCACCACTCTGTTGTACGTCATACCTTTATACAGGTTAGGGAACTAAAATCCTAACTCTTGTCATCTCAACAGTCACCACACTGTTGTACGTAATACCTTTATACAGGTTAGGGAAATAAAATCCTAACTCTTGTCATCTCAACAGTCACCACACTGTTGTACGTAATACCTTATAACAGGTTGTGGAACTAAAATCCTAACTCTTGTCATCTCAACAGTCACCACACTGTTGTACGTAATACCTTTATACAGGTTAGGGAACTAAAATCCTAACTCTTGTCATCTCAACAATCACCACACTGTTGTACGTCATACCTTTATACAGGTTAGGGAACTAAAATCCTAACTCTTGTGATCTCAACAGTCACCACACTGTTGTACGTCATACCTTTATACAGGTTAGGGAACTAAAATCCTAACTCTTGTGATCTCAACAGTCACCACACTGTTGTACGTAATACCTTTATACAGGTTAGGGAAATAAAATCCTAACTCTTGTCATCTCAACAGTCACCACACTGTTGTACGTCATACCTTTATACAGGTTAGGGAACTAAAATCCTAACTCTTGTCATCTCAACAGTCACCACACTGTTGTACGTCATACCTTTATACAGGTTAGGGAATAAAATCCTAACTCTTGTCATCTCAACAGTCACCACACTGTTGTACGTCATACCTTTATACAGGTTAGGGAACTAAAATCCTAACTCTTGTGATCTCAACAGTCACCACTCTGTTGTACGTCATACCTTTATACAGGTTAGGGAACTAAAATCCTAACTCTTGTCATCTCAACAGTCACCACACTGTTGTACGTAATACCTTTATACAGGTTAGGGAAATAAAATCCTAACTCTTGTCATCTCAACAGTCACCACACTGTTGTACGTAATACCTTTATACAGGTTAGTGGAACTAAAATCCTAACTCTTGTCATCTCAACAGTCACCACACTGTTGTACGTAATACCTTTATACAGGTTAGGGAACTAAAATCCTAACTCTTGTCATCTCAACATCACCACACTGTTGTACGTCATACCTTTATACAGGTTAGGGAACTAAAATCCTAACTCTTGTGATCTCAACAGTCACCACACTGTTGTACGTCATACCTTTATACAGGTTAGGGAACTAAAATCCTAACTCTTGTGATCTCAACAGTCACCACACTGTTGTACGTAATACCTTTATACAGGTTAGGGAATAAAATCCTAACTCTTGTCATCTCAACAGTCACCACACTGTTGTACGTAATACCTTTATACAGGTTAGGGAACTAAAATCCTAACTCTTGTCATCTCAACAGTCACCACACTGTTGTACGTCATACCTTTATACAGGTTAGGGAACTAAAATCCTAACTCTTGTCATCTCAACAGTCACCACACTGTTGTACGTCATACCTTTATACAGGTTAGGGAACTAAAATCCTAACTCTTGTCATCTCAACAGTCACCACACTATTGTACGTAATACCTTTATACAGTTAGGGAACTAAAATCCTAACTCTTGTCATCTCAACAGTCACCACACTGTTGTACGTCATACCTTTATACAGGTTAGGGAACTAAAATCCTAACTCTTGTGATCTCAACAGTCACCACACTGTTGTACGTCATACCTTTATACAGGTTAGGGAACTAAAATCCTAACTCTTGTCAGCTCAACAGTCACCACACTGTTGTACGTAATACCTTTATACAGGTTAGGGAACTAAAATCCTAACTCTTGTCATCTCAACAGTCACCACACTGTTGTACGTAATACCTTTATACAGGTTAGGGAATAAAATCCTAACTCTTGTGATCTCAACAGTCACCACACTGTTGTACGTAATACCTTTATACAGGTTAGGGAACTAAAATTCTAACTCTTGTCATCTCAACAGTCACCACACTGTTGTACGTAATACCTTTATACAGGTTAGGGAATAAAATCCTAACTCTTGTCATCTCAACAGTCACCACACTGTTGTACGTCATACCTTTATACAGGTTAGGGAACTAAAATCCTAACTCTTGTGATCTCAACAGTCACCACACTGTTGTACGTCATACCTTTATACAGGTTAGGGAACTAAAATCCTAATCTCCTGTGACCTCAACAGTCACCAGACAGTTGTCGCTCTATACAGGCAAAATGCGCAAAGGCGTTGGCAAGGGCGTTGGCAAGGAACAAGGAAGTGGACGTGATGGTGGTGCAGGCAGAGGCCGAGGTCGTGTCAAGCACTAATTTTGCAACAACAAAGGGCCACATCTCCTCGCTCGCACATCCTGTCCCAAATTCTTGGGGCCCGCAGCAGTACACCACTGTTGAACCAAGACCAGTGTCAACAGGTTGTTACTTGGATAGCGGATAATGCTTCAAGTCAGATGGGCACCTCCACAAACACCCTGTCTTCCACACGGTCAACTGTCAGTAGCCGTGATACTGCACCGCACATTTCCCAACCTGATCCTCCTTCCTACCACCGGCCGAGTACACGTCCACGGACATTACTGATCCCACACTAGGACACTCGGAAGAGCTGTTCACGTATCCATTCGCAGAATCTGGCCTGTCGCCACCTCCTCTTGAAGTGAGTCATGAGGAGATGGTATGTACAGATGCCCAAATTTTTGAGCAGCCACGTTATGACGAACGGAACGTTGTCAAAGTGTCTCAACAAGGGGTGGACGATGATGAGACACAATTGCCAGGAAGTCAGGAGGAGGATCAGGGTGCGGAAGAGGAAGACGACGTGCTGGATGATCCAGTAGCTGACCCAACATGGCAGGAGGATATGCAGAGCGAGGACAGCAGTGCACAGGGGGAGGGAGGCGTAGCATCCCAACAGGCAGTACGAAGCAGGGTTGTGTCCGCAGGCAGAAGGCAGGCAACCGTTCCCCGGAACAACAACACGACTCAAGGTGCCTGTGCAAATGTTCGGTGTTTCCCGAGTCTGGGAGTTTTTTAAGTTGGCTCCAGAAGACTCTAAAAAGGCCATTTGCCACACCTGCCATGCCACTATCAGCAGGGGTACGAAAACTAGCAGCCTGACCACCACCAGCATGATCAGGCACATGTCAGCCAAGCACCCGACTTTGTGGGAAGTACCACAGAGTCGAGGAGCGGTGCGTGCTGATGTCACTGCTACGTCTTCGCCTGTTGTGCATGCGAGCCAATCCCCTGTCCATGCTGGCCGCGAAAAGCCTCCGGCCCTGCACCTGAAGTTGCCCACGCACAAATTACACCACCATCAAGCACGTCCTTGTCCCAGTGCAGCGTTCAATTATCCATTCAGCAAACATTTGAACGCAGGCGCAAATACGCTGCCAATGCCCCACATGCCACAGTCCTGAATGATCACATTATTTTGCCTAGAAATGTTGCCTTTCCGGCTGGTGGAGACGGACGCATTCCGCGACCTGATGGCGGCTGCTGTCCCACGTTACTCGGTCCCCAGCCGACACTATTTCTCCAGATGTGCCGTCCCCGCATTGCATAACCACGTGTCCAACAGCATCACACGTGCCCTGAACAATGCTGTTTCAGCCAAAGTCCACCTAACCACAGACAAGTGGACAAGTGCTTGTGGGCAAGGCCGCTACATCTCCTTGACGGCACACTGGATTAATATTGTGGAGGCTGGGACCCAGTGTGAGTGAGGGACGGAACACGTCCTTCCCACACCAAGGATAGCAGGCCCTACCTCTGTCAGTGTTTCACCGACACTCTACAGCTCCGGAATGTCATGCTCTTCAGCCTTCTCCTCCTGCGCATCCTCATCCACTGTACCCTCCACACCAGTCCCAAGCTGGAAGCACTGCAGCACTGCCTCTGCAAAGCGGCAACAGGCTGTGCTGAAGCTAGTCTGCATAGATGACAAACCCCACAATGCAGAAGAGGTGTGGACAGCTCTGAAACAGCAGGCAGATCACTGGCTCACACCTCTGAACCTAAAGCCAGGAAAGGTCGTGTGTGACAATGGCCGGAACCTGGTGGCAGCTTTGAGGCGAGGGCAGCTGACGCATGTTCCATGCGTGGCCCATGTGCTCAACCTGGTGGTTCAGAGGTTTGTGAAATCATACCCGGAGATGTCTGACCTGCTGGTAAAAGTTCGGCGTCTGTCTGCACATTTTTGCAAGTCACCTGCTGCTTCAGCCGGCCTTGCCAGCTTTCAGCGCCGTTTGCGTCTTCCGGCCCACAGACTGGTGTGTGATGTCCCCACGCGTTGGAATTCAACTCTGCACATGTTGGTCAGAATATGTGAGCAGAAGAGGACAGTTGTGGACTACCTGCATCACCTAAGCCGTCGGGAAATGGGTCAAACTCCACACATAACACCTGAGGAGTGGAGATGGATGTCGGACCTATGCACGTCCTCCAAAACTTTGAGGACTCCACCAAGATGGTGAGCGGCGATGACGCCATTATTAGCGTCACCATACCACTATTCTGCCTTCTAAAACGGTCTCTGCTGAAAATCAAAGAGGATGCATTGCAGGCCGAGCGCGATGACTTAGAGCAAGAAACTGTAGTGGGTGTGGGTGAAAACACACAGCCCAGCCTCATGTCATCACAACGTGTAGTGGAGGACTATGACGAGGAGGAGGAGGAGGATGAAGACATGGAGCAACCCTCAGGCCAAATTGGGGATATGACATGCACACCAGTCATACCCTCGATTCAGCGTGGCTGGCCAGAGGACAGGGAGATGAGGAGGAGGAGGAGGAGGAGGAGGACAGCATGTTCAGTCATCGTGTTGGTCTGGATACTGAAGTGATGGCTGTTAAGAGTCTGGCGCACATGGCTGACTTTATGGTAAGCTGCCTGTCTCGTGACCCTCGCGTTCAGAACATCTTGGCTGACAATCAGTACTGGTTGGCAACACTCTTAGACCCACGCTACAAGGAGAACTTTATGTCTCTCATTCCTGAGGCGGAGAGGTCAGCCAAAATGCAGCAGTTCCACAGGGCCATAGTCACGGAAGTAGGCAAATCATTCCCCTCACAAAACGCTAGCGGCATAGGTCAGGATTCGGTGGACAACCAAGGCGTACGGCCGAGAGGGGCACAAGTCCAATCCGCCAGAGGCAGGGGAACTGTCTTTACGATGTGGGACAGTTTTCTCAGCCCCTCACGTACCACAGCCCCTGAGGTGCGGGGTAGTGCCACCAGAAATGCTAAGTTTGGGCAGATGCTGAAGGAGTACCTTGCAGATCGAACAACTGTACTGCGAGATTCCTCGGTGCCTTTCAATTATTGGGTCTCCAAGCTCGACACGTGGCATGAATTGGCTCTCTACGCCTTGGAAGTCCTGGCCTGCCCTGCCGCTAGCGTTTTATCAGAGCGTGTTTTCAGTGCTGCAGGTGGAATCATCACTGATAAACGCACCCGCCTGTCAACTGAAAATGCGGACAGGCTGACTCTGATCAAGATGAACAAGGGTTGGATTGGGCCAGACTTGACCACACCACCAGCAAATGACAACTGAATTAAAATTTTGTTATTTGAATTTGACATGTACCTCCACTCACCCATGGGTACACACTTCCGGACTTTGGCTAATCGCTGGACTGCTCCTCCTTCTCCTCATGTGACACCATGATGACCGTTAGAATAGTTAGGCTCTTGTTTGAGGTATACCCGCAGTGGTAAATTTTTTCGCCCATTCTGTTAGAATGGGCATTACAACGACAGGAGACCCGCTCCTTTTCAATGGGAAAAATGTTTTTAGGCACTCCTGCACGTCTCTATCCAGGGACAAAGAGGAGCCTCCCAATTTTTGGCTGCCCTGACCAAAGGGCTATACTACAATACACCCACTTGAGGGTTACAGGCCCTCCTGCACGTCTCTTCCAGGGACAAAGAGGAGCCTCCCAATTTTTGGCTGCCCTGACCAAAGGGCTATACTACAATACACCCACTTGAGGGTTACAGGCCCTACTACATGTCTGTATGCATGGCTCATTGTTGAACCTCCCAATTTTTGGCTGCCCTGACCAAAGGGCTATACTACAATACACCCACTTGAGGGTTACAGGCCCTACTACATGTCTGTATGCATGGCTCATTGTTGAGCCTCCCAATTTTTGGCTGCACTGACCAAAGGGCTATACTACAATACACCCACTTGAGGGTTACAGGCCCTCCTGCACGTCTTTATCCAGGGACAAAGAGGACCTCCCAATTTTTGGCTGCCCTGACCAAAGGGCTATACTACAATACACCCACTTGAGGGTTACAGGCCCTACTACATGTCTGTATGCATGGGTCATTGTTGAACCTCCCAATTTTTGGCTGCCCTGGCCAAAGGGCTATACTACAATACACCCACTTGAGGGTTACAGGCCCTCCTGCACGTCTCTATCCAGGGACAAAGAGGAGCCTCCCAATTTTTGGCTGCCCTGACCAAAGGGCTATACTACAATACACCCACTTGAGGGTTACAGGCCCTCCTGCACGTCTCTATCCAGGGACAAAGAGGAGCCTCCCAATTTTTGGCTGCCCTGACCAAAGGGCTATACTACAATACACCCACTTGAGAGTTACAGGCCCTACTACATGTCTGTATGCATGGGTCATTGTTGAACCTCCCAATTTTTGGCTGCCCTGGCCAAAGGGCTATACTACAATACACCCACTTGAGGGTTACAGGCCCTCCTGCACGTCTCTATCCAGGGACAAAGAGGAGCCTCCCAATTTTTGTCTGCCCTGGCCAAAGGGCTACACTACAATACACCCACTTGAGGGTTACAGGCCCTACTACATGTCTTATGCATGGCTCATTGTTGAACCTCCCAATTTTTGGCTGCCCTGACCAAAGGGCTATACTACAATACACCCACTTGAGGGTTACAGGCCCTCCTGCACGTCTCTATCCAGGGACAAAGAGGAGCCTCCCAATTTTTGGCTGCCCTGACCAAAGGGCTATACTACAATACACCCACTTGAGGGTTACAGGCCCTCCTGCACGTCTCTATCCAGGGACAAAGAGGAGCTCCCAATTTTTGGCTGCCCTGACCAAAGGGCTATACTACAATACACCCACTTGAGGGTTACAGGCCCTACTACATGTCTGTATGCATGGGTCATTGTTGAACCTCCCAATTTTTGGCTGCCCTGGCCAAAGGGCTATACTACAATACACCCACTTGAGGGTTACAGGCCCTCCTGCACGTCTCTATCCAGGGACAAAGAGGAGCCTCCCAATTTTTGGCTGCCCTGGCCAAAGGCTTATACTACAATACACCCACTTGAGGGTTACAGGCCCTACTACATGTCTGTATGCATGGGTCATTGTTGAACCTCCCAATTTTTGGCTGCCCTGACCAAAGGGCTATACTACAATACACCCACTTCAGGGTTACAGGCCCTACTACATGTCTGTATGCATGGGTCATTGTTGAACCTCCCAATTTTTGGCTGCCCTGGCCAAAGGGCTATACTACAATACACCCAGTTCTTCTTTACAGGCCCTCCTGCACGTCTCTATCCAGGGACAATGAGGAGCCTCCCAATTTTTGGCTGCCCTGGCCAAAGGCCTATACTACAATACACCCAGTTCTTCTTTACAGGCCCTCCTGCACGTCTCTATCCAGGGACAATGTGGAGCCTCCCAATTTTTGGCTGCCCTGGCCAGAGGGCTATACTAAAATACACCCACTTGAGGGTTACAGGCCCTACTACATGTCTGTATGCATGGGTCATTGTTGAACCTCCCAATTTTTGGCTGCCCTGGCCAAAGGGCTATATTACAATACACCCAGTTCTTGTTTACAGGCCATCCTGCATGTCTGTATCCAGGGGCATTGGTGAACCTCCCAATTTTGGACTGCCCTGGCAAAGGAAGATACTACAATAGACACAGTTCCTCAAAATGGGCACTTTATTTCTAGACAGGGCTTCATGTACGTCTCTTGTCAGGGTCATCGGAGTGTCGCACAATGTTTTCACGTAAAATCTTTCATGTAATCACAAAAAGTGACATACACCAGCTGTATCTCACTATTGGGTATGTGCCCTTAACATTTCCACCCTAAATATTAATTTTGGTGTCATTTTGGAAGGTTTTCTGGAGACTCCGTAAAATTGGCGTGAAACTCGGACAAGATTGTTCACAGCTGTGACTTTTGAGTGAGAAATGCTTCCAGGGGTCTTCCACATGGTGTTGCCATGTCATTTCAGCACTCTTCTGAGACTTTTGTGACATTTTTAGGGTTTTTCCATGCTGCCGGCAGTCATTTCATAAAATTACTCGTGTCTCCCATAGGATAACATTGGGCTCGTTACTCGGGCCGAGTACACGAGTATCTCGGGATGCTCGGCCCGAGCTTCGAGCACCCGAGCATTTAGGCTGCTAGCACAGTTTGACTAGGTAGCTGTACTTCAGTGTTCTTTTGAAATCTACCACAACAGAGTGCAGAAAACACTTTTGTATTGCATCAGCCCAAAACTACTTACCAAAACTATTTAGGCTACAAGCACAGTTTAACTAGGTAGCTGTACTTCAGTGTTCTTTTGAAATCTACTGCCACAGAGTGCAGAAAACACTTTTGCATTGCATCTGCCCAAAACTACTTACCAAAACTATTTAGGCTACTAGCACAGTTTAACTAGGTAGCTGTACTTCAGTGTTTTTTTTTTTAAATCTACCACCAGACAGTGCAGAAAACACTTTTGCATTGCATCCAACCAAAACTACTTACCAAAACAATTTAGGCACTGTCGAGCCCCAGGCTGTGGGGTACTCGGGTATCAGGCTGCAAGGGGTTAACGCTCCTGTGTCACGGGGAGTGGTGGCCGCGCCTGATCTCGTGTCCTGGATGACACTTCAAAAAGGGGAGAATATGTACAGTGGATTATTTACAATGTTGTCGTGACGCCACCTGTAGTTTCTGGTGAAGTAACACCAGCGCCGCCACAGTCCGCCGGACGTAGATGGTACTGTGGCCAGTTGGTGAAGTCCTCCACAGGTAGGACTGGACCTCCGGGGCAGCGTTCCTGGATGTAAGCAAGTTCATTTAAAGGAAAGCAAACAGAGTCAAAAGTCACTTTTCCTCCGGGTACTTTACTGTCATTTGCATTAGTCGCATACAAAAGTACAGTTCAGCACTCCTGATGGTATGAGGACAGGTAGCTTAACGGGTGGCTGCAGGCAGATCCTAGGTGGTATGGTGGACCCTTGGTGTGTGCCTTCGTGCTTTATTCCCTTCAGTTCCTTTCCTGCTTCTCAGTAGTGGTATGAAGCCTTGCGACTTGAAGCCCATATGACCTCCTTCTTTCTCTCACCCTTGCCGTCGTCGGGTAAGCCTCTGCTGGCTGGCCGCTCATCTCTTCGGCGGTGCCAGGTACCCTCTTTCAGTCTGCTCAGGTGCCCGGGAGAATTGTAGACTCCAAGGGACTCCGGATTTTCTGTTGTCCTAAAGTATCCCACAGGTGTGGGCTCCGGTGCCCGGTAAGTTGTCTGGGATAAACTTCCTCAAGTTCTCACTCCCTTCTGACTGTCCGCTCCTGGGAAAGCTTTCCTTCTCCTTAAGCTCTTTCTTCTTCTACCAACCACCCTGGTCCCTCAGCCGAGAGACCCTCTCCACTCTCTCCTCTCAACTCCAACTCCTTCAGAGGCAAAAGACCTCGAAAACTCAACTTCTATTCTCCTTGCTCCCCCTAGAGGTGATTTTATTCCCTCCCGGGTAACCTCCCACTGTGTAATCTAGTGTGGGAGTGCTGGTTACTGGGTGTCACCCACCATCCTAGAATCCACCTGCAGCTGGGGCATCTGCACCTCTTTTACGGGTGCATTACCCTTCTGTTACGCCTGCTTGGCGGGGCGCCACATACCCCCTTGATTGAATACACTCGTCCGCAAGTACCTGTACCTGTTTACCGTGAGGTGAAAAGCATTTTATATTCGTCAACGGGTAACTATATACAGTCAAGAATATGTAGGTTTTCTTCCTATTGCTGGGAGGCACATTGCTTAGAACGTTACATATATATATATATATATATATATATATATACAAGCATTGCAGTAGTTAGCATATTTAGACTTCACAGTCCTCGGGTCACCTGTCGGCAAAGTTCTTACTCTCCAGTTGCACTATCTGCACAAAAGACATTATTAACTTGGCCCAACGGGGTCCGGTACTAACTACGTGGGCCCAGCGGTAATATATTGTCCAGCACAGTCCAATGTGTGTTATCACCGCTGGGCTGCTGCTCTCACAGCACACATCATCAATAACAAGGAATGAAAAGTTCAAATAAAAAGTCTCTGAGTCTTTTGATGGGGGGGAAAATCATGCGGGGACCCACTTGTTATTCTTAGGGACTTGTAAATAGGGGAAAAATGGGAAAGGCAAAAATATAAAAAGCATGGTTACTGGAAGGGGCTATTTACAGGGCAATATCTCAACATGGGAGTCTCTTGCTGCATACAATGTCTCTTAACAAGAGTCTATTATTAGCGGGAAGTGTCTGTACAGCGGGAGATCCTTATAGTGAACCAGCCTAATGGGCCGAGGTATCGCTCATAAGTGACCTCCTCACCTCGGTAAAGTTCTCTGTCCGGGTGCCCTCTCCGCAGGTACGAATCCACATCGTGTCTGGTTAAAAATATGTCATCCGAAAGTCCGGGTTCCCGAAAAAATCCCCAGCCTTCATCCTGGTATACGGAGATAACGGTTCCTTGGTGGCGGAGTTCGGTTGGAAGCGGGGGCTCAATCTGGCCTCATCCCGAAGTCGCCTGGTTGCCTGTTCTCGCTGGAACCATTCCTCTCGTCATCTTTGTCTGGCCACTTGGTCCCTCTCGTCCAAAGCTGTTCGGAACGTTGAAGTGACTGGTACTGTGGGGGTGGTGAGTTGCCGGTTGGGACTCTGGACACTACTCGAGTCTCCGCTGAGCTCATTATGGCGGGGGCTGCTCGCTGCCGCCGCTGCCACGCGGTCCACCACGCAGCTTCTGGGGTGCTCTTTCTCGAGGCTCTCTCTGCGTCCTCCGGTTCCTCTTCATCGGTCTTGTCGCACTCCTCCTCGACTACAATATTTGGTTCGGTAGGGAATGTCCGCGCTGCCATCCAGCCGGAGACCACTGCTGGCACAGGACGGTGGTGTAGTCTGGGGTTCTGTCTGAAATCCCGTGTCCCGGGTCTGGACAAGTGGTGGTAAGTGTGGTAGAGAGGCGCGGTACTCCACAACTGCGCGTTCGGCTACTGCCGCCTCTTGCGCCTTGCGGTCCGCTTGCATAGCAGAAAGTTTGTATGTCCGCTTCGCACTCCACCTCCAGCACACCCACACCAGGGCCTCTTCCATCTCCTGGCGGAGCCGCCCAAAAGCGTCCCTCCAGTAGTCAGCATCCCCCTCTAAGGTCAAGAGAGACACCGCTGCGGCTCGGGCTTGCTCCTCAAGCTCAAGCACGATGTCTCTCCAATGGGGTGCCGCCATGCTGCCGAGTACAAAGGAGCCTTGTTCATTCTGTCCTTCTCTTCCAATTTGTCTTCTTATGGGCGGCCTCTCCCTGGGAACTTCCTGTGGGCCACCCCCCTGATTCATTGATGGCAATCGGGGCGACCACACTTTTTGGCGCCTCCGTCTTGGCCCTCCTTCTTCTAGGGGTTGAGGCACACCCCCAGGCCTGCACATGGTGTTCAGTACATGGCTATGGCGTCATCTTCGGTCCTCCTGCAGTAATGGCGGGAACCCATTTTTGGCACCTAGCAATGGCGGAAAAAGTTTGCTTTAAGTCCAAGTCCAAGTTTAAGGCGTACGATATCCTGTTCGTGATGCCAGAAAAATATGTCGAGCCCCAGTCTGTAGGGTACTCGGATATCAGGCTCCAAGGGTTAACGCTCCTGTGTCACGGGGAGTGGTGGCCGCGCCTGATCCCGTGTCCTGGTGACACTTCAAAAAGGAGAGAATATGTACAGGGGATTATTTACAATGTTGTCGTGACACCACCTGTAGTTTCTGGTGAAGTAACACCAGTGCCGCCACAGTCCGCCGGAGGTAGATGGTACTGTGGCCAGTTGGTGAAGTCCTCCACAGGTAGGACTGGACCTCCGGGGCAGCGTTCCTGGATGTAAGCAAGTTCATTTAAAGGAAAGCAAACAGAGTCAAAAGTCACTTTTCCTCCGGGTACTTTACTGGTAAGTTTTCTGGGATAAACTTCCTCAAGTTCTCACTCCGTTCTGGCTGTCTGCGCCTGGGAAAGCTTTCCTTCTCCTTAAGCTCTTTCTTCTTCTTCCATCCCCCTGGTCCCTCAGCCGAGAGACCCTCTCCACTCTCTCCTCTCAACTCCAACTCCTTCAGAGGCAAAAGACCTCGAAAACTCAACTTCTACTCTCCTTGCTCCCCCAGAGGTGATTTTATTCCCTCCCGGGTAACCTCCCACCGTGTAATCAAGTGTGGGAGTGCTGGTTACTGGGTGTCACCCACCATCCTAGAATCCACCTGCAGTTGGGCATATGCACCTCTTTGACGGGTGCAGTACCCCTCTGTGATGCCTGCTTGGCTGGGCGCTACACTACTAGCACAGTTTAACTAGGTAGCTGTACCTCAGTGTTCTTTTGAAAAGTACCGCCACACAGTGCAGAAAACAGTTTTGTGTTGCATCTGCCCAAAACTACTTACCAAAACTATTGAGGCTGCTAGCACAGTTTGACTAGGTAGCTGTACTTCAGTGTTCTTTTGAAATCTACCGCCACACAGTGCAGAAAACACTTTTGTATTGCGTCTGCCAAAAACTACTTACCAAAACTATTTAGGCTACTAGCGCAGTTTGACTAGGTAGCTGTACTTCAGTGTTCTTTTGAAAAGTACCTCCACACAGTACAGAAAACAGTTTTGTATTGCATCTGCCCAAAACTACTTACCAAAACTATTGAGGCTAGTACCACTGTTTGGCCACTCAGCTCTGCTAGTTTAGCATCCATTGTTTTTTGTGCCAACAACTACAGAGGTGCCAATTAGTTACCCTCCAAAATGAGTGGTAAAAGGTCTGCTAATGGTGGAAAAGGGAATAGGCGTGTTGGAAAGGGTAAAAATCTTTGTGTGCATGGAGTAGGTGCTAAAGTAACAGACCATCTGCTGAACAAATACTGTTTTCAAGCCAAACTAAAATGTCTACTTCTTTTTGTGGACGATCTGATATCATCCCTTTCTTTTGCAGCAGAGCATTGCTAAAACTAGTAGAGAAGGTCCAAAGAGAGCAGGTGCTTGAATGGATATCAAGCGCTCCATCAAGTGGGCTCTCCTCCACCTCAACTTCAACATCACAAACACTCCAGTCCTCAGAGGTGTCACCCCAAGCACACTTGCTTCTTCACAGCTCACAAGTCTCCAGCAGCCCTACTGACTATGGGTTAACACAGATCAGTAAGTCTGCAGAGCTTTTCACTCATACTATAGCCTGGGAATCAGAGGTCTGCTCCAAAGCTTCATTGAGTTAAGACAAGGAAATGATCTGCACCGATGCACAAAATCTTTGTGAGTTGGATCCAGGCCCAGATGAAGAAGGGTCCGAGCATAATGTAGACCCTCATTTCCAAACTGTAACCCCTGTTGGTGGAGACAATGATGCAGATGATGATTGAGACTCAGATACCTGATTGGACTGACAACTTGACTTGGCGCTCAGGGCATGAAGAGGCTGGTTCTGAGGATGACGAGCGTAAGAACACACAGGATGATGATGAGGTTGGAGATCCCACTTACGATCAACCCACAGGCATGCAGCTGATGAGCTCATCAGAGGAGATGGAGGAGGATGCTAGTGACGGGGTTAATTTGTGGCTTCCTGGACAGAGACGGAGTCCTGGAAGCACATCAATGATTTCGTCCTCAGCCTCTGTGCAGAAGTCATGGTGGCTCTGCAGGTTGCATGGGCGCTAAGCCTTGCCCAGCCTGGACCTTTTTCCAGATTGCAAAGGATGACCCAACTCATGTTATCTGCCAAATTTGTAATCAAAAACTGAGTAGCGGTCAAAAAATCAATAGTTTTGAGTACTTCATGCATGAATCATCACATGGACATGAAGCATAAGTCACATTGGGAAGCCTCACTGTGCTACAATGTGGCCTAGCTGGCCTGGCCAACCACCATCTGTCCCATCAAGTGCATCTGTGGCTTCTTCATCCTCTCTGACTGTGGAGACAGCGGTCAGACAGGCTTTCGGCCGCAGAACTTCCACCTCTTTACCCGCAACAGCCAGTGTGATTGACAAGTCGTCAGCTGTTTTGTAAGTGGAAATACCTGGTGGTGTTGAGCACTGTCAGACATCGAGAGCACCACCTTTTTATGAATGCGACATAATAAGTCCACCTGCACCTCCCTCACAGACCAGCAGTTTTGTCTGGGACAACCTACTCAACCCTGTCTCAGCACAGCAGCCAGCCCTCGGTCCCTCAGATGTGGACAAGTAAAAGACCATTTCCCCTACCCATGCCAAAGCTAAGAGATTGAATTTCACCATCTGCAAGCTGTTGGCAATGGAAATGCTGCCATTCCAGCTGGTGGATACAGAGGATTTTCGAGACCTTATGGCCGTCGCAGAGCCCCAGTACCAGATGTCCAGTCGCCACTACTTCTAGAAGAAAGCTGTGCCTGCGCTACATCAGCATGTCGCACACAACATCACCACTTACTTGAGAAATCTGTGTGTGACAGGTGCATTTCACCACAGACACATAGACGAGTAAGCATGGACAGGGTGTTACATGTCACTGAGTGGGCACTGGGTAACTATGGTGACAGCATGAGAAGGGCTGCTGTACAAGTCTTGCCATCTGCATGGGTTGTGCGTCAAACCTCTGTATCTAGATTTTTCCTCCACTGCTTCTGCCTCCTCCATCTCTTCTAGGTCCTCCACCTGCGCCCAAAGCCTGTCTGGTAATGTGACATGCATTGAAACTGCGCAGAAGATATCCAGCACACCTCCTTACTATGCTGGTAGCAGTCTCAACACCATTAGGCAGTGTTTACATTAAAATGTCTGGGAAAATGTGAGTCACACAGCTGAGGAGTTGTGGTCAGCTCTGGAGACAGAGTATAATGAATGGTTGTCTCCACTGAACCTGCAGCCAGGGAAGGCCGTGTGCGACAATGCTGCAAACCTGGGCACGGCCCTTCGTTGAGGGCAAGGTGACACACGTGCCTTGTATGGCTCACATCTTGAACCTGGTCGTCTAGCAATTTCTAGCCCACTATCCCGGCCTAGAGGGTGCTTCTGCAGAGGGCACGGTCGCCGTGTGCTCACTTCCGTCGTTCGCATCACGCAGCTCAACGACTTGCATCGCTACAGAAGTTGTTCGGCCTGACTGAAATACTATGTGTCGACACGATAGAATTCCACTATGCACATGTTGCAGCGACTGTGGCAGCAGCGACAAGCCCTGGTGCAGTATGTTATGACGTATAGCCTGGGCCAACGTGATCCAGAGGTGGGGCAAATCACGCTGCTGGAGTGATCTCAGATCAAGGACCTCTGCACCCTTCTGCAGAGTTTTGAAATGGTTACTAAGATGTTTAGTACTGATGATGTCATTATCAGCATGACAATTCCGGTCATCTACATTGCTGGAGCACACTTTAATCAGTATTCGGAGTCAGGTGGTGGGCCAAGAGGAAGGGAAGGAAGTACAGGAGGAGGCATATGCGGAAGGGATAACAAGATCTCAAAGGTCCAGATGGTCGGCAGCACCAAGGCATGGAGGGTCGGGGAGAGGCATTAACGACAGCGCATTGTAGCAGCCAAACTGTTGATGAAGGTGCAGGAGCGAGGAAGAAATGGAGGACGAAAAGGTATGGGCATGGAAGACTCAGCAGATGAGGGGAAAACTTGATCACATTTCTGTTGTGCGAGGTGGAAGTTGGAGGGAGAGGGCAGAGAAGGAAGCATGAATGTTAACGTCACCACCACCAACACAACAAGGACTTGGTCCTCCTGGATGCACAAGACACATGAGTACCTTCTTGCTGCACTACCTGCAACATGATCCTTGGATTGTTAGAATTCGAAGTAATGCTGACAACTGGGTTTGCCACACTGTGTAGATCCCCGGTATAAGTGTAAATTTGGCCAAATGATTCTGCCCTGGAAAAGGACGCACACATGCAGGAGTATCAACAGAAACCTTTACACAATCTTACATCTGCTTTTTCCCCAAAACACCAGTGGAGCACATAGTGAATATCGCAGTTCTAACTTTCCAACCCTAGGAATGTTGAGTCGATCATCACTCAACCGTTAACAGTAACAGTCTATCTGGGAACAGCAATTTTGTGGAATCGTTTCAACAATTTTTTAGACCATCCTTTGCAATGCCAGAAGAGAGAACAAGTCTGACACATAGTGAATGCCTAGTGAGGATGGTACAGGAGCATCTACATCTGAATATTGATGCCATGACTGGGCAACTGGTCCCTTGTTCATTTT
>JARQOC010000002.1:564491332-564596057 GCA_033576535.1 Allobates femoralis | reverse complement strand
AACTCATGTTAAAAGGCTTGTTAAAGAGTTAAATGACTGTTAGGATTGCTACCCTTATTGGGTGGCATTAGAGTTTTTCACTTCCTCACTGAAGTGACAATTTGGAAAAAAAAGTGACATTTTGGAATAATGTGCTAGTCCCAATACTTTAAAAAATGGCATCACAATGGTCGTGGTGTGCTAAGTTAATCAACAGCAAGTCAAATTTATTCATTGAAACTTTTTAAGAACTCGCTATTGTCATTTTAGCTCAGAAGTGAAAAAAAATGGAAAAAAGCTCTTGAAAGAAGTTATAAATTTAAAGACGAGCAACATTTATCAATCGTTATGTATCAATTTTAGGCATTTGGTGCAAATGTTGACAACACAGCAAAAGTTGAAAAAAAAAAAACGTCTTGTGATGAATTCCCCTATTGAGTATTAATAATGAAATTCTGTCTGCTGCAGCCACTTGTGGCATACTGTGTTATTTTCCTTGGATCCTGCTCCTTTTAATTATGTAGGGTTCACAACTGTTAAAATACGATTACATCAGTTGTCATCAGTTTTGCAAATAGATCCTTTGTAAAAACATAAATGTTCAGTCATGGCCAAAAGTTTTGAGAATGACACCAAAATTATATTTTCACATGATCTGCTGCCGTCTGGTTTTTATTTGTGTTTGTCTGATGTTTCTATCACATACAGAAATATAATTGCAGTCATATTATGAGTACCAAAAGGTTATATTGACAGTTAGAATGAGTTAATGCAGCAAGTCAATATTTGCAGTGTTGACTCTTCTTCTTCAGGACCTCTGCAATTCTCCCTGGCTGCTCTCAATCAACTTCTGGACCAAATCCTGACTGATAGCAGTCCATTCTTGCATAATCAATGCTTGCATTTTGGCAGAATTTGTTGGTTTTTGTTTGTCCACCCGTCTCTTGATGATTGACCACTAGTTCTTAATGGGATTAAGATCTGGGGAGTTTCCAGGCCATGGACCCAAAATCTCTATGTTTTGTTCCCTGAGCCATTTAGTTATCACCTTTGCTTTATGGCAAGGTGCTCCATCATGCTGGAAAAGGCATTGTTGGGCGCCAAACTGCTCTTGAATGGTTGGGAGAAGTTGCTCTTGGAGGACATTCTGGTACCATTCTTTATTCATGGCTGTGTTTTTAGGCAAGACTGTGAGTGAGCCGATTCCCTCATGAATGGTTTCAGGATGCTTTACAGTTGGCATGAGACAAGACTGGTGGTAGCGCTCACATCTTCTTCTCCGAATAAGCTGTTTTCCAGATGTCCAAACAATCGAAAAGGGGATTCATCAGAGAAAATGACTTTACCCCAGTCCTCAGCAGTCCACTCCCTGTACCTTTTGCAGAATATCAGTCGGTCCCTGATGTTTTTTCTGGAGAGAAGTGGCTTCTTTGCTTCCCTCCTTGAAACCAGGCCTTGCTCAAAAAGTCTCCGCCTCACAGTGCGTGCAGAAGCACTCACACCAGCCTGCTGCCATTCCTGAGCAAGCTCAGCACTGCTGGTAGTCCGATCCCGCAGCTGAAACAGTTTTAAGATACGGTCCTGGCGCTTGCTGCTCTTTCTTGGGCGCCCTGGAGCCTTTTTGACAACAATGGAAGCTCTCTCCTTGAAGTTCTTGATGATGCGATACATTGTTGACCGAGGTGCAATCTTTCTAGCTGCGATACTTTTCCCCTGATACATTTTTGTGCAGTGCAAAACATTACACACATTGATAAAACTTCATATCTTTCAGCCTTTAGACATTTACTATGAGCAACTGCATTTACACTGATGAGCAAAAGGATAACATTGTTTTGAAGTTTTGACTTTCAGTCTC
This sequence comes from Allobates femoralis, assembly GCA_033576535.1. Classification (NCBI taxonomy): domain Eukaryota; kingdom Metazoa; phylum Chordata; class Amphibia; order Anura; family Aromobatidae; genus Allobates; species Allobates femoralis. The sequence goes on along the minus strand of JARQOC010000002.1, from coordinate 564,594,220 downwards.
ACCATCCACTACAGCTTTGAGCGTTAGACTACCTTCATTTTATAGACAATCATCTTAACTCTCTCATACATAAATGTGACTTTCAATTATTTAGCACATGATTACTTATAGAGATTATTGTCATATCACTGTATTGTTACTGTTTTGCTGCTGGTATTTGAAAAATCTTATTCTTCCTGTATACTACGAATTACAACCTGTTCTCATAACAAATAGCAAAGTCAAAAGTTCAAAACATTTTTACTCTTAAAAAGTGCCCTATTTTTATGAACTGTCCTGAAATTTCTGGACATTTGGCAACTCAAGTGTACAAAAGAAGAAACACCCCTGAAGATGTTATTTTTTTTTTTAATATATAGTATTAATGCATTCCTTATGTGTTAATGCTTAATGCAACTGTTAATGTTATTCCTGTTTTCTCTGCAAACATGTTGGGAACAGTGAAAGTAACAACGTAGATGCCGGTCACAGAAGAGTTCATAGTTAGCCAGACCTTGCAGTTCGGTTGAGTTTTTGGAAGCAAAAAGGGGAATTTGCTAAATACAGTAGTAAGTTGCACACAGGGAGTGAAGAGAGTGGCAGATATGTTGACTGATTAAACCATAATCTGGCCTCATGTGGAATAGGAGGGAGACACAGAGGCCTAGGTAACAAGGCAGCAACTAGATGGCATTGAGGCACTTGTTTCTGAAAATATACCATGCAAATCTGGGTGTAAATGGGAACTCCAACAAACGAGCTCAGCTTTGGTGATACACGATTGGAGGTCTGAAGAAGGAAGCTGTGGGTTAGCGGGGACGATGAGAGGACACAGTGGAAAAAAGGAACAAAGGCTGCATGTTGGCCAGACATGGTGGATTCTTTAAAGTAAGACCAAGTTTGAAGGCTGGGGCATGGGTATTGTATGTAAGAGAGCAGTGGTTAGGTGTAAAGTAAGCTAGAAATGGAGGATCTTTTCCAAGTGTGCTGTAAAACTGATATGCTTCTCACATGTTCCACAATGGCAAAGTGTGTACCTTTGTATAATGTAAAAGGTGACAAGTGTAATATCTGCTGTACATAAGCTTAACATGTTCCAATGGTAAACTATGATTTATTTATATATATATTGAAGTAGCTCGTTCCTTACTAAGCTACTGGGTTCTGGCTTGCTGTCAAATTGAGTAACCTGCAGTCAGGGGGAAAGATCTTTAAAAGGGACATTGAAACACAGACACCCATCAAGGGACCCAGTTTACTAGTGTTGGGGGTTACAGCAAAACACCTGGGCCCGGGCGACCCTCACTTGTGCACAGCAAGTGCACAAATAGCGGATCTACTGCGCATTATCCATCTAGATTTTACACAGTGTTTTACAGTAGATACAAAGATGATGAGATCTCAACAAATCACATTTGTATGCTGTGAAAACAAAATTTCATGAAACATGATGTGACGCAGATTTTAAATCCGGATTATTTAAATTTGATACATTTTCATTCCAGATTTGAACTTTTGCAATGTATAGAATAAAAACCCAAATTCCCAAATTCCCAATACTTGTATTGTCCAAATGCTTGTAATGTGTGCAGATTTTGATGCAGGTCCCCAGGAGAGTTAGCAAATGTTTTTTTTTACCTGTTAAAGGGAATTAAGGTAGTGCATTCTGATAGCTACTATGTACAGTTCTACCCGTCTTGTGTTCAGGAACCACTTCTGTAATACCGCACTGATATTATGAACATGGATTTCAAATAGCTTTTTCAGTTCAGACTGTCTGGAGGGATAACCCCACAGAAAAAATGATTAAGTCTGGTGACCGTGGAGGCCAGAACCCTTTGTTTAGGTGAATACTGCAAGAACTCTGCACAGAAATGCATGAAATTAAGGAAAGGTCCAATTTCTTTTTGAAATAACAATCCTCAGGCTTAGTGTAAATGTATCTGTACACAGAAATACTGGAGGATGTGACTGCTGTAATTCACACATCCAATATCATACAACAAATGACTTTTTTTATAACATGAATGGACATTTGGGGACATCACAGATTCATGCGTTTTTATATAAATTGAAAAGACATTTGGGGATATCACATCTTACAACAGACTCCTTATTGAGGACAATGAACTTTTGACACTTCTTATGTGAACTCCCTCGCTTACTTTTAATGCTTTACCCAACTCATTAAAGTATTTTTAGTTCTCCACAGACTACTACCATATAATAATAAAACAATTTGTTCCGCTTATCTTAGACTTCTAGTTTCAGTTCCCCAGCTCCTCTCTTCCTCTTTAGCCTGACTCTGCTTTATGTCACCTGTCACATTTACTACAGCATCTAAGACTGCTTTCACATCAGCGTTTTACGCTGATCGCGGCAGTTGCGGTGAAAAAACTGCAACTGCTGCGATTACCGCATAACGGCTGTGATCGCGGCACACTTGCGGCAAGCCCCAACTGCCGCGATCAGCGAAAACCGCTGATGTGAAAGGGGCCTAAGGGCCCTTTCACATCAGCGTTTTTTGAAATTTGCGGCAGATGCGGTGAAAAAACCGCATCTGCCGCAATTGCCGCATAACCGATGCACTTGCGGCGCGGTTGCGGTAATCCCCATAGAAAGTATAGGGGGACTTGCGGCAGGTGCGGCAAGTGCGCTTTTGCACTTGCGGCAGGTGCGGCAGCGAAAAAAACCGCGGCTGACCGCGGTTTTTTTCGCTGCCGCACCTGCCGCAAGTACAAAACCGCACTTGCCACACCTGCCGCAAGTCCCCCTATACTTTCTATGGGGATTACCGCAACCGCGCCGCAAGTGCATCGGTTATGCGGCAATTGCGGCAGATGCGGTTTTTTCACCGCATCTGCCGCAAATTTCAAAAAACGCTGATGTGAAAGGGCCCTAAGACTGTTTTTTTTTTTGTTTGTTTTTTTTTTGTTTCATTTGCTTATGTATATATGTATGTGTCTTCAGAATCTGTGTCATTATCTGCCTGACGAAGGGGCCACAGTGTCCCGAAAGCTTGCTATGTTTACCATCTTTTCAGTTAGCCATTAAAAGGTATCAACCACTGAGGACTCTCAGATTCTAATATTTTTCTATCTACTGGCTTACATGGTACAAACATTTTTTACCTTTACAACAAATGATAATTTTTGGACCTTTTAGTATCTAGCTTGTGTGTAAGCTTGTGTGTATATTCCGTGAGGCAGTAATTAACATTCTGGGAATTAACATTCTGGGAATTAAAACACCCAGTTAGATGGATCCTTGCTTCCAAGACATGATTGCTCTGGGTGAAAACAGTTGTCACTGCTGGGATCATTTTTGTATTGATTTCTTCCGGCTTGTCGTAATCCTCTCCCGGATGTCTGCAACAATAATGAGAACTTATGGGGGGATATTTCTTATGGCATCTTAGATTTTGTGTTACAACTCTTTTGCATCTGACCATGTGAATTGCTTCTTGCTGGAATAGGAAGGTTTGGAAATTGATCAATAAAACAATCATGTTGTTCTGTAATCAAGGCTATAAATACATTGGTCTTTACTATTACAATGATATGGAATATTAGACATAACGACAAAACACCACAAAAGATCACTAAATAACTAATAGGAACGAGTATGATGGATCTTTCATTTTTACACTGTTCTACTGTAAAAAGGTTCTATAGAATGTGGACCAATAACCATCTAATACAAACTACACAAAGAGAAATGGTGGTTGACCGTTGTCCACCCTGTATAAATGATAAGAGTGAAGATCTTAAAAACCACAAGGAACCTAGTTTCATATATTTTAAAATTATCTAATATGAAAAAGATCCTTGCAGCACACAGCTTCTACCAATGATGTACATAAGCTACTACCTATATATATTTGAGGAAAAAGTTTAAAAACTTACGTTTTTTTAAAAAAAACTAAAAAATCTCCAATTTTTTATTTAATTCTGAAGTTCTTGGTACATACATTGGCCAATGTCTGTTTGCTCATCAACTGCGACAAAGTGACTTCAGGGTCTGATGAGTCCTACTCTGATATCCCTATCGTCCTTGTCCACCCCCCACTTTTCAGTGGGCAGACACCATCTAGACCCTCCATCACCTGTAGGTAATGAGGGTGCACATTGCAGCATGGAACCTGCAACTCCATATGATAAGATAGTTTTTTTTCTTAAAATTATCTAAATTTTCACACAAATAATTTTCATTATTTGTTTAAACCTAAATACTCTTAAAAATTTCAATTTAATAAAACAGCCATTTATATTGGAAATATCTTTAGTAATGTTTCTTTTTCTACATACAGTATTACAGTATTTGGTTTTTAAGGAAAATCACTTTCATGCCCCGAGGCCAGTCAGCTTTGAGTTATAAAGTAAAACAATCTAATAACTATAATGAAATACTGTGAACATCAAGAAATGTTTATCATTTACTTCCCTCTTGCATGTATGGTGCTTTTTAGACTTTTTTTTTTTTTCAATACGTATGGTTTTCATCTTGGCTACCAAATACTTTTACTGTGTGAACCGACTTTTTATTTCACAAGTGGTGGGATCCCAACCTACACACAAAACGTGGAAAACATCTCTAGGCACTTATCTGACATGCAAAGATATGGCTGGAGCAGCAACCAAGTGAAATATTTAATGCTTTCCTCATGTGAACATTTGATGCAAGTTAAACAGCCCTCAAATGATTAGTTACTCTCTTCTTGTTCTAAGATCTCTTGCACTGTAGGGATTTTGTGCAGATTTAATAATCTCGCCCACCACTCCATGTGATATCACTTTCTCTTTTTTTCTCCTCTTTTTTAACTAACAACATCTCTATTTCCCACACTCTTACAATGTAACACTATATATACATATATACACATACGGCACATTTATAAGTACATATACTGTATACCGTATATACTCGTGTATAAGCCGACCCGTGTATAAGCCGACCCCCCTACTTTTGCCCCCAAAACCTGGGAAACCCTATTGACTCGTGTATAAGCCGAGGGTGGACCCCAGCACAGGTATACAGCCCCAGCAGTGTGGTATACAGCAGCCTCCAGTGGTAGTATACAGCAGCAGCCCCAGTGGTATATACAGCAGCAGCCCCAGTTTAGTATACAGCAGCCCCAGAGATATACAACAGCCCCAGTGGTAGTATACAGCAGCCCCAGTGGTAGTATACAGCAGCCCCAGAGGTAGTATACAGCAGCCCCAGTGGTAGTATACTGCAGAAGCCCCAGTGGTATATACAGCAGCAGCCCCAGTGGTAGTATACCAGCAGCCCCAGAGGTATATACAGCAGCCCCAGTGGTAGTATACAGCAGCAGCCCCAGTGGTAGTATACAGCAGCCCCAGAGGTATATACAGCAGCCCCAATGGTAGAATACAGCAGCACCCCAGTGGTAGTATACAGCAGCAGCCCCAGTGGTATATACAGCAGCAGCCCCAGTGGTAGTATACAGCAGCCCCAGAGGTATATACAGCAGCCCCAGTGGTATATACAGCAGCCCCAGTATATAACAGCAGCAGCCCCAGTGGTATATACAGCAGCAGCCCCAGTGGTATATACAGCAGCCCCAGAGGTATATACAGCAGCCCCAGTGTAGTATACAGCAGCCCAGTGTAGTATACAGCAGCCCTTAGGTAGTATACAGCAGCCCCAGAGGTAGTATACAGCAGCCCCAGAGGTATATACAGCAGCCCCAGTGGTATATACAGCAGCCCCCCCATATCAGTATACAGGGCCCCTCCCCTTGTGTAGCAATCCTGTAAAGGAAGAGATTAGTATACTTATCCCTGCCGCTGTCCCGCCGCCGCTATCGCGCTCCTCCGGCTTCATCCAGCGTCTTCCGGCTTCCTCCTCTGGCGCGCAGACAATGACGTCATTGCCTGCGCCCACCGGAGGAAGCCGGAAGACGCTGGATGAAGCCGGAGGAGCGCGATATATACGGTATATGTAATAAATACATATTTAATAATAACTTTTATTGATTTAGTGCCAAACATATTCTGCAGCATTTTATACACACATATACAGTTGAAACAAGAGGTTTACATGCACTATGTAAAAAGACACATATGAATGTTTTTCTCACTATCTGACTAATCCGAATAAACTTTTCCCACTTTAGGTCAATTAGGATTACCATAATTATTAATATTTGTCATATCCCTCAATAACAAGAGAGGAAGAGATAGAATGAATGGTTTAAGCCATTTCTAATACTTTCTGCAAAGTCACAAGTTTACATACATTTTTTATTAGTATTTTGTACCATTGCCCTCAAACTGTATGACTTGGGTCAAACATTTTGGATATCCTTCCACAAGCTTCTTACAATAATTGGTAGGAATTTGGGCTCATTCCTCCTGACAGAACTGGTGTAACTGAGCCTTATTTGTAGGTCGCCTTGCTCGCACCTGCCTTTTCAGGTTTGCTAATACATTTTCAATAGAATTGAAATCAGGGCTTTGTGATGGCCACTCCAAAACATTGACTTTGTTACCCTTAAGCCACTTTGTATCCAGTTTGTCAGTATGCCTCAGGCCATTGTCCATTTGGAAGGCCCATTTCCGCCCAAGCTTAAACTTCCTGGTTGATGTCTTGAGATGTTGTGTCAGCATTTCCACATAATTTTCTTTCCTCACGATGCCATGTGTTTTGAGACATGCACCAGTCTCTCCTGTAGCAAAACAGTCCCCCAACATGATGCTGCCACCCCCGTGTTTCATAGTTGAGATGGTGTTCTTAGGCTTACAAGCTTCTCTTTTTCCTCCAAATGTAACAATGGTCATTATGGCCAAACAGTTCAATTTTAATTTCATAAGACCACAGGACATGTCTCCAAAAATATAGGTCTTTGTTACTGTGTGTATTTGCTAAAATTAAGCTGGTGTTTTATGTTCCTTATGGAGTAATGGCTTCATCTTGGCACAGTGGCTATTCAGCCAATGTTGATACAGTACTCATGTCAAAGTATATAATAACATAATCTTACCAGCTTCCTCCTTCATCTTCACAAGGTCTTTTGCTTTTGTTCTTGGGTTGATATGCACATGTCGGACCAAAGCATGTTCATCTCTGGGACACAAAATCCATCTCCTTCCTGAGTGGTATGATGGTTGGACATTCCCATCTTCTTTGTACTTGCATATAATAGTTTGTACAGTTGAACAAGGTAACTTCAGCTATCTGGAAATTGCACCCAAGGATGAACCAGTCTTGTGCATGTCCACAATTCTCTTTCTGATATCATGGCTGATTAATTTAGACTTTCCCAAAATGCTACACAAAGAGGCAGTATGTTTCAGGTGTGCATTACACAGCATCCACAGGTGTGTACCTAATTAATTCAGATGTTGTCAATAAACCTATAAGAAGCTTCCAAACATGTGACATCATCGTACTGGCTGTCCCAAATTGTTTAAAGGGATCCTGTCACCCCCAAAACACCTGTAAACCTATTAAAACCTGTCCCTAGAGCATAGTAACACTTTCCCTACACTCTTTTTACCTCCTAAATGCAGTAAATGACATTGCCTAAAAACGTTTTATAAGTACCTGATTACTGATGATAATGAGTGACTATGCTATTCATAGTCACTCATCAAGACTGCCCCTCTGCTTCATAGCACGCCTGAATAGGCGTGATCTTCATAGCAGATTCAAATTGCCGCCTCCCTGCTGTGCCCTGTGTCGTCCGAGGCTGCTGTGTGGCTGGGTGACGCGATCCGCGTCATTCCCGGCGCCGGGTGACGTATTTACACCGGCGCCGCGCTGTCAGCTTCAAAATGCACACTGCGCATGCGCCGGGGGTGACAGGATCCCTTTAAAGGCATAGTAATCTTAGTGTATGTAAATTTGTGACTTTGCAGAAAGTAATAAAAATGCCTTAAGGTATTCTCTCTCTCATTATTCTGCTATGTGGCAAATATCAATAATTATTTTAATCATAAGTGACCTAAAATGGGAAAGATTTATTCTGATTTCATGTCAGATAGTGAGAAAACCATGCATATGTGTCTTTTTGTATAGTGTATGTAAACACAAAATCTGGTTTCAACTATTTGACTGCATATACACTCCCTGACAAAAGTTATGTCACTTATCAATGTTATGTAAATAAAAGCTTATAACCTGACATTAAATTTATCCATTGGTTTTATAAATTACTCTTTTGAAAGCTGAAACTCTCCCAAATGTGGTTTAGGTTAAGAAAATAAATTGGCATCAATGCTGAAATATTGATCATTTAATGAACACAGAATGGTCAGATTTTGGCAAGACAAAAGTTTTATCGCCCACAGAAAGTAATGTGATATTCAAACAAATAATTAACTTAAAATACAAATATATCTTGCATAACATTGGTGAATGAAGTTATGGTGCTATTAGAGTCATATTTAGTATTTGTGTGACTTTCATGAGCTTGAAGGACTGCATCCATGCGGTTCAACAATGATTCATACAATTTATTAATGATGTCATCAGGAATAGCAAAGAATGCAGTCTTACATGCCTCCCAGAGTTCATCTAGATTCTTTGGTTTTGTCTTCCAAGCTTCCTCTTTCATCCTACACCAAACATGCTCAATGATGTTCATGTCTGGTGACTGGGCTGGCCAGTCCTTGAGCACCTTGATCTTTTTTGCCTGGAGGAAATTTGTTGTAGAGATGGATGTATGAGATGGAGCACCATCCTGCTGCAGAATTTGACGCCTTTTATGATTTGGAATATAAGAGGTGCTTAATACTTCTTGATATTTTAGGATATTGATATTGCCTTCCACCTTGAAATGTTTTGCACACCCCCATACTGAATGTAACCCCAGACCATGATCTTTCCACCACCAAATTTAACTGTTTTCTGGGTGTATTTTGGATCCATACGGGCTCCAGTAGGTCTCCTACAGTATTTGTGGTGTCTGTGGTGTAATTCTACTGAAGATTTATCAGAGAAATCCACCTTCTGCCACTTTTCCAGGGTTTTGCAGGCTGTGGGACCTTGCAAATGCCACTCAGTTTTTTATTTGCCTTTTGTTTAGTGCTGGCTTCTGGGCACTGATTCAACCATGGAGGCCATTTCGAGACAGAATCCTAAAAATTGTTCTAGTTGACACACGGACTTGAGGTGACCAGGCCTTTTGGAGCTCTACTGCAGTTGAAGAGGTGCTTGCTTTGGCTTTTCTAACCAACAAATGTTCCTCATGAGCAGTTGTCTTGTGGGGTCTGCCAGACCTGGGCTTGTCAAACACAATTCCAGCCTCTTCAAATCTTTTTTTTAATTCTTTGTACTTGAAGCTGAGACACATTAAATGTGTCAGCCATCTCTGCAGTGGATCTGGTCTTCAGCCTCTTGCTAATCAAGGCTTTGGTTGCAGGGTGGATTTTTGGCATGTTGTCAGAGCTCAAGTTGCAGTTCAAGTGAAGGTCTGGGGTGCTGGGTTTTTTTTTATACACATCCACTGATTAACCAATCATTTACTGAGCACAGGTGAGGATGTAAACTAGGATTGGGTGCATTATATGACCAGGCGACAAAACTTTTATCTTGCCAAAATCTGACCATTCTGTGTTCATTAAATGATCAATATTTCAGCATTGATGCCAATTTATTTTCTTAACCTAAACCACATTTGGGAGGGTTTCAGCTTTCAAAAGAGTAATTTATACAACCAATGGATGAATTTAACGTCAGGTTCTAAGCTTTTATTTACATAACATGGATTAGCGACATAACTTTTTTCAGGGACTGTACAGGGTGAGCCATTTATATTGATGCACCTAATTAAAATGGGAATGGTTGGTGATATCAACTTCCTGTTTGTGGCACATTAGTATATGGGAGGAGGAACTTTTCTAGATGGGAGGTAACCATGGCGGTCATTTTGGATCCAACTTTATTTTCTTAAATGGGAAGAGGGTCATGTGACACATCAAATTGAATGAGAATTTCATAAGAAAAACAATGGTGTGCTTGGTTGTAATGTAACTATACTCTTTCATGAGGTATTTATAATTTAATTTTCATGAGGCATTTATAATTTAATGACCACTTATAAAATGCGTTCAAAGTGACACACTGATGGCAACACCACAGAAGAAATGCTAGCACATGCTTCCAGTATCCGTTGTTGTTTCAGATGCTGCACATGTCGTATCTTCACAGCATAGACAATTGCCTTCAGATGAGTGATGAGGCAAACGTTTTTGTGAATGATGAAGTTAACAAACAAAACCTCCGCTATTGGTCTGACACTAACCCACAGTGGATAGATCCCTCCAAGACTGTTGGAACACAAAAATTGATGGGATTCTGTTGTATATGGGGTACAACGATTGTGGGGCCATTCTTCATCAATGGAAACCTCAATGCCACTGGATATCTGAAATTGCTACATGTTTATCACATTGATTTGCCATCTTGGATGAGGTGCACTTCCAGAGCAACGTTTGTGGGTTGTAGACACTGCTTCATGCTACCTCTAGGGGTGAGAACAATGACAAAATGCAAAAGTGACCTAAAAACAGCCAAAAAGGACAGAAACATGGTCTGTAGAACCACTCCTTTATAGGGGTTGCATTGCTAATTTGCTATTTTTTCTACTTTTCTGTTCCATTTGCACAACAGCAGGAGAAATTGATTCACAATCAGTGTTGCTTCATTAGTGGATGGGTTGATTTCACTGAAGTGTGATTGACTTGAAGTTACATTGTGTTGTTTACGTGTTCCCTTTATTTTCAAAATCTCTTGTGGCAAGTAACAGGTGTGGGCAATCTGAAAATCACACTTGAAACCAGGTAAAAAGGGGAGAAGCTGGCTCAATCTTTATACTTAATATCTATATGTGCAATATTAATTATGGATAACAGAAAAAGAAGGGAACTGTCTGACGACTTGAAAAAACTAGATTGTTAAAAAATCTCAAGTTTACAAGTCAATTTCCAGAGATCTTGATGTTCCTTTGACCACAATGCACAACATAAATCAAGACATTTACAACCAATGGCACTGTAGCTAATCTCCCTGGACTTGGAGAAAAATTGATGAAAGGTTGCAATGCAGGATATTCTGGATGGTAGATAAGCAGCCCTAATCAAGTACCCAATAAATTGAAGTAGTATGGCAGGCTCAGGGTGCATGAGTGGATTGTAGGAAACGCTGTGCTCAACTGTCAATCCTGGTAAAATAAAAATTAATTTGACTAGAAGTAAATAACTTCAACACTCAAAAAAGACGTATGCTTAGGTGCTTGTCTTGAGAAAATTGTGTCTTTTATTGTACAGACCATACAGACCACCATATGAAAACAAAAGTAACCAACATTTCAGTTCACATGAACCTTTATTAAGTTTATTATCAAAACACATACATATGGTTATAATACATTTGCCATGTAGTGGATATATATAAAAAAATAAAGTAGACAAAGTAAAGTAAGTACAAATTGAGATACATGAAGCAAACAGATGTATCTTGAGGTCGTCTGGGTTGGATCCTCCTCCTTGTGACATCAGGAGCAGAAGAGGAAGGCAGACCCAGAAGAAGAGCAGGTGGCGGCAGACACATAGAGGGGGCAGAACACACAAGGAGGAGGCAGGGAGGGCTGTACCAGCAGCGAGGATCTCTTAATAAGATCCAACCCAGGGGACCTCTTAACTGTAAGGTTTCTAAAGTTTTTTAAAGCTTACAGTGGAGCTAAACACATGGGGGACCCCTTCCCTGAATGCAGTAGACATGCTGCATTCAGTGCTGCATTTAGTTTGGCAGGCACCAGTAGGTGACAGGTCCTCTTTAAGGCATCTGTACTTCTCAAAAGGATTATAACAGTCAGATAACAACCTCAGGTGGATAAGAGTACTGCTAAAATAGCAGAATGGAGTATGCACAGCAAATTAATCAGTACCATGTTATAAGAGAACATAGCATGTCAAAATCCACATAAACAAGGAATTTATGGCAAATACAAGATAATGGTGAAAAAAGCAATATGGTGACATTCAAATTAAATGGGTATTTATATGTTGGCATAAAAACAGTGCATGTTTCTCACCATTGTAATGTGTTGATGATTGACGCACGTGCATAAGGTAAATGAGACATTATATTCATAACACTTTTGGCGGTGAATGTACTTATATTGTTGAAAGGTTTTAGGCAGGTGAGGAAAACATGTGGCCATAGATAGAATGTGTTCTTTAAGACTGTGCTCACTGGGCATTTGTGATCTGTTTTTTGTGCTGCTTTTTTTGCACAAAAAATTGATAAATTTTTGTCAAGCAGGAAAGTCTATTAGACTTCTAAAATGCTGTGTCAACGGTTTCATTTTTTCTGATCAGTTTTTCTGCAAAAACCTGATGAGGAAAAGAAGTACCATGTCAAGTAAACGCAGCAATACTCACCCTCCCCGGCAATCCCATGGTAAGCTCCGGTGATTTCTTCCTCCCGGGCACTGTCAAGAGCAGTGCAAAGTGACTACAGGACCTGTGTCCCATGTGACTCAGGCTGTCACATGGTGCACAGGGTCTGGAACTAACGAACCCAGAAGGGAGAGATCACTGGTCACTAGGGGATTGCCAGGGAGTGTGAGAAAGTGTCTGTGTACATGACTGTCTGACTATGTGTCTGTATATCTGTCTGTCTGTCTGTCTGTTTGCATATCTGTATGTCTGTCGCTGTCCCATTATTTGAGCTGTGATTGTATGTGCACAAACACAACACAAACACAGCTGCAAAATTGATGTTTGTGCTGCTTTTTTAACAACCTGGTAAGGTTTTCATGCAGAATTTTCTTGAACATAAATGGATCACTTATTTTGTGTGAGCACATTGCCTTAGAGTTCAAGTTCTGAAATATTCTCAGAAAATATATTTTCATATTATTAAACACCTGGGAAACATTTATAGGGAACCTATTATGTAAAAAATGCTATTATCCTGCAGATAATTACCGCATATACTCGTGTATAAGCCGACCCGTGTATAAGCCGACCCCCCTACTTTTGCCCCAAAAATCTGGAAAAACCTATTGACTCGTGTATAAGCCGAGGGTGGACCCCAGCACAGGTATACAGCCCCCAGCAGTGTGGTATACAGGCCCCCCCAGTGGTATACAGGCCTCCCCAGTGGTAGTATACAGCAGCCCCAGTGGTAGTATACAGCAAGCCCCAGTGGTAGTATATAGCAGCCCCAGTGGTAGTATACAGCAGCCCCAGTGGTAGTATACAGCAGCCCCAGTGGTAGTATACAGCAGCCCCAGTGGTAGTATACAGCAGCCCCAGTGGTAGTATATAGCAGCCCCAGTGGTAGTATATAGCAGCCCCAGTGGTAGTATATAGCGCCAGGATAACACCCCAGTGGTAGTATATAGCAGCCCCAGTGGTATATATAGAGCCCCACAGCCCCAGTGGTAGTATACAGCAGCCCTAGTGGTATACAGCAGGCCCCCAGGGGTACATATAGCAGCCCCAGTGGTAGTATATAGCAGCCCCAGTGGTAGTATATAGCAGCCCCAGTGGTAGTATACAGCAGCCCCAGTGGTAGTATATAGCAGCCCCAGTGGTAGTATACAGCAGCCCTAGTGGTATACAGCAGGCCCCCAGGGGTACATATAGCAGCCCCCTGGGGGTACCCAGCAGCCCCCAGGGGGTCCCCAGCAGCCCCCAGGGGGTACCCAGCAGCCCCCAGGGGTTCCCAGCAGCCCCCTGGGGCTACCCAGCAGCTCCCAAATGCTGGCACTCGCCCCCCCTTGCAAGGGCCCCCCCCCCCGCTTCTCTTACCATCCCGGTCTTCTGATCAGCGCTGCTCCTCGGCGCTCCGTCCTCGCGGCTCCCGTCCTGCTACATTCGGGATCCCCGGCTGTCGCGTGATGACGTCATATGCCTGCGACGGCCGGAGATCCCGGATGTAGCAGGACGGACGGACGGACGGAGCAGCGAGGAGCACCGAGGAGCGGCGCTGATCAGAAGGTCGGAATGGTAATATAACCATCGGGGGGGCCCTTGGGGGGGGGCGAGTGCCAGCATTTGGGGGCTATATGCACTGCTTCCCCCTGCCGCTGATTGACAGGGGGAAGCAGTGCATATTTAATGAGTGGCCCCACGTGACGGGGCCGCTCATACAGCAGCTCCCCCCGTCTCCTGCAGCCTCCACAGCCCCGGGACACAGCCCCCACCTTATATACCGTATATGACCCGTGTATAAGCCGAGGGGGAGACTTTTCAGCCCAAATTTTGGGCTGAAAAACTCGGCTTATACACGAGTATATACGGTAATCGGTTATTATAATTCTGAAGCTGTGTGGCCGCTGCACTGGAGGCATGGTTATAGCCACCATTTAGTACAAAGTGCACATGGCTGAAAATATACCGGCCGCAGTCCATGAATGAAAGCCTGAGGCTATAGGGAAGAATAAAGTTAATTCCTCCCAGCAGCTGGGCTTCCAGTATGGTAGCACCACAGCTTCAGAATGCTATTACCCTGCAGATTGACTCCATATCTGCAGGTAAATAGTGTTTTTTACAAGACTGATTCCCTTTAACCTGATTTACAAAATTTTGCATGAATTATTTTCTGGTGAGTAAGTTGCTCCGCCGGACTCCAGTGTCTCATTATGCACAGGCCGGTGCCTTCTTACACATATATAACACAATGTAAACTAAACTAACCTTTTGCTGTTCATATCCTGGAAAGAGAATAAAAAGAGGAAGAAGTTGTGGAGAGATATATGATAATCATATAACATTTTTCTAATTCTGGTTCTAAAAGAATCAGAAACAGTGCTCACAATTCCATGTTATAATGTACGGTATTTCATCTAAGCTGTCACCATCTCCCTGATTAACTGTTGGCTAAGATTCCCACATAATTCAGTCCTGTAGGAGTTAGATTGTGTGTGGTTTTACAATGTTCTATAAACTGCACTATGTCCATCCAGTCTCATTTTAATGGCATTCATATGTCTTAAAATCTTATGGTTTAATGATCTTTTATGGATACCGATACACATGTGAAAACACATGAGAATACTAACTAATATTTGCTTCACTATTTATGAGTGTCCTGTTCTTTCTCTTAACTTAATTGTTGTTAGGTATAAACTTTTCAACATTTCACGGCAGTAAAGCTATAAAAATAATTGTGCAATTAAATCAATTCTTATGGCTTTTAAAAAAAGAAATAAAAAAAACCAAAGTATTTAACAAAGACGGCTTACTGGGCTGACTTTTTCATTTCTTCAGAAGGTTCATAAGTCAAACATTTATTAATGATATATGATTAATCCTAGGTATATAGTTGCTCTATGTTAAACCCCCTTGATATGTGCTTATAAAACAGGTATTGTACATGAAAAACCGGCAACGGTGCCATCGATGTGTCATTATTGTTCCACCAGTGTGTCATCAGTGCGCTATCCATGTTTTTCCTATATGGATAAAGAAAGAATTAAATTACAAAGCTTCTTCTATACTTTGCAATGTTAAACACGTACAGCAAAAAGATGGTACATGGGTGGCAAACGGATGCCGTTTGTTCTGCCTTCTTACATGATGAAACTATGAAATCTGGCACAAAGCACCAACCTTCGCTGTCTTCCAAATAAGCATAATGTTTTCTGTAGTCTAACTTATTTATTGGTCAACAGGTAATTTATGCGGTAAAACTAGAAGAATACAATGAGTTTTGGGTATATCATATGACACAGCTGTGAAAATATACAGTACAGAAAAAGCACAAAGCAAGATAGAGACTTATACATGATTCTCTAACAGACACAAACCATGTGTAAAATGATTGCTACATAAGCTAGCAACAAACCTGAACATTCTAAAATTACAGACAGAAGTCTCTTACCAGATATACTGTGTCAAGGAGGATGGAGTTTTTAAGAGCAGTGCAGGTAAACAAGACAAATACATGTGTTCTAAATGAACGTTCTCTCAAAATAGTTTCTACTACTCAGAATTCATAGGGCTCACGCGCATAAAGGAGAAAACACTGAGTAATGCAGATGATGCTGCCAGATGGTGATAACCATATTAAACATCAAAAGAAAGATAACATGTCACATTACGAATGTTATTACATGTGTCTAATTTAGTCTTTCTTTCTCCTACTAAATCTAAATGGGTAGAACACTTCTTGCTTGGCATCAACGGATGCCACTGACAGGCTGTTTTGGTGAAATCAACAAACAAGTCCTGCTACTAGCCTGAGAAATAGTTTCATCTCCCCAATCTTGCACACTTTGACTTCAACTTTGCATACATTAATCATCCATGGGAATATTTTGATAACTAGGCATAGTGAGCACTCATTTTGTTGTGCTTGGCTGTCTTTCATGAGTATAACATCATCACATATGATGTTTGGCTGGTCTTTCTGCCATTTCGTCCTACTTTGTAAGGAGGAGAGGTACTGCTTTCTCCATCTGTTCCAGAAAACGTTGAAGACACCATGTACTTGCCTCCATTGCTGTCCGTAGAGGTCTTTGTCACTGAATTCTGTTGATGGCACAGGGGCATATTGTCGTTTCACATGTAGGCTGGTCAAGGCTTTGAGAGACTTCCTCTAATCTGCCCACAGGTCTCTTGTCAATACTGGAAACGGATCATCCCAATAGGACGTCTCTTGGGTGAAGTCTCTTAACATCATTTTACCTTGCATGGTTACAGGAGCTATGAATCTCAGAAGATCATGTAAGCTGTTTATGACAGACAGGACACCTTTAGTCGTGAATGGATTTTCTTCCTTGCTGATCTGGAAGGTGAATGCATCTGCCTTTAATTCCCAAAGCAAACCAAGGCTCCACTGCATGGGAATGGAGTAGATACTTAGGTCCAAGTCTTTTAGATCACTTGAATAGTCTTGAAATGAAAAGGCCTTCACTATTTCTTGGCTGTTGGAATTACGTTGTTTGTACAGTTACATTTTAAAAGATTTATAAGCTACATACAGACAAAAACTGAGTCATAGCAAACTAGTGTGAACAGGCCTGTATATCAAGTTCACTTAAACCGCCAAATTGTATGAAACAATTAGAAAACAAAAAAAATGTGTGTATTATGTCCAAATGTGTCATAAATTTAGTATCTGTATATAAAATTCAGGTGGGACATACGTGGCACCCCCTAAGCTCTTGGGAGCAACGTTGTCACACCAATATATAGCTGGCTCCGGTATAATAATACATTTTACACATATACTTGGTACATACCTTTTTTGCAAAATAAAGTACTTGATGCACACATACCTTTTTTTTTAGTTTTCTAGTTGTTTCATACAATTTGTCGGTTTAAGTGAACTTGCCATACAGGCCTGTTCATATTAGTTCACTCTGACTCAGTTTTTGTCTCAATTTTATTTAACTACTTGTCTCCTGGCAAGTTAGGGAGAGTCCCACTCTTCCCGTGCTGAGCAGAAACTGTTAAATTGCATCCCATCTGTGATTCATCTTGGGGCTCGGTCACACACAGCATCCTGCTGTTTGAGGTCAGAAGGTTCAACAGCAGGTTATATTATTGTTAGTGTAGTGTCCGTCTTGAGATTCGTCACCTTGTCGTTGGTAGGTTGGCTTGAGTACTTTTTTTGCAAGTAAGGTTGCATTCACACACAGCGTATTTGTGAGGATGCATTTTTGGTGCAAAACTGCACCAAGAGTGCATCCTCACAGAACGCAGCCTTCCTTGTGTGAACGGGCCTGCGCACTCTTCCTGCGATTTATACTTACCTCGCTGCACTCCCTCGGTGACCACTGGTGTCTTCTGAGCCCTTGCCTGCCCGCAGCGAGCACGAGCTCTAGGACCTGGAAGTACCATGTGACCAGTGATGTCACCAAAGTCACATGATGATGTTTAAGGTGCTGCAGCAGGTCCTATGCTGACGGGAAGAGGACCGATCACTGTGGGAGCATGGCGAGGTAAGTAAAAAGTATATACACCAAAATTAGGCATTACAGAGTATGAGAACCTTATCATCATCCATCTATTTCATGGAAATGAATGCTCACCCAAAATAGATATATCAGAAAAAAAAAAAAAACGGTGATTTTTAGCAATAAAATATATAAATTTATTAATCATATAGTATAAATTACATATAAATAAGGTTTTAATACAGAGTACATAAATAGTGTTACATACAAATCTATGTTAAATGTAAACAATAGAATAAAAAAATCTATAGATAACACCCTATAAACTAGGAAAAACCCGTGATCTTCTTGTGTGGTAAATGAACCAAAATCACAAAATGTGTATCAAAAACAACCAATAAATTTCCAATATTCCCCTATCTCTCACATAGGAGACCAAGGAAACAGTAATAGTGAAAAACCAGTAAAGTTCTATTAGTCACCTATCTCTCACATAGGGGACCAAAAAAGTGACAAAATATAAATCCAAACAGTGAAAATCAATCTAAAGGGTGATTACCTGGTGTATCTACAGACTCTGCTGCACTCTACATGCACGTTTCGGCTTACGCCTTCATCCAGGAGTGAATACAGCTCCCAACTTCCACCGTTATATAGTGTGAAGTGACCTATCCCTGAGCCAGCCACACTACACCTGACCTTTAGCACAGCTGACCATAATCAGTCCTCATTGCTCTAAAGAAAGAGATAAACATCATGGATGCGCCCATACAGCGTCTCAATTTTGCCATGGTAACCCTCTAACGGCGCATGCCCGGTGTCCTGCGTCCGGATCCGACCACCCCGATCGCGTCATAGCGGTTGCCGTGGATCCGAGGACAAACATCCGCCGCTCGGCGGAAGTCGTCATCAGAATCCCGGCACTCGCCGTGATTGACGCGCGGCTGGTCCTCTCCTAAGACGCCGCCCCGAGCATGCGCACCAGGTCTCTCCAAGGACTTAATACATAGATGAGCGCGGACAAAGCTGCAAGGAACGGGCATTTGCGTGAATGGCACAGGGATAGTTATATATATCTCAGACTTTCAAAAAATATAAATAATCGCTCAAATTCATATGCAAACTTAAGTGAAGTATATTAATTTATAGAAAAAAGTGTATTAGTTTATAAAAGGTGCTTGGTAACAACTATGTATAAAGGACTGTCATATATTAATACCCTGTGCCAGGAAACCTCGCACCACAGCAAGAGTGTATATATATTTGATCAAAGAGACTTTCCCTTTTCCTGTTAGTATAGCGTAAATATCAACAAGAAAGAGATAACAATAACATCTATTCTCAAATTAGTATATTCTTGAATTCAAATGGTGCACATGCCATTTCTTCTCAAAGGTCTCTCCTGCAACAATATTGAAGGATCAAAATATCACAGTATCCCAATACTAGAAAGAAAGAAAGAAAGAAAGAAAGAAAGAAAGAAAGAAAGAAAGAAAGAAAGAAAGAAAGAAAGAGACAAATTAAAATCACACTACTATAATATTGAAAAAAATTAAAAATAAAATGAAATAAAAATAATAATAATAATAATAATAATAATAATAATAATAAATTTATAATAAAAACTTTAATGGTGAAAATCTACTTAATAAAACAAATAATACAAATAAGAATGACCAATACTACATAAAAAGAGAACATATTCAGAGTTCAGATAGGGGAATCCTCAGAGGAATGGGACAAAACTAATATTTTCGTTGAGCCCTTTGGGTTGAATCGTATCCAGTGTCCAGATCCACTTTGTCTCGCACTGTGCAAGTAGCTGACTCACATTACCTCCTCGTACCCCAAGTGCTATCCTGTCAATCCCTCTCACCCTAAAACCTGATGGATCACAGTTGTGGAATAATTTAAAGTGCTTCGGTATTGTCCTCAGCACCTCAATCTCTTCCTCCTTTTCTATCTTTGCTGCTGCGATAATACCCAGAACATGCTCCCGCACTCTAACCTTCATGGATCTTGTAGTAAGGCCTACATATATTTTCGAGCAGGGGCATGTTGCATAATATACCACAGCTTTTGTAGAGCAATCAATCTGTTGGGTTATCTTAAACCGTTTAGAGCCATCCGAAGATAGAAAATGTTGAGCCCTCTCTACATTTGGGCAGGCAATACAATTCCCACACGGTTTACATCCCCATTGGCCACTACGCCGGTTTCCAAAGGGTAAAAAGCTTTGGTCGCTCTTGTCATAGTGGCTTCTTACTAGGATATCCTTGATGTTTTTAGTTCTACGAGCCACAACCGTAGGGCTTGGGGTAAGATATTGTTGTAGGACTGGATCTATCGTCAAAAGGGGCCAAAATTTAGTCAAGCATTCCTGCATTTTTCCCCAATTAGAATGGTATTGTGTAATCATTCGTACTCTTTGGTCACCATGCCTCTCCCTACTTGAGTAAAGCAGTTCTTGTCTTTTGCTATTCCTTGCTCTATTGTACGCTCTCTTCAGAGATCTCATACTATAGCCTCTATCTAAGAATCTAGATTTGAGTTCTTTTGCCTGTTTTTCAAAGTCTTCATTAGAAGAGCAAATTCTCCTGATACGGAGAAATTGACTCGTGGGGATGGATTTCACTATACAGGCGGGATGTGCCGATGAAGCCTGCAAGACGGAGTTTGTTGCCGTACTTTTACGGAACAAATCCGTCTGTAATGTCCCTGTTGAGTCCCTCCTAACTATGACATCTAGGAATTCGATCTCATCCCTGCTGGACTTGTAGGTCAAATGAATATTTTTCTCGTTCAAATTGAGACACCTGAAAAAATCATCTAATTCCTCTGAACTACCCTGCCAGATCAGGAATACATCGTCGATGTACCTTGTCCAAAAAAGGACCCGGTCCATCGACTGTGACTGATCTGACATGAAGAGGTCCCTCTCCCACAGCCCCAGAAATAGGTTGGCATATGAGGGGGCAAAGGCCGCCCCCATTGCCGTCCCCTGGAGCTGTAGGTAGAGGGACCCCCCAAAGAAAAAGAAATTGTGTCTTAATGCAAAGTCCAGCAGTTCTAAGATGAAGTCTCTTTCCTCCCTTGGTCGTGAAGTCATGGATAGAAAATACTCCACCGCTTTTAGTCCGTCTTGATGACGGATGCTCGTATATAGAGCTTCGATGTCACAGGTCACCATAAGTGAACCATCCCCCAGATGTACTGAGTCAATTTTTTCCAGGAAGCTGCCCGTGTCCTTAATATACGAGGGCAACTCCTCGACTAGAGGCTTCAGCATGTGATCAATATATTTGCATATCCTTTCGAGATAATTTCCCACTCCTGATACAATCGGCCTTCCGGGTGGATGTTCTTTACCCTTATGTATTTTGAGCAAGAGATATAAAGTTGGAATTTTTGGTTCCTTCACCCATAAAGCCTCTATTAGTTCTTTCGTGGCTGCCATATTTCTCACTGCTGTCTCTAAGATCTTCCTATATTCCAGAGAAAAAGATTTTAGTGGGTTATATGTTAGTTTCTGGTAACACTATTTGTCCCTCAATTGCCTGTATGCCTCTTTCTCATAGAGATCGCACGGCCAGATCACAACGTTCCCGCCCTTGTCCGCAGGCTTGATCTGTATATTCTTCAGATTCTTAATCCTTTTCAGGGCCTCCCGTTCGGCCCTTGGAAGATTGTCCATATAAATCCCATTAGGAATTTTTGAAAATTCTTCAGTGAACAACCTCACAAATAATTCAATATTTGGACATGCGGACAAGGGCGGGAAGTATGTTGACCGTGTACGTACACAAAGTGGGACTCTTCCCAAAGTTGACTGATCGTGTTCCAGAGCTAATTCCTCCAAAACTTCCATCGTCTCACCTTCAGATGGGGAGACTAAATCTTGTTTTCCCTTGTGGAACCATTTTTTCAACATCAGGGTCCTGGCAAATATGTGCAGATCTTTTACTGCGGAGAAAAATTCGAAACGTGAGCTAGGTGAAAAAGAAAATCCCCTAGACAATACTGCCTACTCAATATCCGAGAATACATGATCTGAAAGATTGATTACCCTTGATGTTTCTGGAAAGACTGCTGGTCTTTTGCTCCCGGGGTGTTGGTAATTCCCCTTGCGTTTGATTCTAAAACGAGTCGTCATTGGTGAAAACTCCACTCCAGATCGTCCACCTGATGATGCTTGTGAGGATACTGAATCTGACCGTTGATTATCTCTGGGCATAATATTTCTTCGCCATCTATATACTCTCTGCTGCTCATAATCGGTCAGATCCCTGGTTAATTTCTTAGAGTGGGTCTCCCTTATAGTTTTTTCCCATTCCTCTGAGTTCTTAGTCATCAGAGAATCAAAAGCCAAGATCTCCTCTGTAGTGGAGACCTGCTTCAATTTTTCATATGTACTATCTAGTTCTTTCTCTAGACTCTCCAATGACGTTTGATTATGGTTGACCAATAGCTCCATCATTTTCAGGGAACCATTGGTACAAACCTCCTCCCACTTCGTTATAAAATTGCTATCTTCTACAGGAAATGAAGGAAAAACCTGAATAAGAAGTCCCCTAGGGACCATTTTTTTCTGTACATAATTTTCTAGAAAAGCTTTATTCCACCAGATTTTAGTACGTCGGTGTAACAAGCGTTTAGTGGAGGTCTGTAATTCAATTTTTCCCCTCTGAATCTCTGAATTGATCCCTGGTACCCCCCCCATTAAAAACCTTAGAACACTGTGCCTGCAAAGATTTCACATCTTCATTCTTTTTATGCATCCTCAAAAAGACGGAACATGTGAACAGAGCTGCATTCACGGCATTTACACAGCGCTAAAAAGCACTGCGCTATTAGCGCTGCGTAAATGCAAAAAAAATATGCTGTGTGTGAACATAGCCTAAAAAATGCTATAAGAAAGCATGTAAAAAAAATGCAAGTAAGGGCCCTTTCACATCAGCGTTTTTTTCAAATCGCGGCAGATGCGGTGAAAAACCGCATCTGCCGCGATTACCGCATACCGGATGCACTTGTGGCACGGTTGCGGCGCAGTTGCGGTAAACGCTATACAAGGTATAGGCGGACTTGTGGCAGGTGCGGCAAGTGCGGTTTTGGCACTTGCGGCAGGTGCGGCCGCGAAAAAAAATGCTGTCAGCATCTGCCGCGATTTGAAAAAAACGCTGATGTGAAAGGGGCCTAACTTAATTTACATAATAGGTGCAGTAATAGTGCAGAGATTTCGAACATGAAAGACTTACCAAAATCATGGGAATGTTGCCCAATGGGGCCCATTAATTTGATTGTATTGTACTCTGGAGGATGAATGTAATCCTGGATATTATTAACAACTATTTATTTTTTGCTTTTTTTGTTCTTTCTGTCTTGAAAAAAAATTGGAACATTTTCTCGTTAGCATGTAATCTTTTCTTCTTTTGTTTCTATTCTTATTCTTTTCTTAAAAAGGACAGTAAGCCCAATTTGGCATATATCTCAACACAACAAACATATTACTTGGAAACACACCTCCATGCAATCTACACCTGCAGAGACTCTTTCCAAGCTACATTCATAACAATAAGCAGACCTCCAGAGAAGTTCCCTGGGATGAAAAAAATGTGATAAGGGTCCTGAAGGCTCAGATTTTTGCGCTTATTGGGCAGTCACCCAGGAATTGGATCAGAATATTTATCCTGAATCTTTGCTGCTTCTGTAAGAGCAACTGGCTTTTAACTTATTCCAGGTGATGTTCCACATGGAAAAATTCTGTTATGTCCAGTAATGTTTTCTCTATACTTGCAGTTTTCTGCCAGGTTTAGTTTAGTATTCACCTATTCAGTAAGATCATTTAATAATAAACAATACAAGAGTATATATTAAATCTTCTTATATAGTTTAGGAACCCATTACAACTAAATCTGAAAATAAACCTTAACCCAAAACTCTCCTTATAATGGCCATAGGCCAGGGGTCTCAAACTCGGTTGGGTTGGTGGGCCGCACGTAGAAAAAAATTGATATCGGGGGGCCGTATTGCTTGTAGGACTAAATGTACCGTTACACATCGCAACATTGCATGCAATTTCACTGGCAATTTGCTGGTTGCAGTGAAATCATGGACACATTGTTCTATTTTGTTGCTGTGTACAAATGTAACAATGTGTCCATGACCAGCAAATTGCCTGTGAAATTGCATGCAATGTTGCGACGTGTAACGGTACCCTTAGTGACATTTTAGCAATACCAGAATTTTTTGCTCAATATAGTAAAGTACAAATCCTGATCTTCTTGTAGGAATGTCCCCACCCTAATCTCCTTTAGGTAGTAATGTCCCCATACTGATCCCCATTGTATATTAATGTCCCCCAAACTGGTCTACTTTTTAAAGTAAATGTTCCTCCCTGGTCCCTACGTGTAGTAATGTTCCCATGCCATATTAATGACCCCCATCCTGGTCCTAGTCTTGTAGTAATGCCCCCGTCCTGGTCTCCATCTTGTAGTAATGTTCCTCCCTGGTCCATATGTGTAGTAATGCCCCATCCTGGTTCCCATCCTATATTAATGTCTCCCATCCTGGTCCTCATTTTGTAGTAATGTCCCCATCTTTTAGTAATGTTCCCTCCCTTGTCATCTTGTAGTAATGTCCCCCATCCCAACGCCTTTTTGTAGAGATGTCCTCACAACCTGGTCTCTGTTCTTTTTGTTCTCTCGCTCACACTTACACATATACACACCCGCACACTCACACATATACACACACACTCACATACACACTCACACACACTCACACATACATCCCCAGACATATTCACACAAACACACACACTCACACATTGCCACACTTGCATAGGGCCATATTTGGAGTTCCTGCCGCCCTAGGCACTTTCAGTGGTCACGTTCTTCCCCCCAGGCTGCTATCTTCGGCTGTAACAGCGCCTTACCTGACTCCACTCTTCTCATCCCGGCAGCTTCTTCCTCTGTGGCTCCCGGTCTCCCACTTGCCGGCACCAGCCTGCAGCCGGCAGCACCCGGCAGCTGCCAGCACCCGGCATTAGGTGGCACCCAGCAGCCGCCAGCACCCAGGAGGAGGCACCAGGTGGCATCCGGCAGCTGCCAGCACCCGGTGGTAGCCGCCAGCACTAGGCGGCACCCGGCAGCACCTGGGAGGTGGCACCAGGTGGCATCCGGCAGCTGCCATCACCCGGCATTAGGCGGCACCCGGCAGCACCCAGTGGCCGCTAACACCCGTAAGCTGCCAGCACCATGTGGCAGCTGCCAGCTGCCAGTACCCAGCATTAAGCGGCACCTGGCAACTGCCAGCACCCTAGGGCCTCTAGCCCCCGGCAGCCGCCAGCACCAGGCGGCAGCCGCCAGCACCCAGTGGCCGCTACCACCTGGCAGCCGCCAGCACCAGGTGGCAGCCGCCAGCACCAGGCACCAGGCGGCAGCCGCCAGCACCAGGCACCAGCCGCCAGCACCAGCTGCCAGCAACCAGCATTAGGCGGCACCAGGCGGTTCACCAGCACCAGCCGCCGGCGATGTGCCGCTGGAATACACACACATATACACACACTCACACATATACACATATACACACTCTCACACATATACACACTCACTCAGAAATATTCACACACACACATATACACACTCACTCAGAAATATTCACACACACATACTCACACATACACACTCACTCACATATACACACAAATACACTCACACATATACACATGCACACTCACTCACATATACACACAAATACACTCACATATACACACACTCTCTCTCTCTAACTCTCACACACACCTTAATGATGCCCCGGGCCATGGAGCCGCCGCGGTACCCGCTTTATAGTGACTTCTGGATACCGCTAAAACAAGTGCCATCGCGCCTGTTCATTCATGCAAGCAGGCGGCTGGCGGACCAGTCAAGCCTCCTGTCACAGGAGGCGGTTGGCGGACCAATCAGAAGCCTCCTGTCACAGGAGGCGGCCGGCGGACCAATCAGAAGCCTCTTGTCACAAGAGGCTTCTGATTGGTCCGCCGGCCGCCTGCTTGCTTGAATGTACAGGCGCTATGGCACTTGTTTCAGCGGTACCCAAAAGTCACTATAAAGCGGGTACCGCGGCGGCTCCCTTCACAATGGCCTGGGGCATGTTATTTCTTCAAGGTGCCCCGGGCCGCAGTGGGAAGCCTGGCGGGCAGCATGCAGCCGGGGGGCCGCGTGTTTGAGACCCCTGCCATAGGCAAACCTAATATAAACCACTTTGTGACTCATTCAGATGTCTTTGAGTCACGTATCCAAGTTTGTCACGGATAGAACACATACTTATTATAATCCATGGGGCTGTTCACGTGTCTGTATTTTTGCAGACCTTGTGTAAGCAAAATAACCCCACAGAAACATGTCAAATTTTAATCCAAATTTAAGATCAAAATCACCCATTCAACTTTATGGGTCCTTGGAAACCATTAACACCATATGTATGGCATCAATGTACTGTATAGAAAATCACTGATGGTAAAAACTGACAAAATGACCAAATACTAATCAAAATATGGTTCAACAATCTTGATGAAAATCTGATCCAATAACACTGCGAAAAAAAAAATTACTAGTGAATGAAGTCTTATTCTATATAAAATAATAACACATGGATGTTCAAATTAATATAATCTGATCATCTTTACAGAAACAAGTGCGCTTGTATTTACAGTAAAATCAATCTGAATAGATACAGGTGCATCTCAATGAATTAGAATATCATCAAAAAGTTCATTTGTTTTAGTAATTCAATACATAAAGTGAAACGCATATATTATATAGAGTTATTACAAACAGAGTGATCTATTTCCATTGTTTATTTCTGTTAATGTTGATGATTATGACTTACAGCCAATGAAAACCTAAAGGTCATTATTTCACAAAATTAAAGATGCACCTGTATAAGGTTTGAATAGTAGGGATGAGTGAACCCAAACAGCAAAGTGCAGAACCCCGAACACAGATTTCTAACTGTGTCTCCGAGTTACTGTTCGGCACCCAAATAAAGTTTGTTGAAAGCCTGTCTGTCTTCCATTTATCCCAGTGCTAAGGGGCTGCAAAAGGAACCAAAAAGTTAAGTTCCTATCCTATTGCACAGTGTGGGGCTTGCTTATCCTAGTGTGCTCTCAAAAGGTTTTCCCATTTTAGCATTTTGTTACCAGCTAATCTTTTATCTCACAGCAGTGACGTTTTCAGTGTTTTTTTATATGTGTACATACAGAGCAGCCATCATTCCTTGGTGAGTGAGTTAGGGAGACGTTCTAGCCAATGGATATTGAATAGAAATGAGCACACCCGTGGATGTTCAGGTTTGCCTGGTTCAGCCGGACTTTAAAGAAATGTCTGGTTCAGGACCTGGAGTTCACCCCAAACCCTGAACCCCATATAAGTCAATGGGGATCTTTACTTAAGTGCTGTAAAATGGTCATTGTAAGGGGTAGGGGACTGCTAAATGAATCAAGATGGGGATTAAACCAGTTCAATTATACATGCCGTGCTTCCCCCGAAGGTAAGACTGCTGTCAGACTGTTTCTTAATTAAACCTTACGAATATTCAAAAAAAAAGATTACCCCATCCTTTAGTTGTGGCATGTGTATATTCTCTTTTGGAACCTGCATCGATCGGACTGAATTATCGATAAACAAATGCAGAAAAAGTGGGGGTAATGAACCAGCGATATTCCAGGAAATATATAAAATATAACTTTTATTTTTACAAATCCAATTAAATCACATTTATTAAAAATACTAAGTGCAAATATTGCATAAAAATCGCATAGAAAATCAGTTATAGACCTACGCCTTTTGACTTGTTGTCTTTTTCATGGTCTTATATTTGCCCACAGTGTTTTAAATAAATGTTATTTAATGGATTTGTGAAAATAAAAGTTATATTTTATATATTTCCTGGAATACCGCTGGACCATTACTCCCTCTTTTTATGAATATTCATCGCTTCCTCCAACCACCTTCTATTACAGTGTCTGTGATTGCTTGCAGACAGACTGCTCTTCACACCCTCACCCTCTGCACCAGCATCTGTGACTAGTTGCTCTAAGGGTATGGACACACATGTGAGTTTAAAAACGCTCCAATTCACGGATCCGAGAGTTGGCCGAGTGTCATCTGACTTCTGTAAAAGACAAAAAGAGAAAAGAGGGCGCAATGGTGCAATATCGCCTTAACCACTTGATTACTTTTAGACCTGTGACTACTAACCTCCTAGTGTTGTGTGGTCCATGCACAACACTGGTGTAAGTATAACCGGTTTATAGAGGTCTCCACCTCACGCCAGGCACACTGTAGTTTGCAGTGGAAAGATGCCTCCTGCCCCGCGGCCTCCGGAATCCCCGCTGACCACGGGCGTCCCCGCTCACTTACTTGTGTTATCCAGGCTCCGCCCACTCACGCAACACGTGACCAGGCGCGCTGACGTCAGACAGGTCCTATACCCTCACTGTTTAGCCGTTACCAAGGTGATCAAGGTCCTGGAAGCTATGAGCGAGCAGCTGCCGTGCACTCAAAGAGAATCCTGAATCCAATTAAATAAATAGCACGGTCTCTTCCTGGGCGCTCAGAACACAGCAAGGAACTCCTGGTCAAATGGAAAGTCCTTTATTGAAAAAACCTCCGTCCCCACAACATGTTTCGACGGTATAACACTGTCTTCCTCAAGTGGACTTCTGGTCAGTGTGGCTTGCGAGTGCTGTCCAAGTGCAATCCATTTTTTTCCTCAGCAGCTAGTTACTGTATAATCATTTACAGGTGAATTTTGTACAGTTGTCTGAGCTACAGAATGATAATGTATCAATTGGTGCAAGTGTGGTCCGAGTGCAATCAGTGTTTTTATTCGGACCCATAGACTTGCATTGGCGAGTCTCGTCCGTGACTCGCATAGAATCGCAGCATGTTGCGATTGACTCGCAATCCGAGAATCAGATGCGGAAAAAAACGTATGAGACCCATAAATGTGCTCTCAGACATTAGTTAACATTGGTCCGAGAGCAATGCGATTTATCCGCACAGTACACTCGGACGACTTTCACTGATGTGTGTCTGAGCCCTAAAGGTGCATTCCAAAACTAAGTTTGTGGTGTAGATTTTGGACTTCCAAAATCTGCACCTACTGGCAGAAAAAAAGCATGAAAATCATCCCTGTCCGCACGGTGCATTTTTTGTGCATTTTTGGTGTGGATTTTATGATGCTTTGTGTCTGTTTCAATAAAACTTAGATACTTTGACCACAAAAAAAATAAAATAAAAATTATGCAAAATCCTGCTCCTCCACCTTAAAGCCTATCACTTACTGCAGATTTTAATGCAAATTGGCCACAAAATAAGCAACACTTGTGCATAGTGAGAACACTGCTGAATATCTGCTGCTTAATTTGAGTTAAAATGAGGGTCTATGGGTGAAAAATGCGGTAAAATCCACAGCAAGAATTAACATTCTACAGATTTTCCTGCAATAAAATATGCAGTAGGTATACATAATGCGGACAGGACATCACAAATCCCATAGACTTAGTTGCTGCATATTTAGTGTGGATCTGCACCAAATACACCTCAAAATACGCATTGTGCAAACGGGTCCTTATGCTAGATTTCTGCCTCATAACCTGAAGTGCAGTTTAAAAATAAACATCCACATCCACAGGTACACTCATCTCTATTCAATATCCATTGACTAGAACTTCTCCCTAAGGGCCCTTTCACATCATGTTTTTGCTTTGTTTGACCACATTTTGCATTGTGTTTGCAATGCGTTTACCCATACAAGTCTATGGGTGTGTTAATGCATGTGTCCCCCTACCCCCTCCCAGCAAGAGTTTTTATAGGTATAAACCACCCTGCACCTTGTCATTTCTGGAAGAGATGAGGCCCTGGAATGCCCTCGCCCAAGTGTGGTTGGAGGGGTCTAAGTGTTTCCACTTTCATGAGCAATATACCCAGGGTTGGGTGGTGACCTCCTCCAGGAAAGTGGGTTTCGGATCCTAGCTGAAGACAGGACTGGTCTCCAGTGCTATGTCAGCCAATCCACCCTGCAGTGTGACCATCTGCCTTCCTAACTCCGCACCCTCTGTTGAGGTTGAGGTAACCTTTACCTCGGTAAGGGGTAAGTGGGGTCACCACCACAGAGAATGTGGAAGAGTGGCAGCAGGAGGCTGACATGGAGAGAATGGAGCATTGGCAGTTGGTCAAACCTGACCATGTTAGCCAGCCAGCTGGAGTGAAACCCACAATGGGCAGAGAGCCTGAAGTACCTGTCGGGGATGTCAGTGATCATCCGGCATGTGTGCTAGGGGGGCCATCCCTAAACTCCTTTGTGTTCTTCAGTTGTAGCCTTGATGGAGTGTGCTTTGGGGCAGGGGGTGGTGGAGAATGCCCCTGGAGGAGTAACCCCTGCAACCCAACAAGACATGCCAGGACCGGCATACATGTTGGAACAGCCACTTACATCCCAGCAACTGTGGATGGAGTTTTTTTCAAAAGGCTTCCAAAAACACCTCAGATTAAAGAGGACTGTCCTAAAAAAAAGATCTATTGTTGGGTCACTGATCAGTGAGAAGAAATGCCCCTCTAGGACCATGCATCTTGCCCTGTTGACCGGATGAGGACTGTTTGCAGTTCTGACAAGAGTAATGACTGGACTCTGATGATCTTTGTGGGACTTGATGGGCCTTATGGACTGTTGGGTGGAAAGGGTAAAAAGTCAGAGGACCCGATGTGCCAGCCAGGTCATTTGTTTGTAACGCTCAAGAACTGTGAAGGACAATGAGAGAATGGACTCCAATGCCTAAATGAGCCTATGTAGACTTTGGCCTTTCAGACTGTTTTATGAAAAAATGAAAAAATGGACTTGGGACTCTATAGTTCCGGACACCCAAAGAAAGAAGGAAAATACTTTTTATAATGTTTTACTTTTGTCTTATATGCGATTGTATGCACCGTATCTCTTCCAGGTGTTCCATATGGCTGAGGACGGCCATGGTTAAACAGGGAAGGTATGTAGGGGCATGTCAAGTGCCGCCCTGAAGTCTTTACTCCTCTGAAGACATCAATGTTGCTGTGCATATTTATATATGTGTATCTTTTAGACTTGTTATGCATAGTCTATGATAAGTGCCTATGTGAAAATGATCAGTGTTTGTGTAACTGAAATCTGAAAAATTGCATCATGTACCAACATGTGATTTTTTTTTTTAACTCTGCAGTAAAGCTTTTCACCTGACACTTTGTGTGCTGGACTGTTGGTGCAAAGAAAGAGGTGCTTTGATACTCCCATACAGATGCTGGAGAACAAGCACAGTTTTCTGGCCTGAAGGTGTCAGGAATGATGAGAGAGTGTATTTGTGACTATTCGCTATTCGCACAGATAGTACAGTATTCGCATTGTTTGTTATTCTGTGAGTATTTGTGTACTCGCCTTGCTATATTCGGATGTCCTGTCCTGCAGTTTTGGCTCCTCCTTTGCAGCCACTAGACGTGCTGATGTTCTTAACCAATCACAGTAATGCCACAGACATCTTGGTTGTGGCATTACTGTGAATGGTTGGCCGCCCAGCATCGTAGGATTTTAGCCCTCCCGTCGTAATTTTGCACACATTGCATCCAGAGCCACCATTGAAGAAGCATAGGGAGAGAACGCTGAACTACTAGGGAGAGTGTTTAGGCCTCCCCATAACACAAAAGCCCTTTAGAAGGCTACCTCTAGTACCTCAGTGTAGAGTACAGAGGGAGAGACTACAGCAGGGACAGTTGAAAGGAGCTGCTCAGTAGCTCCATAAATTTCAGAGCTGTAGCCACACAAGAAAATCAGTTTTCCCCACTGTTTTTGGGGTAACAGCCTGCCTTCTGCTGTGAACATTACAAAAAGGCAGTTAGTACCCTCTGCAAAGCAGTAGTCCAAGCATTTGCTACTGCCTGCTACAAAGATCGCACCAGGCCATTTTACTTGCTGTTTTTGTGGTAACAGCATGGTTTCTGCTGTCCACATTACCACACTTAAAAAGCCAGTTATTGCTCTCCACAAAGCAGTAGTCCAAACATTTCCTACTGCCTGCTACCAAGCATGCACCAGCCTATTCCCAGTTGTTTTTGTGGTAACAGCCTGCCTTCTGCTGTCCACATTACAAAAAGGCGGTTAGTGCCCTCCGCAAAGCAGTAGACCAAACATTTCCTATTGCCTGCTACAAAGATCGCACAAGGTCATTTTACTTGCTGTTTTTGTGCTAACAGCCTGGCTTCTGCTGTCCACATTACCACAATTAAAAAGGCGGTTAGTGCCCTCCACAAAGCAGTAGCCAAATATTTCCTACTGCCTGCTACCAAGCACACACCAGCCCATTTTCCCTGATGTTTTTGTGGTAACAGCCTGCCTTCTGCTTTCCACATTACTGCACTTAAAAAGGTGGTTAGTGCTCATTGCAAAGCAGTAGTCCAAACATTTCCTGCTGCCTGATGCCAAGCATGCACCAGCCAATTTTCCCAATTGTTTGTGTGGTAACAGCCTGCCTTCTACTGTCCACATTATTACACTTACTAAGGCCGTTAGTGCCCAATGCAAAGCAGTAGCCTAAACATTTTCTACTCCCTACTACCAAGCACACACCAGCCCATTTTTCCAGTTGTTTATGTGGTACCAACTTGCCTTCTACTGTCCACATTACCACACTTAAAAGGCAGTTAGTGCCCTCTGCAAAGCAGTAGTCCAAACATTTCCTACAGCCTGCTACCAAGCAGGCACCAGCCCATTTTTCCAGTTGTTTATGTGGTAACAACCAGCCTTCTGCTGTCCACATTACAAAACTGTGGTTAGTGCCCTCTGCAAAGCAGTAGTCCAAACATTTCCTACTGCCTGCTACAAAGCATGCACAAGGCCATTTTCCCTGCTGTTTTGGCTGTGACAGCTTGGCTGGCTTGTGCCATCCACATCTGAAAATCTGTCAACAAAACCCAAAATACCAAAAAAGCTTGTTGTTAAGGCATAGGGATGTGGATGTGGACTTGGTGTTGTCAATGGTGAGCAAGAAGGCACTGAGTCTGTGTCAGATCAGAAGAAGCTTGATGTATCCACTAGGTTCCTGGAAAAATTTCCCGGTCTGGAACATAAACATGCATGGAAGCCAGAGAGCAAGAGCAGATTCTGTCTTGGATAGCAGAAAAGGCCTATACGCATTTGTCAAGCAGCAACAAATCTTACACAACCACACAGTCTACTGTTGATACACAGAAGGCTGGCCCATCCAATCCTGAAGCTGTTATCCTTCCTCCCGCCTTTATCAATCACAGGAGACTTATGACCCCAAGATTGGCCACTCCGAGCATCTGTTTGGTACGTATCCTTTGGTTGGCTCTGGCCTATCACCGTGCATAATTGAAGAGGGATGTGAGGAGGTGGTGTGTCAAGTCTTTGAGGAGCTATGGCCAGAAGAAAGCCACTTGGAGGAACGTCATTTACTGTCTCCAGAGGTGGAGGCTGATGATGATGAGCCACAGTTGCCATCAGGTTAGCCTAAAATGTCAACAGGAAGGAGGATGAGAAGGAAGACTAGGTGGCCGATGATGAGTCCATTGATCCGATCAGGGCCATTGGCATGCATAGCCATGGCAGCAATATAGAGGAAGTTGGATAAGTAGCACCAACACAGGCACCAAGGGGTCGAGGCTTCTCCAGAGTGAGAACTGGGTCAACTGTTCCCAAGAGCACCCCTGCTGTGGGCCAAGTCAGAGCAAGGGGGCATTCAGCTGCTGTGTGGAATTTTTTTTCTGAAAGTGCTTCAGAGAAAAACATTGTAGACTGTAGCATCTGCCATACCCAGTTGAGCAGAGACCAGGACAAAGGCAACATGAGCACCACCAGTATGCAAAACCACATGGCAGCCAAGCACCCCAGTAGGTGGGCAGAACGCCAGAGTACAAAATTTGCGTCTGTGTGTCAATCCACTGCCATGTTGCCTGGCTTAGCTTCTTCTAAATCTGCAGTTCAGGAAGCAGGCACTCATACCTCCTGCCCATGAACTGAGGTTGCTCACACAAAACAAACATCAACCACATCCACTTCCTTGTCCCAGCGAAGCGTCCAATTGTCCATGTCTGAGAGCTTGGAAAGAAAGCGTAAATACACAGCCACATACCCAAAGGCACAAACACTAAACTCACACATTGCTAAATTGCTAGCTGTGGAGATGTTTCCGTTTAGGCTTGTGGGAACACAGTCTTTCCGTAATCTCTTGGCTGCGGCTGCCCCACGATACATTGTTCTCAACTGCCACTATTTTGCCTGGTGTACCATCCCTGCGTTACACAAACATGTGTTTAACAATCTGAACCCTGCTCTCACCAAGGCCGTAATCGGGAAGGTCCACCTAACAAAAGGCACCTGGATAAGTTGTTGTGGACAGGGACAATATGTTTCTGTGATGGCACACTGGGTGAAACTGGTGGAGGGTGGGGCAAAGGCACACAGTGGAACATCGCACATCCTACCCACATCAAGAATAGTGGGCCCAACTTCTGTCAGGGTTTCCACCTCTTCATATTCTACTTCCTCTCTAGCCTCCTCCTGCACCTCATCCTCGGCAGAATTACTCTCCCCATCACTGCCAAGCTGGGAGCTGTGCAGCAGCGCATCAGCAACACGCTCTGCTAAAGCTGATCTGTTTGGGTCAGAAACCACACACTGCAGCAGAGGTGTGGCAAGCTTTAAAACAACAGAGCAATCAGTGGCTCTCTCCGTTGCACCTCCAACCCGGTCTGGTCATCTGCAATAATTGGTGTAACCTGGTGGCAGCTTTAAAGGTCGGCAAGCTGGTACACGTGCCATGTATGGCTCACATACTGAACGTAGGTGTTCAGAAATTTCTGAAAAGAAGCCTGAGTTGCCAAATCTCCTTGACAAGGTGCGCCATATTAGAGCCTATATCCGCCATTCCTCTACCGCTTTGGCTGCTCTTACAGCACTGCAAAAACGCTTGAATTTGCTAAGTCACCGACTCATGTGTGACCTGCTCACACGGTGGAACTCTACCTATCATATGTTGGCGAGAATGAGTGAGCAGCAGAGGGAAGTAGGTGACTACCAGCTTCAACATGCCCATCAGATTGAGAGTCAGCCACCACACATAACAACTGTCGAGTGGGTGTGGATCACTGACATTTGTGAGGTTCTTGAGAACTTTGTCTACTACACCAACCTCATAAGTGGTGATCAGGCTATTATCAGCGTTACCATCCCGTTGCTGTGTCTCTTGAAACAATCACTGCATATAATCAAAGAAGAAGCTTTGAGTGCCCAGTACGTTGTTATGGAGACAGATTTCACAAGGGGTGATACTACCCAGCCCTGCCAATATTCTGAGGCAACATTGGGTGATGAGGATGAGGAGGGAGACTTGTTTTTCTGTGCTACCAAAGGACTCCTAATGCTACAGAGGGGACACCCCACCCAAGCTTCATGTTTGTCCAGCCTGGATGGGCTAGAGAAGAGGTGGAGTAGGAAAGTCAGCATGAGGAGAGGATGGGTACTGGTCCTACTGTTGGGGACACCAATGATTTGCCTTTTGCCAGCTTGGCCCACGTGGTACAGTTCATGTGTAACTGTCTGTGGCAAGACCCTCGCGTGATACAGATTTTATCCAACAATCCTTACTGGATGGCCACCTTTCTTGATCCCAGTAAAAGGAGAAATTTCCTTCTCTTCTTTTGGAGTCACCAAAGAGTTTTACAAGGGAATCCTTCAAGAGGGTTGTTGTAGATCAGTTGCTGAAAACATCACCCTCAGACAATGCTGGTGGCAGACATACTGGCTCTTTTCAACACCAAGGGATAATGGGGAGAGACACGAACACCAGGTCCAACAAAGGTGGGGGGAAAATGTACACAAATTGGGAAATTTTGAATAAACCAGCACAACAGCAAGGGCTATCTGTGCCTGTAACAATGCCGAGGGAGAAGTTACAGAACATGGTCAAGGGTACTTAAGTGACCATACATGCGCCCTTTCTGAATCTTCAGTTCCCTTTAATTATTGGGTGTCCAAGCTGAACACTTGGCCCGACCTCTCCTTATACGCCTTGGAGGTGCTGGTCTGCCCGTCTGCTAGTGTGATTTAAGAGTGCCTTTTCAGTTTCACTGGGTCAATCATCACTGATAGGCGCACACGCCTCTCTTTGAAAAATGCATACTTACTCTGATTAAATACAAGAAGGACTGAATATCTCCACAGTTTTTAATCGCTCCAGATGACAGCAAACTAAGCTAAATTCAACAAAACTTCTGATTCATGCTACTGCTAACATTAACCCCTTCCCATAAAAACCAGTTATCTTCTTTCATCAACCATGATTCAGCCCATAGGGCTAATTTTTACAAACACTATGCACATTGTGCAGTGGACAAACTAGGACAGTATTCCTACTTCAGCCTAGCTACTATTTGTGATTGAAGGCCCTTGGAATGGTGTCTTCCTGCGTCAACCTTCACTCAGCCCATAGGGCTAATTTTTGCAAACCCTACGTACATTGTGCAGTGGACAAACTAGGACAGTATTCCTACTCCTGTGTGTGAATAAAAGAAAGAAAGTGCCCATGAGTGGAACCTGGTGGTCTAGTGGGTGTGTGGCTTAAGAGGTGTAGAGCCTACTCACCTATGTTGGTTGTGCAGCCCTGCACAACTATGATCAGAGCATTGAGGTGAGGGAGAGACTTCCAAGGGATCCAGGCTCCGCCGCTGTGCTCGACTGCTTCCTGGATCCCAATCACAAGGTCCGGTCATGTGACCACACAGGGGCATGTGTTGTACGCATCACCACAGGTCATCAAGCCCAGCATGTGGTGTGATGTTCTGAGCAGCTCCTATCTCTCTCCCACAAAGGGAGGAATATAATGGGAAGATTGCGGTCTCTGGAGTGCTTGAACAAAGGGACAGATTATTTAAAGGTTTGCACAAACCTGTTTATTAGAGACTTTGAACGCCACAACGCGTTTTGACAGCTATGATGCTGTCTTCCTCAGGTGATACAGAGACCCAGTAACTTATTTATGGGTTTATTCAAATCTGTCTTCATTGCGCAGTTGTGATCAATCATTGGGTAGATTGTCAGTATGGTTATGTTGTTTATTTACTTGAGTACACATGCGGACTCCAGTATGTGGGTCATACCATTCAGTGTATGCATTCTCATCTTAATAAGCACAGATCGAATATCCATAATGGCTATCAGCTCCATAGCGTCTGCAGACATTTTAGCGTAGTCCATCAAAAAAGCCCTTGACTGATGAAACTTACAGTCATAGATCATGTAACAGAAAAAGTCCCTGATCGGCTACGATCATCAACAAGGAGTGCTATTGGATATTCAAACTAGGCACGGTGTCTTCCTGCGCCAGCCTTCACTCAGCCCATAGAGCTAATTTTCACAAACCCTACACACACTCTGCAGTGCACAAATCTGGAATATACTGTGGTCCTACCAAGCTAATATTTGTCATTGGAGACCCTTGTCACAGGTTGTGCCACATTGTGACTGAGATAGGGGATACATATTCTATAGAAATCTACTGTCACTCACCCTATTTGGAAGAAAAACATGCCTGGGTTGGGCCACATTGGGATTGAGATAGAGGATACATATTCAATAGAAATCTACTGTCACTCACCCTATTTGGCAGAAAAACGCCTGGCATGTGCCACATTGGGACTGAGATAGAGGATACATATTCAATAGAAATTTCCACTGACTGTTGAGGACTGACTGATGACCCTCTGAAAACTTGAATTGAGGACCACAACTACTACAGTAGTCCATCGTAGATAATGTTTTGTCAAGGGAGGCCCTTGTCATGGTGTCTTCCTGCACCTATGACACAACCCCCAGGAGTCATTTTTGGAAATACGATGCACATTCTGCAGTGGACGAAGTAGTAGACTATCAAGAAGTCTTCTCTTCGTATATATTCTGGGGAATACTGTCAATCAAAATCTCTTAGCTATTTGTAGAAGCTTCTCCAACCCATCCTGGAAGGGGCACCATATATCCTTTGTCCATTGACTTGCCCAAGAGCTCGTCATCCAGTTGACTAGTGCAGCTTTATTTTTCCAGTTCAGAGTTCAGCCAGATCTAAGGATCGCAGGCCACACTCACTACTACCTTCTATTACTCCATGTCTCTTGCTCTTTTTCCATGTAGTCTCTGCCCTTCAATGAGTTAAATAATAGAATGAGGGTCCTGCAATATGAATAGGTGAGAGCACTCTCAAATATACACAAAAGGGACTTCCAAAATTTCTATAGAAGGGCACTTCCAAACGTATGTTACAGTTCCACACTAAACTCAGGTTTCCTGCCTACTGCAGGCCCTCTGAACATCTGAATGTAGGGCCTCAGAATCACATGGCGGTGGACAAGGAGAAGGAGGAGTAGGAGGGTGAAGCCCAACACTACAATGGGCACATTGTAAACTGTTATGGAATATGTATTCCACTGAGTGTCAATGAGGGAGTGACTGGCAAAATGTCTAAGTAAGGGCCCTTTCACACTTGGGTTTTTTGAAAAATACGGCAGGCGCAGTAAAAAAAAACGCATCTGCCACATATTCCGCCTAATAGCCGCACTTGCGACACATTTGGGGCAAGCTCCATGCATTGTCTATGGGGCTTGCAGTAAGTGTGTGGCAGGTGCAGTTCCGGCAGTTGTGGCAGTTGCGGCCACGAAAAAAACTGTGGTCGGTGGCGTTTTTTTTCGTGGCCACAACTGAGGCAACTGCCGGAACCGCACCTGCCGCACACTTACCGCAAGCCCCATAGACAATGCATGGGGCTTGCCACAAGTGCACCGAAAGTGCGGCCGTTAGGCAGAAAATGCGGCAGATGCGTTTTTTTACTGCGACTGCTGCATTTTTCAAGAATCTCCAGTGTGAAAGGGCCCTAAGAGCTACATTTCCAAAACGTATGTTACAGGGCCCCCTCTGGGCCTTCAACAAACTCAGGTTTCCTGCCTATTGCAGGCCCTCTGAACATTTGAATTTAGGTCCGCAAAATGTCATGGAAGTGGAGGAGCAGGAGGAGGGTGAAACCCAACACTACAATGGGCACATTGTAAACTGCTATGGAATATGTATTACACTATCACAGTGTCAATGAGGGAGGAACCGCCCAAATGTCGATGTAAGAGCCGTCCCTCCAAAACACATTTTACAGGTCCACCTGAGGCCTGTGAGGTCAAAGATTAACATACCTACTGGTACATTGTAGCTAGCTTTGCAAAGTGCTGGGGAGTAGCTAACTAAAAATGATGTATGACAGAGGGACCTACTGTACAAAATG
Organism: Allobates femoralis; assembly: GCA_033576535.1. NCBI lineage: Eukaryota > Metazoa > Chordata > Amphibia > Anura > Aromobatidae > Allobates > Allobates femoralis. The sequence continues at coordinate 564,554,996 of JARQOC010000002.1, read as the reverse complement.
TATAAGTCAGGGTAGTTCCAATTGTGAAAGGTGAAAAAAAGCCACAACAGTACGTGTGAACAAATGCAAAAAGTGATATTTTTTGTTTGTCTGGTTTATTTAGCCTTGTATAAAAGTAATTATGCAGGAAGAAGAGTTTCTGACCCTTTTTAGCCTGTTAGGGTGCTTTCACATAACGATTTTTCTAAATCCGATGCTGTCCGATGAAAATCGGACAGCATCGGATCCGAATTTGGACCCCATGCATCCCTATGGGCATCGGACCGAATCGGATGTGCACTAAATGCCATCCGATTTGGTCCGATCCGATTCTGTCCGATTTTATTATCGGTGCAAAAATCAGAGCTTGCTCCGATTTTTGCACCGAAAATAAAATCTGACAGATTCGGATCGGACCAAATCGGATGGCATTTAGTGCACATCCAATCTGATCCGATCCCTATAACATGGGGCCCTATGGAGAAGGGTCCGAGGAAACATCTGATGTCTCCTCGGACCCCGTTTTACTGTACTGAGCATGCTCAGCACAGTAAAACTGCTCCTAACTAGGAGCATAAGGGTTAAAAAAAAAAAAAAAAAAAAAAAGGTTATTCTCACCTCCCCCCGAGCCCCCGCAGTCTTCCGCCATCTTCTTTGAAGCTCCCAGTGGCTTCCGCAGGCTGCCAGTGTCAGCAGAGCGCTTCCTCTGCTGTATAGGACCTGCGGTGATGTCACAGTCATGTGACCGCGGGTTACCATGGTGAACCCGCGGTCACGTGACTGTGACATCACCGCAGGTCCTGAACAGCAGAGGAAGCGCTCTGCTGACACCGGCAGCCTGCGGAAGCCACCGGGAGCCTCAAAGAAGATGGCGGAAGACGGCGGGGGCTCGGGGGAGGTGAGAATAACCTTTTTTTTTTTTCTTTTTTTCACCCCGCAGGGAGCGATTTTATGCCGGAATCGGGTGCCTATTTGGCACCCGATTCCAGGCATCAGAAGGGAGCCGATGCTGTCTGATTTATATCGGACAGCATCGGCTCCCTCAAAATCGTTATGTGAAAGTAGCCTTAAATGTGATTTATGTTAGGTTTGGTAGTTGTTCTTATATATCTGTAACAGTGGCGTAATCCTGCAACAAAATTATTCCCACAAACCATATGTGAGTCAGAAATGCATGCAGGCATATTCTCTATTCTGTTTCATCACTTTCCCACCAATTTAAACCTTTTCTCAGGCTCCCAGACCCCTTTGTAGGGTCCAACAGAAAATTACTCGCATTTCCCATTGACTTACATTGCACTCACTATTCGGAACGAATACACAATTATTACAAAGTACTTGTAACGAGTATAGCGATTACGAATATTACGTTACTCGCTCATCATTAGTGTCAGGCATAGAAATGTAATTCACTACACACACTCCTGTTGAACAGAGCTGGGCAACTCAAGTCCTCAAGGGAAATAAACTGTGCATGTTTTCAGGACTTACTTGCACAAGGTGTTGGAATCATCACCTGAGCAGGTCACTAAATTACCACCTTTGCAATGCTAAGGAAATCCTGAAAAACTGCAGTGTTTTCATCCCTTGAGGACTGCAGTTGCTGATCCTTGCTCTTGAAGTATCTGTCGATGCAGCAAGGGGGCAAGAGGAAATCTCGAGCACATACACCACAACTGCGGCTCTCCCTGGACCCTCTGACAAGCATATGGGGGGGGGTCACATTCACAGAACACATCCCCCATATGCTATAAGAGCAGGCACTCAAGCACTGATGACAGCATGACAAGTGGTGTCATCACAAAGATTACTGCAATTCAGATTTGAGATGTCAAACTATTCCATGAGTTTGAACTGCCCTGCACTCTGTGACTTCACCGCTCCTGCACACACATTCTCACGATACCAGTGAGACATAACAGCTACATCTCGCACAGTATTGTGGTTCTTATGAGAGAGTGAATGCTATAAGCCCTGACGCCACTGAGGTTATCTGAGATAATACAGCGGGATTCCATGCTGCATGATACCTGCTGTGTAACCCGAAATAACCTCAGTGAAGTCACAGTTTGTCACACTGCTGGTAGCCCTGCAGTGCCTGCTCTCCCAGAGTATGGGGGATGCAGTCACTGATCTTGCTCCCATATGCTGGGGATTTTCAGGATTTATTTGAATTTTATTTTTGCGTTTAAGTTTTTTTACATGCTTCTTTTTTGATATTGGATGGAATGAGACTTAAAAAATGTTTTTAATGTAAAAAAATACTAAAATATTAAAATGTAAGAGTCCTCAGTATCTGATACCTTTTAATGGCTTACTGAAAAGATGGTAATAAAAAGCAAGCTCTCGATACAACTCATGTGTCTACATCAGGCTCACAATAGCACAAAATCTGCCATCTTTTCAGTTAGCTATCGAAAGGTGTAAAAAAAATTTAGGACTCTCATTTCTAATATTTTTCTATCTACTGACTAACATGGTATAAACATATATTTTACCTTATCAAAAAAATGGTGAAAGAGTAATGTATTGTGAGTTTATTTTCAAATCAAATATTTATTGGTGTGGTTATTTGTGTCCTTACTGATTTGGTTAATAATGTTGAGTATCTGATTGATGCCTCAACATTATTATCCCCTGGGCTTGATGTCAGCCGTTATCAACACCAAATACCATTACCCCGTTTGCCAACACACTAGGACAGCAGGAGAGCTGGGGCAAGGTGCCAGGAGTCACGGATATAATGGAGGCACCACTCCTGGGGCGTTAGCTTCCTGCTATCTATTATATAATTGCCGTAACTGACTTCCGTCGGAGCGGCGCAACTTCCGGTGGCTTGGTTAGCGAGTCCTGGGTGTTTCCCTTGGACTCTGTCCGTGGCCGCGTAGCGGGCACGGCGACTCCCGAAGCAATGCCCGCAAAGCGGGCATTGCGAGTCATTGCAGTCTCGCGAAGCAATGCCCGCGAAGCGGGCATTGCGAGTAGTTATCACCCACCGCTAACAAAGCCACAGAAGCGCATACGACTGTAGTGTACACCGCTATAGTATACTACAGTCCCATCCCCATACGCCTATCCGCCCCTAAACCTAAGCGCCAACGACTCGCAATGTCTGCTGGCGCTTAAGGGCCGACACGCGTATGCCCATGGGACTGTAGTATACCATCGCGCTGTACACTACAGCGCCATGCTCTAAACCACCCCCTAATGCTCTAAACCACCCCCTAAGTGCGCCGCACCTAAGCCCCTACCCTCTAAGCTCCGCCGCACCTAAGCCAATACCCCCTAAGCCCCTACCCCCTAAGCCCCGCCGCACCTAAGCCCCTACCCCCTAAGCCCCGCCGCACCTACGCCCCTACCTACCCCCTAAGCCATGCCGCACCTAAGCCCCTACCTCCTAAGCCCCGCCGCACCTAAGCCCCTACCTACCCCCTAAGCCCCGCCGCACCTAAGCCCCTACCCTCTAACCCCCGCCGCCCCTAAGCCCCTACCTCCTAAGCCCCGCCGCACCTAAGCCCCTACCTACCCTCTAAGCCCCGCTGCACCTAAGCCCCTACCCTCTAACCCTCGCCGCACCTAAGCCCCTACCCCCTAAGCCCCGCCGCACCTAAGCCCCGCCGCACCTAAGCCCCTACCTACCCCCTAAGCCCGCTGCACCTTCAGCCCCTACCCTCTAAGCCCCGCCGCACCTAAGCCCCTACCCTCTAAGCCCCGCCGCACCTAAGCCCCTACCTACCCCCTAAGCCCCGCTGCACCTAAGCCCCTACCCTCTAACCCCCGCCGCACCTAAGCCCCTACCCCCTAAGCCCCGCCGCACCTAAGCCCCGCCGCACCTAAGCCCCTACCTACCCCCTAAGCCCCGCCGCACCTAAGCCCCTACCCTCTAAGCCCCGCCGCACCTAAGCCCCTACCCTCTAAGCCCCACCGCACCTAAGCCCCTAGCTACCCCCTTAGCCCCGCTGTACCTAAGCCCCTACCCTCTAACCCCCGCCGCACCTAAGCCCCTACCTCCTAAGCCCCGCCGCACCTAAGCCCCTACCCTATAAGCCACGCCGCATCTAAGCCCCTACCCCCTAAGTCCCGCCGCACCTAAGCCCCGCCGCACCTAAGCCCCTACCTACCCTCTAAGCCCTGCTGCACCTAAGCCCCTACCCTCTAAGCCCCGCCGCACCTAAGCCCCTACCCTCTAAGCCCTGCCGCACCTAAGCCCCTACCTACCCCCTAAGCCCCGCTGCACCTAAGCCCCTACCCTCTAACCCCCGCCGCACCTAAGCCCCTACCTCCTAAGCCCCGCCGCACCTAAGCCCATACCCTATAAGCCACGCCGCATCTAAGCCCCTACCCCCTAAGTCTAAGTCCGCCGCACCTAAGCCCCTACACCCTAAGCCCCGCCGCACCTAAGCCCCTACACCCTAAGCCCCGCCGCACCTAAGCCCCTACCCTCTAAGCCCCGCCGCACCTAAGCCCCTACCCCCTAAGCCCCGGCGCACCTAAGCCCCTATCCCCTAAGCCCCGCCGCCTCCTAAGCTCCCGCCGCTAACACCTAAGGCCCTACACCCGAAGCCCCCGCCGCCCCCTAACCTAACGCCCCCGTCGATCACTTACATGCCTTCTTAGTCATCTGATCGTCCGTCCGATCCACAAGTCCTCCGTCCGGCCAGGCGTCCTCTTCCTCCGGCCCCGCCGGTCTTCTCTCTCTTCTTCCGCCATCTCCGGCTCTTCGTCCGGCTCCCGGGGTCTTCTGTCTTCTTTCCGCCAACTTCCAGCTACGACGTCCTCTTCACTTCTCATTAAGATAGAATGGACGAAAAATCCGCCATTCTATCTCTATGAGATGTGAGCCGCTCTTCTGATTGGTCGCTGTCTACTGCCCTCAGCCAATCAGAAGAGCACCTCATTTCCCATTGACATACATTAGCGGTGTGTCGGCGATTTTATGGCCGCCCACCTGGTTGTATTTGTCGGCCCTAAAATCGCGGACACACCGCTAATGCATGTCTATGGGCAGTCAGCCCGATTTCTGATTGGTCGCTCACTGCTGACGCCGACCAATCAGAATTCGACCTCACTGCCCATACACATGCATTAGCGGTGTGTCCGCGATTTTGGGGCCGACAAATAGAACCAGGGGCCCGGCCGTTAATTCGCCGACACACCGCTAATGTATGTCAACAAATAAATTTAATGATAAAAAAAATAATAAAAAAATAATTAAAAAATAATAAAAAAATAATAAATAATAAAATAAAATATAATAATAATAAAAAAAAAAAAAACGCCTACTAATATGAGCCCTTTCAGCGGACCTGAAGGAGAACTGTGTCTCAGCCTCAGGCTCACTTAAAATAACTAATAAATTTAATAATAAAAAAAATAATAAAAAAATAATAAAAAAATAATAAAAAATAATAAATAATTAAATAAAAAATAATAATAAAAAAAAAAAAAGGCTAATAATATGAGCCCTTTCAGCGGACCTGAAGGAGAACTGTGTCTCAGCCTCAGGCTCACTTAAAATAACTAATACATTTAATAATAAAAAAAATAATAAAAAAATAATTAAAAAATAATAAAAAAATAAATAAAAAATAATAAATAATTAAATAAAAAATAATAATAATAAAAAAAAATAAATGCTAATAATATGAGCCCTTTCAGCGGACCTGAAGGAGAACTGTGTCTCAGCCTCAGGCTCACTTAAAATAACTAATAAATTTAATAATAAAAAAAATAATTAAAAAATAATTAAAAAATAATAAAAAAATAAATAAAAAATAATAAAAAAATTAATAAAAAATAATTATAAAAAAAAAAAAATGCTAATAATATGAGCCTTTTCAGCGGACCTGAAGGAGAACTGTGTCTCAGGCTCAGGCTCACTTAAAATAGCAAATAATAAATTAATTTAATAATAAAAATTAATTAAAAAATAAAAAAAAATAAATAAAAAATTATACATAATAACATAAAAAATAAGAATAAAAAAAAAATAATGCTAATAATAATGATATTACTGCTAATAATAATGCTATTAATGCTAATAATTATGCTATTAATGCTAATAATAATGCTATATTAATGCTAATAATTATGCTATTAATGCTAATAATTTATGTTATTAATGCTAATTAATTATGCTATTAATGCTAATTATGTATTAATGGTAATAATAATGCTATTAATGCAAATAATATGCTATTAATGCTATTAATAATCTATTAATGCATAATATATTAATGCTAAATTAATAATGCTATAATTAATGCTTAATGCAATAATATTGCTATTATGATATTAATGCTATTAATTAATAATATGCTATTAATGCAAATAATATTGCTATTAATGCTATTATTAATGCTATTAATGCTAATAATAATGCTATTAATGCAAACTAATATTGCTATTAATGCTATTATTAATGCTATTAATGCTAATAATTATGCTATTAATGCTAATATTTATGCTATTAATGGTAATATAATGCTATTAATGCATATAATATGCTATTAATGCTATTATTATTGCTATTAATGCTATTATTAATGCTATTAATGGTAATAATAATGCTATTAATGCTAATAATATGCTATTAATGCTATTATTAATGCTATTAATGCTAATAATTATGCTATTAATGCTAATATTTATGCTATTAATGGTAATAATAATGCTATTAATGCAAATAATATTGCTATTAATGCTATTATTAATGCTATTAATGCTAATAATTATGCTATTAATGCTATTATTAATGCTATTAATGCTAATAATTATGCTATTAATGCTAATATTTATGCTATTAATGCTAATATTTTATGCTATTAATTGTAATAATTATGCTATTAATGGTAATAATAATGCTATTAATGCAAATAATATTGCTATTAATGCTATTATTAATGCTATTAATGCTAATAATTATGCTATTAATGCTAATATTTATGCTATTAATGGTAATAATAATGCTATTAATGCAAATAATATTGCTATTAATGCTATTATTAATACTATTAATGCTAATAATTATGCTATTAATGCTAATATTTATGCTATTAATGCTAATAATTATGCTATTAATGGTAATAATAATGCTATTAATGCAATATATATTGCTATTAATTCTATTATTAATGCTATTAATGCTAATAATTATGCTATTAATGCTAATAATTATGCTATTAATGCAAATAATATTGCTATTAATGCTATTATTAATGCTATTAATGCTAATAATTATGCTATTAATGCTAATATTAATGCTAATTATGCTAATAATAATCATATTAACGCTATTAATAATGCTATTAAGGCTAATAATCATGCTATTTATGCTATTCAAAATGCTATTAATGCTAATAATATTGCTATTAATGCTCTTTATGCTAATAGTAATGCTATTAATGCAATTATTTATGCTATTAATTCTATTATTTATGCTATTAATAATGCTATTAATGCTATTAATAATGTTATTCATGCTATTAATAATACTATTAATGCTATTAATGCTAATATTAATGCTATTATTTGTATTATTAATGCTATTAATGCTATTAATAATGCTATTAATGCTAATAATAATGCTATTACTGCTAATAATAATGCTATTAATGCTAATAATTATGCTATTAATGCTACTAATAATGCTAATAATAATCATATTAATGCTATTAATAATGCTATTAAGGCTAATAATCATGCTATTTATGCTATTCAAAATGCTATTAATGCTAATAATATTGCTATTAATGCTCTTTATGCTAATAGTAATGCTATTAATGCGATTAGTTATGCTATTAATTCTATTGTTTATGCTATTAATGCTATTAATAATGCTATTAATGCTATTAATGCTATTAATAATGTTATTCATGCTATTAATAATACTATTAATGCTATTAATGCTAATATTAATGCTATTAATGCTAATATTAATGCTATTAATTGTATTATTAATGCTATTAATGCTAATAATAATGGTATTAATGCTAATAATTATGCTATTAATGCTAATATTAATGCTAATAATAATCATATTAACGCTATTAATAATGCTATTAAGGCTAATAATCATGCTATTTATGCTATTCAAAATTCTATTAATGCTAATAATTTTGCTATTAATGCTCTTTATGCTAATACTCATGCTATTAATGCGATTATTTATGCTATTAATTCTATTATTTAGGCTATTAATGCTATTAATAATGGTATTAATGTTATTAATAATGCTATTAATGCTATTCATGCTAATATTAATGCTATTAATTCTAATAATCATGCTATTAATCCTATTAATAATGCTATTAATGCTATTTTTAATTCTATTAATGCTATTAATAATTTTATTAATGCTAATAATGCTATTACTCCTCATAATAATGCTATTAACGCTATTAATAATGCTATTTATGGTCATAATGCTATTAATACTAAGAACAATACTATTAATAGTACTATTATTGCTGTTAATAATGCTATTAATGCTAATAATAATGCTGTTAATGCTAATAATTATGCTATTAATGGTAATAATAATGCTATTAATGCAAATAATATTTCCACGTTCTAGAATCCCGATGCATTTGCATCGGGCTCACAGCTAGTTTTTTTTATAAAGGTTTTACAATATTTTAAGATTTTGAAAATTTCTCGAGTTTTCAGCTGTTCAAACGGATGGATGAATGGATGATAGATAGAAATAATAGAGACAGATAATTAGATGGTACATATGGATTTATAGATAGATGACTAGGTAGATAGAAAAATGAAAAAAATAGATAGATGTAGAGATAAATTAATGGATAGATTTATATCAATTCATCTATATATTGTAAGCTTACATCGTTTATTGTCTTTCATGTTGCACTAAACCATGTTTTAGCTTTGTATTTAGCAAAGAATAAATAATGAAAAAAACTACTTGAGGTCTCTACTATTTTTGATCAGCAGGTAGGTACAGCATACAGCTGCAGCCTGCAGACAAAAGATAGCAGCTTTACCTTGGCTGGTAATCCAAAACAGAGATCACTCCAGCTTTTTTTTTTCCATTATTTATTTATAAAAAATTAAATGAGTTGGAACAAACAGCGTTGGGTCCCTCTATTTTGGATTACCAGCCAATGTAAAGTCGACAGCTGGGTTCTGGTATTCTCAGGGTGGAAAAGACCATCTTTCATGGAGCCTCACCATCCTAAATTTAGTAAGCCACTGCCGCCACAAGTCTGGCACCTCCATAAGATTTGCCACTCCTGGTGCTTTGCCAAGGCTCTTCCTGCTGCCCTGGTTTGGTGGCAGTTGGGATAATAGAAGGGGTTCATGAAAGATAAATATTAACAGCTGTCATCAACTCCTGGATTGGTAAATTTTAGGTGTCCATAAATACCCCCACATTACCAATTTGGTGAGTAAATAGTTGGTAACACAGATGCAGAGAAAAATCCTTTATTAGAAATAAAACAAGGAGAAAAATCCTTTATTGTAAATAAAACACACAGTCAACTCACTGTCACCCATTTGTTAAGGGCAAACATACCCTTGAATGATAATCCACAGTAATGTCCAATCATGGCTACATGCAGTGGGTAGAGACCATTATAGTGTCTACACACCACTGCAGCTTGCTCTCACTGACAGCCGATTGTGAGCAGTGACGTCAGACAGTTCATCAGTTGTCACAACTAACTTACCGTGGTAACTGAGACATCTGCTAACATGGTGACCTCAGATGAACTGACGTCATCGCTCACAGCCGTGGCTCAGTGTAAAGCTGGAATCAAAATTAGGGGGGACCCCACACCAATATTTTCAATTCTTTATTTTGTTTTTAAAAGTAATCTGATGTCAGGTTGGTTTCCATACTGACAACCAATCATAGATGCTGGCAGAGAGGGTGGGCGGGGCAAAGTCTGACTTTAAATAATTACAGGGAGAAGCTGTGAATATGTCTGAGGTTCAGGTGGGAGCCCGGAAGCAGGGTGACAGTGGCGCTGAAGTTTGGTAAGTAATAGTTTAGGAAGTTAATGGTTGTGCCAAAACAATGGTGCTCCACTGTAAAATGGTTTGAGCTGTGTTTGGCAGCTTTTGGGCCCCTTTGAAGTTGTTTTCTATGCCTTTAACCCCTTCCCGACCTGTGACACAGCATATGCTCCTTGGAAACAAGTGCGTTCCCGACCTATTATGCATATGCTGTGTCATGGTGTTATTGCGAGGGAGAGGTGTCACTGACCTCTCACTGGAGCTGCAGGTACAAGAGGACTTGAACTAAAGCCCAGTGGGGGTGGCTTTTTTCCCCCGTGGCTAGGACCACTTCAATTGGCAGTTTCACTTTCACTAAAAGTGAAAATCGGAATGATTGTAATGTCTCACCAATGAAACTTGGTCAGACATTACAATTCAGCGGCATGATGCTGCCCCTGTTCTCACCCCCTGCCCCGCCCCTGTGCTCTCCCTCAGCCCCTGATCTCACCCCCCTGCCACCCGATCTCATGCCCCTGCTCTCTCCGCCTGCCCCTGCTTTCTCCTCTGCCCCGATCTCATCCCCGTGCCCTTGCTCTCTCCCCCTGACCCCCATTTCATCCCCGTGCCCCTGCTCACTCCATCTGCCCCCTGATCTCATCCCCGTGCCCCTGCTCCTCCCTATGTCATTCCCCCTGCTCTCTCTCCCTGCCCTCCGCCTCTGCTTGCCGTTCACCGCCACTGCCTTGCTCTCACCGACGGTCCTCCTGGGCTCCTCCGGTCCGGTTCCTCCTGTGGCAGTGTGGGCTTCTCAGGTCCGGCTCCTTCCGTCCTGGTGCGGCTCCTCCGGCCTTCCACTGTCCTGGTGCGGCTCCTCCGGTCCTCCCGCTGTCTTCTGTGCCCGCCACTGGTTCCTACTCCTCTGCAGCATCATCTTGGCTGCATGAATATAAGGCTGCAGAGGAGTGGTGGGACACAGAGCCAGGATACAGGGACAGGCCTGGCACAGTGATCTGTTATGTGATCACTGTGCCCTGGAACAGTGATCACATAGTGGTTCACTGTGCCCGGACTGTCAGATCCCTTTCTGCAGCTCGATCCCCATGCAGGGGGATTGGGCGGCAGAGTAGCAATCTGACAGCCCGGGCGCTGTGACCCACATAGTGGATCACCCACCTGAGCTGTCACACCGCTTTCTGCAGCTCGATCCCCATGCAGGGGGATCGGGCGGCAGAGTAGCGATCTGACAGCCCGGGCGCCGTGACCCACTATGTAGATCACTGCGCCTGGGCTGTCAGACCGCTTTATGCAGCTCGATCCTCATGCACTGGGATCGGGCGGCAGACTAGCGATCTGACAGCCCGGGAGCCGTGACCCACTATGTGGATCACTGCGCCCGGGCTGTCAGACCGCTTTCTGCAGCTCGATCCCCATGCAGGGAGATCGGGCAGCAGACTAGCGATCTGACAGCCCGGGAGCCGTGACCCACTATGTGGATCACTGCGTCCGGGCTGTCAGACCGCTTTCATCAGCTCGATCCCCATGCAGGGAAATCGGGTGGCAGACTAGCGATCTGACAGCCCGGATGTAGCAGAAAGTGATCGAGCGTCGTGGGACCTTCGTTGTGTGGACTACGTTGGAGACGATCGAGCGTCGTGGGACCTTCATTGTAGACTACGTCGGATCTTTTTATAATTAAGATGGAGTCCGAATTTTGTTTGTGTTTTTTTTCAAATAAAAAGATTTTTCTCTGTGTGGTGTATTTTTTCACTATTTACTAGAGATTCCTAATGGCCGGGTCTAACATTGGCCTGACATTATGAATCTCGGGCTTAGTGCCAGCTGCCAATAAAAAAGCTGGTATTAACCCCTTTATTACCTAGTTTGCCACCAGCACCAGGGCAACTAAAAGAGCCTGGGTACAGCGCCAGTAAATGGTGCTTCAACGAATGCGCCATTTTCTGGGGTGGCTGCGGGCTGCAATTCGCAGCATGGGGGGCCCAGAACGCTTGGGCCTCTCCATGCTGAGGACTCCAGCCCCCAGCTGCCCCACGTCCTTTTTTTTTCTAGAATTAGTTTTAGAAATAAAAAAAATGGGCTTCGCTGTATTTTTGGTTGCCAGCTAGGTACAATAAGGCAGCTGCGAGTTGGTGGCAGTCCGTAGCTGCCAAGTTGTACCTGGCTGGACCAAAAATATGGCGGAGCCCCACGTCATTTTTTTACTAAAATCAGTTCTGGAAATAAAAAAAAGGCTTTCACTGTAGTTTTGGTTGCCAGCCAGGTACAACTTGGCAGCTGGGGGGGCTGGAATCCTCAGTGTGGAGAGACCCAAACGTGAGCCCCCCACGCTGCAAATTGCAACCCACAGCCACCCCAGAAAATAGCGCATTCATTAGAGTCCATTTTCTGGTGCTGTACCCCAACTCTACTGGCCACTTTACACGCGGCTACAGTTCTAGCTTATCCACAGATAACTTACTGGCTGCAGTGAAATCATGGAGACATGGTTCTATCTTGTTGCTGTGTACAAATGGAATAATGTCTCCATGAATTCACTGCAGCCAGTAAGTTACCTGTGGATAAGCTAGAAATGTAGCCGCGTGTAAAGTGGCCATACCAGTTGCCCTTGTGCTGGTGGCCGCGGGTTCTGCATACCCAACATGGTGTCCACTAACAATTTCAATTGAAAATTAGCTCCAATTGTTAGCAGAACCATGTCGCGTATGGAGAGCCCCTCCCTGTGTACCTGAACATTGGAGCTCCCCCACATGTGACCCTATTTTGGAAACTAGACCCCCAAGGGAACTTATCTAGATGGGTGGTGAGCATTTTGAACCCCCAGGTGCATCACAAATTAATCCATAAAATGGAAAAAGAAAGTTTTTGTGGGAAAAAAAAGTACTTTTTCATATTTACGGATCAATTTGTTAAGCACCTGGGGGTTCAAATTGCTCACTATGCATCTAGATAGGTTCCTTGGGGGGTCTAGTTTCCAAAATGGGGTCACTTGTTGGGGAGCTCCAATGTTTAGGCACACAGGGACTCTCCAAATGCGACATGGTGTCCGCTAACAATTTGAATGGAAAATTAGCTCAAATTGTTAGCGGACACCATGTCGCGTTTGGAGAACCCCTGTGTGCCTAAACATTGGAGCTCTCCCACAAGTGATCCCATTTTGGAAACTAGACCCCCAAGGGAACTTATCTAGATGGGTGGTAAGCATTTTGAACCCCCATGTGCTTCACAAATTAATCCGTAAAAATGGAAAAAGAAACTTTTTGTGGAAAAAAAAAGTACTTTTTCATTTTTACGGATCAATTTGTGAAGCACCTGGGGGTTCAAATTGCTCACTATGCATCTAGATAGGTTCCTTGGGGGGTCTAGTTTCCAAAATGGGGTCACTTGTGGGGGAGCTCCAATGGTTAGGCACACAGGGGCTCTCCATACGCAACATGGTGTCCGCTAACAATTTCAATTGAAAATTAGCTCCAATTGTTAGCAGAACCATGTCGCGTATGGAGAGCCCCTCCCTGTGTACCAGATGGATGGTGAGCACTTTCAACCCCCAGATGTTTCCCAAATTGATCCATAATAATGAAAAAGCACTTTTTTATTTCACAAAAATTTTCTTTTAGCCTAATTTTTTTCTTTTTCACAAGGGCAGCAGGATAAAATGCATCCTAAAAGTTGTTGGGCAATGTCTCCTGAGTACACCGATACCTTATATGAGGTCATAAATCACTGTTTGGGTGCACGGCAGGGCTCAGAAGTGAAGGAGCGCCATTTCACTTTTTGAATAGAAAATTAGCTCCAAAAGTCAAATTGCGCTCCTTTCCTTCTAAGCCGTGTCGTGCGCCCAAACAGTGGTTTATGACCACATATGAGGTATCGATGTACTCTGGAGAAATTGTCTAACAAATTTTTTAAGGCATTTTATCCTATTGCCCATGTGAAAATGAAACAATTGAGGCTAAAAGAAAATTTTTGTTAAAAAAATTAAAATGTCCATTTTTTCCTTTCACGTTGCTTTAGTTCCTGTGAAGCACCTAAAGGGTTAATAATCTTCTTGATATTAGTTTTGAGTAGCTTGAGGGGTGCAGTTTTGGAATGGTGTCACGTTTGGGTGTTTTCTGTCATGTACACCCCTCAAAGGGACTTCAAATGTGATGTTATCACTAAAAAAATGGTTTTGTAAATTTTGCTGGAATAATGAGAAATTGCTGATGAACTTTGAACCCTTATAACTTCCTACTCGATTTTTTTTTTCCCAAAATTGTTCTGATGTGAAGCAGACATGTGGGAAATGTTATTTATTAACTATTTTTAGTCACATAACTCTCTGGTTTAGCAGAATAAAAATGAAAAATTTGAAAATTGTGAAATTTTCAAACTTTTTGCCAAATTTTTGATTTTTTCATAAATAAAAGCAAAAATTATCGACCTAAATTTAATACTAACATGAAGCCCAATCTGTCACGAAAAAACAATCTCAGAATCGCTAGGATCCGTTGAAGTGTTCCAGTTATTACCTCATAAAGGGACACTGGTCAGAATTGACAAAAATGCTAAGGTCTTTTGGGTCAAAATAGGCTGGGTCCTGAAGGGGTTAAAATTGGGTTCAGAAATTCGGTAATCTGTTCGCCGATTTATTCATCTTTAAATTCGGAGAATCAAAGTAAACCCAAAATTCATAAGGTTTGCTCATCTCTACGGTAATAGTGTTTACCTCGGCATAGAGCCATCAATGTAGCTGAAGCTGTTGCAGAACGATTTGGGTCATCATATAGAAATGAGCGAATCTTTTGAAGTTTAGGTTAGGTTTGGTTCGCCGAACTTGCAGATGTTCAATGAAGGGATTGGCAAACAGTTCACCGAATTGCAGAATCTGATTCAAATCAAGGGGAAGCAAAATCAAGGGCATAGAAAACACCTTCAAAAGGGGTCCAAAAGCTGCCAAACACAGCTCAATTTATTTTACAAAGAAGCACTACTGTTTTGGCACAGCCATTAACTTCCTAAACTATTAAATTCAAGGAGTGCAGCTCAGTTCAAACTTGCGGGATAGCCCCTGTGTAACCCCTCGATTCTGTGCTGCAGAACTCTTTGCGATGGCATCCCTTATCACACTGTCACTAGTGCCTGCATACCTGCTATCACATCATATGGAGGTTGCTTTCTGTGAATGTAACCCCCCATATGCTTGTAAGAGGGTCCATGGAGAGTCACAGTTGTTGAAGGGCTCAAGGATTCCTCTTGCCCCCTGACTACCTCCACAGAGACTTCTCGAGCAGGGTTGGGCAACTTCAGTTCTGAAGGGCTGCAAACAGTACAGGGTTTTAGGATTTCCATAGCATTGTACAGGTGGCAATTTAATCACCTGCCTGAGGGATGATTCTAAAACGTTGTGCAATGCTAATCATGAAAACGTGCACTGTTTACGGCCCTTGAGGACTGGATTTGCCCAGCTCTATTCTACCGGAGTGGGTGTAGTGTCTTGCATTTCCATACCAGACACCCTCAGGCCAGAGGCCTATAGCTGTTCTCCAGCATCTGTAGGGGAGTATCAATGCACCTCTAAGGCTACGTTCACATGTGATGTAATTGCTGCGTATTCCTGCCTGTGGTTCTTTTGCTAGCTCGTGTAAAAGCAGTGCAATAGAAAGCTGTATACACGTTCCAGCAAAAGCTATGGTTATTACTGAAAGGCGTGCAGACACTGCGTTTAGCCTCAAATTTTTGCGCGTGAGCTTTCACTGCAAAAGTGACATGTCAATTCTTTTCGCGCATAAAAGCACCACTGCCAAATACGCAGCAAAATACGCCCTGTGTGAATGTAGCCTTATTTTGCACAAACAGTCCAGTACACAAGGAGTTACGTTAAAAAGCTTTACTGTTGCAGGGTTAAAAAAAATCTCAAGTTGGTCAATGATGTAGCTTTTCAGATTTATTTTACACACACTTAGGGCCCTTTCACATCAGCGTTTTTTTCAATGTATAGGCGGACTTGCGGCAGGTGCGGCAAGTGCGGTTTTGGCACTTGCGGCAGGTGCGGCCGCGAAAAAAACCTGCCGCAAGTGCCAAAACCGCACTTGCCGCACCTGCCGCAAGTCCGCCTATACATTGTATGGCGTTTACTGCAACCGCGCCGCAACCGTGCCGCAAGTGCAGCCGGTATGCGGTAATCACGGCAGATGCGGTTTTTTCACCGCATCTGCCGCGATTTGAAAAAAACGCTGATGTGAAAGGGCCCTTACAGTAGTTATCATTTTCAAATAAGCACTTAGCATACATAAGTCTAAAAGATACATATATAAATATACACAGTAACCACAGCAACTGTGATGTTTTCAGAGGGGCAAAGACTTAATGGGGGCACTGAACAACCCCCACATACATCTCCTTTTTAACCATGGCAGTCCTCAGCCATAGTAGACACCTTGAAGACAGTGGCGTAACATGAACTTTGCGGGCCCTGGTGCAGCATTTACACCAGGGCCCCATAGGTGAGGAGTGGGGGGTGGGGGTGCTAGTGGGAACTTTGCGATTGCCCCTCAAGGAGAGTTGATGAGTGGGGGGGTGCTGGTGGTGGATAGTTGGTGCATTACTTACAGTCATATTACCTCCGCGGTCAGCAGCAGCAGCCCCGCCGATAAGAGGAGAGAAGGGGTGGACACAGTTGGAGGAGGTGAGGCTTCACTCACTTCCCGTCCTCCCTCCTCTCCTCGGAAACACGCGATCGCGGTTGCGGCGGGCGGCTGGTAGCACGGGTACCCCTGCAGGGAGGCGCGGTCCCCCCTTCAGTCTCAGCCGCGACCGCGGTAGTTACGCCACTGCTTGAAGACATGATGCATGTACTTGCACATAAAGCACGGGTAAAACATTATAAACAGTCTTTTCCTTCTTTCTTTGGGTCATTTCAAACCCAGTCTCACCGTGTTAAGACCCCTGAACTATAGTCTAAGTCCATTTTTCCCTAAAATAGGCCAAAAGGAGCACAAAGTCCACAGAGGCTAGCATAGGCATTGGAGTCTATTCTTTCATTGTGGTAGTAGCACAACATAGGGAGCATCAGCATATGAGTGAGTACTTCACAGTTCTTGAACGTTGCAAACAAATGACCTGGTTGGCACATTGGGTACTTTGATTTTTCCCCTTTTCACACAACAGTCCACAAGACCCAGCAAATCCCACAAGGATCGGCAGAGTCCATTAAAATAGTGTAAAGGCAATCAAGATAATGAGGCACAGTCCATTAAGGGCACAGTCCATTTAGAGCACGATCCATGTAGGGCACAGTCTATTGAGGGCACAGTTCATTTAGGGCACAGTCCATTTAGGACTTAGAGGTGTAGCCTGAAGGCTGCATTTCCATTTATTCAGCAAGGGGAAGGTGCTAAACTTGAGAAGGGAAAAATAAAATTATGCCTACCCAGCCATGAGGCAAAAAACAGGTCTAACGGCGAGTCTATCAACTTGCAACTTTACATCCTGCATGATGCAGGGTCCCAGTGGGGTATTTCCTACAAGTGGTCAGTGACCCAACAACAGGCCTTGTTTAGGGCAGTCTTCTTTAATCGAAGGCCCTTTGTGAAGCGTCCCACTTTCACCACAGCTCTTTTACCAATGACCGGTGTAGTGTAGTGATAGTGTAGGCTTCTCCCGGATAGTCTTGAGGTGGTCTCAGGGGCTACTTCCCCAGGGGCATGCACCAGGTTCACAGCTGGCAAAGAGAAAGGAGGAGTTAGAGGATAGCCACCCCCTCTAGCACATACCAGAGGAACTTAGGCAACCTCAACATGTCCTTCATGCTCTGTGGCTCTTGTGGGTTTCATTGCAGCTGGTTGGCTTCCATGGTCAGGCCCGGCAAGCAACCGATACTCCATCCTCTCTATGTTGGCCTCCTGCTGCCACTCTTCCACATCCTCTGCAGTGACAATCCGACTTCCCCCATCATGTTCCATCCCTAGTGACCCTTCCATTTCATGAAGGTGACCATGTCGCGAAAATAGAGGGTGTGGAGTGGGGAAGGCAGATGGTCACACTGCAGGCTGGACCAGTTGACATAGCACCAGTCACCAGTTCTGTCTTCAGCTATGAACCCAAACCCCCTTTTCTGGAAGAAGGTCGCCACCCAGCCCTGCGTACATTGCTCATGAAAGTGGTTACAACAAGACCCCTGCAACCACTCTGAGAACCTCATCTCTTCCAGAAATGACAAGGCCTTGGGTGGTTCATGCATATAAGGGATACTTGCTGGGAGAGGGTAGGAGGCCACACATGGCATTATCCCACTTAAAAACCTCTGGCATGGGGGCTATGGAAGGCAGGGAAACAGGAGTTTTTGGACTACTACCTCCTTCTCCTCAATTTGCCAATCCACTGGATGCAGGTTTACTAAGGCCAGGCATGCTGCAGGATCTTTCCTCCAACCTCTAGAGATCCCGGCTAGCATATAGAATGGCTCACCTCCTCCTGATTCTGAGTTCACCGAGAGATAAGCATTCAGTTTGCCGTCTGGGCTCTGGAAGCTGTGTTAGGCAGATCTACTCTTTAGAACACTTTAGAAATCACTAATTAAACACTAAAAGAATGACAGTCTGCACTTTCTGTGCACAGGTTCAGTCTTTTGAGCGTTTTTTGAGCACCTTCAGCTTTTCAAAGTCATCAAGTGATTAAAATAGGTGACCTAGTCATTGCTTCAGTGAGGAGGAGAGGGCCTAGTGATATGGAGACATGCAGTCTGCAGTTGTAAATTCTTTACAAGGCAACTATAAATGTACCGGTATATGTTCAAAAGAGTGCATTATGAATGAGCCAGGTAATTTCATTAGTAAGTAAAATCCTCAAGACTTATTTATAATGCTCATAATGCTCATAGACATAGACATTGTATATTTTGCAATGATCTCTGTCCAGTTCTGACAGATGTATTGGCTTTGTCTGACAATTCCAACAAGAATGGAATAAGTTCACATAGAAATGACTTTATTGCTTGAATTGAACAGATTGCTGATGTGTAAACTAAGGGGCATAAATGCCAGTCAAGTGATCCAGTGTCAGAGTTTTTTTTCTATGGGTAAATGAATAAACACTTAGCAGTTCCCAGGAGTTCCTACTTGCATAACTGTCATTGAACATGTCTTTATGCAATGTGTGTTTGTACAATTTCCTTTTAAAATCTCTCTCTAGTGCTATAGAATAGTGGGATCTAGAATAAATGTTTAATTAAAATTCCATTGCACTGAGTAATGATATAGATAGATTTGTTCTTACTTCATGCCTAGAGGGTTTCTTATTAAACTGGTAGAGACTAGACAGAAAATATCTTCTAGTGCTCATTTGCATGTCTCTGCATGTTGGACTTTTATCCATTACAATAACTGTAAAAACATGATACTTTATAAGAGTGCTGGGAAAACTTTGAAGACAAGTACTAGTTTTTAAAGAAATTTGTTAATATTTTATGTGAAATTCTAATAAACTATAATGACAAAAGCATTGGGACTGTAATAGGAAGTCACTCATCATGAAATTTCTTCCTGCCTAAATGTATAAGATAAAAACACTCAGGAACCACAGCAACTCAGTCAAGAAATGTCAGATTACGTGAAGTTACAGAGTGGGGTTGCCGATCGCTGAAATAGCATAAAAGTCACCAGCCCTCTGCTTCTCTGAGTTTCACACCTCCCCTGCCATTAACATGAGTGCAAAAACTGCTCTTGCAGCTTCCTGGCATGGATCTCCAGGAGAAATCAACTGCATAGAGTCAGATCTGCAGTAGATGCTACACATTGAATAATCTATCTTAGATCATAAACTCTGTTTAATTTTTTATTTAATAATAATGTAGAGCAAGTTATTTTAATAAACTTTTAAATATGTTTTATTAGAGAATTCTGGTGCAAAACCATTCATAAACCTTCCACAAGGTGTCCCCACTGCACTGTGTGTGAAGCAGACATAAGTTTATTATCACTAACATCTGTCTGCATTGAATACGGGGCATGTAACCATATAAGGGAAAGGGGGTGTTTCCTACACTGCTGACTGCAGTTGATGAGGTGACAATGCATCAGATTAGCTCAGATTACAAAACAGTGCTGAGCAATGTCAAAATGGCAGGAGCTGTATAAACGCCTGTTTCCTTGGCACAAGCTTCTGATGTCATCTGGCTCCTTCTCTGCTGAGTCAGATCTCTATTAATCCCTTGACTGCTGGCTCAACACACACCTTAGGACCTCTCTTGCCCTTTCTCTGCTATCACATTGCACTACTCCCTATCAGCTGCTGGCCATGGCCACACAGCCCTGAGATGCAGTTTTTAAAATAGCACAGAAAAATGTGAGAAAATCATTCACATGGCACAAAAAAGTATTATTAAAAAAAGTATTATATAAGTATATTATCTTAGCTGCTATGTGACCCATCATTAACAACCAGTGCGGTATTGTTTTTTGTTTTTTCAATGAAATTTACACTTTAAGGATGGTTCATAAACTCCATATGCCAAATCACAACTTCATTAATGTGCAGAGGCAGACATAACATTAGTGCAACCTACGCAGGGGCTCAAGAAGTAAAGGGGCCAAAGCAGGTAGCATTGTGCATGATTTATTTGACTGGAAAGGGCCCAAAAAGTGTTCTAGCTACTGTTGATGTGTATCCACAAAACCCCCAATAACTTTTATTTTATGACAGATGTCAAAGAGCACAACACATTACCTGCTGTACTGTCTATACTAATACAAGAAGGGCGTGTCTTCAATATGGCGTACCCAGGGAAACTTTTAAAAATAGAAATGAAATAGTTACATTTGAAAAAATAATAAACACATAATTTCTCCTCTACATATTTACATCTAATTAATGAAACTAAAATTAAAATGCGTAAGATGCTGTACTAGCTGTGATATAATGATGCATCTAAATGTTTCCTAACAACCTCTGCTCCTGCACTGTGCGACTCTAGAGCTTGTATTGGATCCAGCATAAATATTCTTTGAAAGACAGGTACCTTTGTAGTTGAAGCTGCTTTCGTCAGGATTGTAAATATTTGTAACCACATCACTAAATGAATGGAAACCACTTAACCTTCACAAACTTATTAAAAAGTAATTTCAAGGAAGGAATTCCTGAAACCAGGTGAAGATCAACCACTTCACTCTGTAACGGTTGTATTTCCATTATTATTAGGGAAGATGAGAAAACAATTCCCTCTTTATTGAGCGTATTAATAATGAAATAAATTGCCGTGCTTTGTAACTATAGTGAGTGAATGTTCCTACTGTGGGAACAATGCTGAGAAATGTTTTATGTGTTTGACGGGATGACATCACTACTGGCCATCTACAATGGATTAATTTACAGATCAAAGTAAACAAGGAGGCTATTGCTGACTATTGTTAATGCAGCTCTTTGTATCTGGAGTACATGGCATAAAGGAAAGAATTACAGTAAACTGACATAATGAGGATTTTCCTTTGTCACAGTAAAGGAAATCAAACCATATACCAGAGAATAGCATTGTAGGAGCACAATAAACTAAAGAAAAAAAAATCAGCTAGCAAATCTTTCCCATAAGCACACTGTAAAAACCAATGAGGATATTATTTGAGAAATTGTTCTGACTCTTCTGACTACACACTACACAGATGCACTACAGTGACATCTGCTGTGACAATAAAGCATTTCTGCAACAATAAGTGGTCACATTGGAGGTGGGACAAATAAAGATTCTCAGGTCTTCAAAATAAGTATTCTTATCATTGTATCCAAAAAATCCAGCAAAGGAAGATTCCTTAAAGTGTAGCCGCTATTAAATTTGTATTTAATAATGCAGAGCAAATGATTATAATAAACTTTCAAATACACTTTATTAATGAAATCTGAAAGGAAACCATTCATAAATCTTCCACAAGGTGTTCTCACTATACTGTGTGTGAAGCTCATTCTCTGTGAGATCCATCTTCACACTGAATACAGCCACATAAGGGAGGTCGTGTGGCCTACACAGTGCGAGCTCCTGACTACAGCTGGTGAGGAAACAATGTATCAGAGAACCTCAGGCTGCAGCTCAGGGCTAAGCTCCTACTCTGACTCTTCAATGAGTGTGAACCTCTAAATCCTTAATTATCAGTCTCTTAGATAACTATGATTGTTGTACTCACATGCGATGCGCCCTCACATAGTTCCAACACACGATGACTTGAAATAAAAGTCCAGGAGAAATAGAGGCGAATTCCACTGAAAACATGTATTATAGTACGATGTAGCAGGTAGAAAGAGTAATCCGAATAAGAGCAGTATAACATGTGGATCCAAAAGATGGCTACAGCAGAAGTATACTGGGGAAGAAGAAAGTAGAGATGAACGAACATTTAAGTGTTCTAATTCAATTTGATTTGCTAAATTGGGGTGTGTTTGACAAATTGTTCATCGAATGTTTGTCGAGCACCGTCGATCAATGGCAGGCAACAGCAAACATATAGAAAACACCTTCAAAGGTGTCCAAAAGCTGCCAAACTACTAAGAATAGACAACAGACACCAGGAAAAGTGACAGCAATCTACCCACAGTACAAATAGTCTCATGGTGTAGCATGGGTGCACAAGACACGGTCTGCGTCAGCCTGCACACTCTTCCAAAGCACTTCAAAATAGAAGGTGGTTAACACTCACCTAAAATATCAGAGGTGAGTAAAACTGACTTTGAATTGACAGATGGAGTCACAGAGGAAAAGTGGCAGTAGTTTTCTTCATTAAGTAAAAAGAGGGGAAAAAGGAGGATGAGACACAGGTATAGGCATGTCACTCAGAGAGCGCTGCTCATATCTTGTACCACATAGCAAGGAGACCCCAACAAGAGGGTTCACTGCTCCCAAAGGGTCAGACCACAGGAAAATGGTATCAATTGTCCCAAACCAAAAATTGCTGAATGGCCCAGCCTGCAAGCATGGTGCTGGGTCTGGAACAGGACCTGGCCTAGCATTTCATGGTTAAACATTGCTCAGCAACACATGGATGTGTCACCTGTATAAGCCTAGTGGGCCGGATACCCTCAAAGCTCATGCAAGCGCTCCAGTCAATGTTATGCCCCACCACACACAGATGGAACAACTATACATTTCGTGAAATATTACAGGAAAAACTAGTCAGGGAGGTCAGTGACCTGTATAGGCCTAGAGGGCTAGATACCCTGAAAGCTCATGCAAGCGCTCCAGTTAATGTTATGCCCGCCTCACACAGGTGGGACAATGATACGTTTTGTGGAATACTATAGAAAAATATTTTCAGCTAGGTCAGTTACCTGTATCAGTCTAGTGGACAGGTGAGGTTGACCAAACAACGCTTTTAAGGGCCAAAAAACTGTTGATGTGTATACAGCACATTTGCCAAAACCTGGTTTGATGCCCAAAAACAGTTTATGCAAACATTAAGGGAGATGTAACAATCACTGCTTTTAAGCACCCAAAAATGGTGGATGCGATTACAGCAAATTTGTTAATCATTGGCACGATGGACAAAAAGGTTCAATATTCAGAAACAGGTGCAGGAGTGTCAGGGATAGGTATTGAGATCAGACAGCCCTGGTCAAGTCATGCATCAAACAGCAAGGAGACCTTAACTACATTTCCCACTTTTCCAAAAATTGGTGTCAAAACACATTAAAGTGGTATCCATCTTATATCTTTTGCATTACGCCACAATGGCAAAAAGGCTTGAGGCCTGGGCCCAGCATTTGAAGGTTGAGTATTAAGAAACAGGTGCAGGAGTATCGGGGTAGGTATTGAGCTCAGAGAGCCCTGCTCAAGTCGAGCAACAAACAGCAAGGAGACCCAAACAACAGGCTCCCTTTTTTAAAAAAATTAAGCACAGCCACCACTAAAGTTACATCAATTGCCCCAGAGTTGACATATTGAAAAGGGGAGCTTAATGCAGCAAATTTAGTCTCTGCAGGCTGACACTGGGGTGGAAAAGTCCTTCCAGATCAATGACTTATTTATCTTGATAAACGTTAGTCTGTGTACACTGTCACTGCACAGCCGCATGCGCTTATCTGTCAGGACACTACCAGCAGTACTGAAGACACGTTCAGAGAGAACGCTGCCTGCGGGACATGACAAGATCTCCAAGGCATAAGTGGGGAGCTCTGGACACTTTTCCAGTTTTGAAGCCCAAAATGCACAAGGGGCGAGTTCCACAGTCATGGCATCGATATTCAGCTGTAGATACACCTGTACCATCCTCTCTAGGTATTCTTTATGTGTCAGACTTGTTCTCTCTTCTGGCATTGCAAAGGATGGTCTAAAAAAAAGGTGAAACGATTCTACGAAATTGCTGGTACCAGATACATTGTTAATGTTAATGTTTAAATGATGACGACTCGACGTTTCCCAGGTTGAAAAGGTAGAACTGCGATGTTCACTATGTGCATCACTGGTGTTTTGGGGTAAAGCAGTACTAACATTGTCTAAAAGCTTCTGTTGATACTCCCGCATGTGTGCGTCCCTTTCCAGGGCAGGAAGCATTTGAACATAGTTAATCTTGTACTTGGGATCTAACAGTGTGGCAACCCATTAGCTGGCATTAGTTCGAATTCTAACATTCTGAGGATTATGTTGTAGGTAATGCAGCAAGAAGGCAATCATGTGTCTTGCGCATCCAGGAGGCTCAAGACCTTTATGTGTTGGTGCCGACGGGGAAACATTCACTCTTGCTTCCTCTGCCCTCTCCCCCCAACCTCACACATCAGAACTGTGATCAAGATCTCCCTCATCTGCTGAGTTTTCCTCGCCTGGTAGTCCTCCATTTCTTCCTCGGCTCCTGCACCTTCATCAACAGTTTGGCTGCTACCATGCTCCCTCGTTTTTCCCTCTCCCCCACCCTCCCATGCCAGCCGCCTTGGTGCTGCCGATCATCTGGACCTTTTGAATTTTGTTGTCCCTTCCTCCTCTACTTCCTCTCCTTTCTCTTGGACCACCACTTGACTCCAAATACTGGTTAAAGTGTGCTCCAGCTTGTAGATGACTAGAATAGTCATGTTGATAATGGCATCGACAGCACTAAACATCATAGTAGCCATTTCAAAACTCTGCAGAAGGATGCCGAGGTCCTTGATGTGAGACCACTCCAGCAGTGTGACTTGCCCCACTTCTGGATCGCGTTGGCCGAGGCTATACGTCGTAACATACTGCACAGGGCTCATCACTGCTGCCACAGTCGCTGCAACATGTGCAGAGTGGAATTCCATCATGTCGGCACTTCGCATTTCAGGCGGTGACCCGGCAGGCCAAAAGACTTCTGTAGCGATGCAAGTCGTTGAGCTGACGTGTCCCAGAGTTATAACCTCATAAAGTGACACTGGTGTGTATGACCCTGTCTTGGTGTATATGGCCACATCCTGGAACATATTGCCCTCGCTCTGTGCCCATCCTGGTATATATGACTTCATTCTGGTATATATGTTCCCCATACTGGTATACATGGCCCCAATACTGGAACATTTGTTCCCCATCCTGGTATAGCTGCCTCAATCCTGAACCTATGTTGGTATATATGCCCCCATCCAGGTACATATGGCTCTCATCCTGGGCCCATCCAGGTGTATATGGTCGAACATGGTATATATGGCCCTATCCTGGCATATATGGCCCCACCCTGGATACATACTTGGGTATATGGCTCCTATCATGGCGCATGTGCAGACAACAATCTCCCGTGTCATGTATTTTGAAAATATACTATATAGTATATCAAATAAAGACTGGCATCACCTACATGTAAAGGTGCAAGCAAAAAAACATATATACTAAGGAAAAGAGATTTGCTGCAACACTAAACATTAAATGGATAAGGAAGAGCTAAATATCTATGAAATAAATGGCAGGGCTGTGTGTACAGCAAAATACAGAGTCCACAGTTCAGCAAGATGTTATTCAAACAGGTAGCTCTACGGGTGGCTGCAAGTGGATGCCAGGTGGTATGGTGGAACCCGTGGTAAACCTTAGTTGATGAACCCATGTCCTTTCTTTCTCGCTAGGATGAGTCTATATCCAATGGCTCCTTGAAGGTAGACTTGGGGCTCCTCTCCCTCGTGGTGAAGAAGCAGGCAGACCGCTCCGTCAGGCAGGGTGCCGCAGCCAGTGAACAGACAGCAGCAGCCGGTTGACGACTTTCAGAGATGGACTCTGGCCGGGGTTCCCCCTTTCTTTCTAGGGTCCAGACTCCCTCGTCAGGCACCCTGTCTCAGGATCCCCTCAGGATCCTTTCTCATCTTCCCTCCGGATCAGCGTATAGCTGTCCGGATTAACCTTCCGCCTCGCTCCACACTCCTCCGACTACAACTACTCCTCTTCCTTTTCTGTTCCCCCTAGAGGTGAATATATCTCCCTCCCGGGTAAGCTCTCACTCCTATTCTACTGTGGGAGTGGAATGGGTCCCACCCACCAACCTAGTATCCACTTGCAGCTGGGGAAAATTACACCACTTTTACGGGTGCAATACCCCACTGTGACACCTGACCATGTGGATGGCGGAGAGAAGACATATTACCGTATGTTTTTAATCTTGTTTGGTCTATTGCACTAATAAAGTTATAATTCTCACTATTCTACTACTCGTGTGTGTTGCTCCCTCAATGTGCCATGTCTTCTCTCCGCCATGCATATCTGTCCCCCTTGGCACGGTGAGCGACCCCTCCTTCTCTTGATATAATTCAGATTATTGCAGTGCACCCTGTTTTCTGTTAAAACCTGACCATGTGGGGCGCCACACATGCCACTTTGAAGATGCACCTAATATATTAAGTGGGGCATGCCTTTTTATAAAATAGGCTCCTCAAAACCCCTTAGTAAGACTGGCATGGACAAAGCAAGTCTTAATGAAGCAGGATTCAGTTTTTAATCATTGCTGGAGTTCTAATCATTCCTTTTCAACAGATCTAGAAATGCGGCCAAACTTCACATTCTATTGAAATAGAATTTTGATCAATGGGGGGAAAAAGGAGAACAAAGTTAGGCTAGGGTCAGACTTACGTCTGCCCCTAGCCTGCTGGATCCGTCAGAGACTTCGTTTCTGACAGGAGCAGTGCATAACGTTATGTGTTGCCAGGCTATAGATCTCTGCGGCAACCGAAAGCTTACCGCAGCCGCCAGCTGCACTTGCAATCCCCAGATATGCGCTTTTGCAGAGTGCCCAGGAAACGCTGTTTCACAAAGCTAAACAAATGCTAATTAATCTTATTTTTCCTTCTGCATTGTTAATTTCATAATTTCAATGTCACTATTGTTTGATTGATGTTTGTTATTTTTAATATCAAAATTACTGTACATGAAGGAATTCTGTTTGTCTTCCATAAAGAAAACCCTCACAAAAGAAGAATAGCAAATAACAAAGAAAAAAATAAAAATAACGAAATGTGCACCAATACACTTTTGTTATTGATTTGATTCTCTTAGAAATGTTGTAAGGCTGGCTTCACACCATGTTTATTTTCTGTCAGGTTCTGTCTGGTGCTTTGCAGGATGCACCGGATAGAACCTGACAGCCCCAGGCAAACCAGAACTGGAGGGCAAATATGCAGCTGCCGCTGTCCAGTTCTGACATTTCAGCATAGCGTCTGGATGGGAGCTCTCCAGGTGCTGAAGTTCAGCAGTGGCTGCTTTTAGCAGCCGCCGCTCTTTCAGCACCCGGCATTCGGGAACCGGTCTGATTTTATGTTGGATCCGGCGCCAATAGACCCACATTTATGGGGCGCCGGATTGCGCCAGATTCGGGAGAATCCGGGAGGATCCGATTTTGTCCGAATTTTGCCCCGGACACAAGAAATGCTGCATGCTCCGATTTTGTGTCCAGAGCAAAAACGAAATCCCCCGAATCCAGCCGGACAGACAGCAAAACAGATGGCAAATAGCTGCAATCCGTCCCATCCATCGCCACAGGGATATAATAGGGGCCAAATCAAATCTGGGGCAGATCCAGACATGTCCGGTTCATACCGGACAGCCCCGGAACCCAAAAGTCCGCCTACCAGTGTTTAAACCTAGCAATCAATATAGTAGAAAGTCTGACCTGCACCACTATTCTTTGCACCACAGGTCAATGAAATGGGAAATAAAGTGTAGATTCAGATGAAAAAAACCTGCTCTGGTGCACAACGCTTCCAAAGGAACTTTCAATATAATACATCAAAGACAGAAGGAATGAAGCTGCACTCACCGGAGGTATTTCTTCATGTGCTTTATTACATCAAGGATTCAGTTGGGCCTATAGGAGAATGCAGTCTACAGATGGGACTATGGCCGTTTCGCACACAGGTTTGCTTCAACAAGTCAAAACACATTGAAGCACACCTGTGCGCGAAATGGCCGTAGTCCCATCTGTATACCACATCCTCCTACATGCCCGATTGAATCCTTGATTAACTAAAGCACATGTAGAAATACCTCCAGTGAGTGCAGCTTCATTCCTTCTATCTTTGATGCAGTGTTTAAACCTATGTAAGTGCGATGGGAGCTAAAGATTTTAGATTACGGCATTACTTATTAATTTCATATTTTACATTCTTTGTAAATGTAGTCACAGTTTTAAAAAGTAAATCCTTATAAATTGCTCTGGTTGTCTTACTTATTTGTCTTAAGTGTTCCTTTGATGTATTATTTGATGTATTTGATTATGTTTCTATTAACTCTCTTAAAATGATTGTTTGCCAAGTGATGGGTTTCTTTCTGTGTGCCACCCACAGTTCCCCTTTCTGTTAAAACCTGGCATGAAGTAATTTGAGGAAAATGTAATGTATGAGCAGAGAAACACTAATGTGAAGAAGATCAAAATTATTATCATTGCTAGTCATGAGCAAGCAGTAAAATGCTCAGGTGCTCGATGCGCGGGTGCTCGACCCGAGCACCGAGCCCAATGTTAGCCTATGGGAAACCAAAGCATTTTTCCGGCGGCACCCCTGTAGCCTGGATAAACCCTAAAAAAGTCACAAATGTATAAGAACAGTGCTCAAATTATATGGGAACAGCATGGGGAAGACCACTTTAAGCATTTCTGATTCCCAGGTCACTGCTGTGAACAATGTTGTCTGAGTATTAAGTCACTTTTACGGACTTACAATAAAACGTCCAAAAACGAAACCAAAATGGATTTTCCTGGGGAAAATATTCAGGGCTCATACTCACTTGCGAGACAGTATTGATGTATTATATATACCGTATATACTCGTGTATAAGCCGACCCGTGTATAAGCCGACCCCCTTACTTTTGCCCCAAAAATCTGGAAAAACCTATTGACTCGTGTATAAGCCGAGGGTGGACCCCAGCACAGGTATACAGCCCCCAGCAGTGTGGTATACAGGCCCCCCCCAGGTGGTATACAGGCCTCCCCAGTGGTAGTATACAGCAGCCCCAGTGGTAGTATACAGCAGCCCCAGCAGCAGTATATAGCATCCCCAGCAGCCCCAGTGGTAGTATATAGCATCCCCAGCAGCCCCAGTGGTAGTATATAGCAGCCCCAGTGGTAGTATATAGCAGCCCCAGCAGTCCCAGTGGTTGTATATAGCAGCCCAGCGGTAGTATATAGCAGCCCCAGCAGTAGTATATAGCAGCCCCAGTGGTAGTATATCGCAGCCCCAGTGGTAGTATATAGCAGCCCCAGCGGTAGTATATAGCAGCCCCAGCAGTCCCAGTGGTAGTATATAGCAGCCCCAGCAGCCCCAGTGGTAGTATGTAGCAGCCCCAGTGGTAGTATATAGCAGCCCCAGCGGTAGTATATAGCAGCCCCAGTGGTATACAGCCCCAGCAGTATATACAGCAGCCCTGGGGGTATACAGCAGCTCCCAAGGGTAATACAGCAGCCCCCAGGGGGTACCCAGCAGCCCCCTGGGGGTACCCAGCAGCCCCCTGGGGGTACCCAGCAGCCCCCAAGGGGTATCCAGCAGCCCCCTGGGGGTACCCAGCAGCCCCCTGGGGGTACCCAGCTGCCCCCAAATGCTGGCACTCACCCCCCATCTGCTTATCTTACCATCCCGGTCTTCTGATCAGCGCCGCTCCTCGGTGCTCCGTTCTTCATGCTCCGTCCTCCGTCCTCGCTGCATCCGGGATCTCCGGCCGTCGCACGATGACGTCATATGCCTGCGACGGCTGGGGATCCCGGATGTAGCTGGACGGACGGAGCACCGAGGAGCGGCGCTGATCAAAAAGACCGGGATGGTAATATAACCAGCGGGGGGGGCCCTTACAAGGGGGGAGAGTGCCAGCATTTGGGGGCATATATGAACTGCTTCCCCTGCCGCTGATTGACAGGGGGAAGCAGTGCATATATAATGAGCGGCCCCACGTGACAAATTTTGGGCTGAAAAACTCGGCTTATACACGAGTATATACGGTATATATTTTTTATTGCATAAATGATAAAAAAAAAAAATAATTGGGAGGCACTCTGATACTCCTTTTAAGTAATGTGGAGGAAGACATCATTAAATATTGTATGTTCCCATTATTTGAAAGTGGGTCTCACATAGTGCTGCCTTATGCAGGCTGCCAAAAATTGGGAGACACTCAGATGCCCTTTTGAAGACACGGGGAGGAGGTCCTCGTTAAATAATGTTCCCATTATTAGGAAGTGGGTCTTCCGTAGTGTTGCCCTATGCATGCTGCCAAAAATTGAGAGGCACTCCGATGCCCTTTTGAAGACACGTGAAGGAGGGCCTCATTAAATAATGTTCACATTATTAGGAAGTGGGTCTCCCATAGTGTTTGATCCTCCTTCCTCCCACCATGCCGAGTGCCCGGAAAAAACGTATCCCACACTTGGACACTCTGAAGAGCTGTTCACTTTTCCATTTATAGATTCAGGCCTTTTGCCCGCTCCACTTGAAGTGGGACAAGAGAAGATCGTATTTGGAGACAAAAAGCTAAATGCGACCAAAAACAACAGTACACTGCAGTAAAAGTATTAAATGCAAGTGCAGTATAAAAAGAGTATAACAAATACAGGGTACTTAGTCCATCCGTTTTTTTGCGCAAAAAAAGTTATTTCAAGCCACGTCACTAACTTCAAAGTGTACCCATCTCTGACGCGGTCCTAACTGTTGTATTAAAAACCTGACTAGTGTGTATACTTACTAGTGAGCAGGAGCCAGCAAGACCTGTGTCTGTAATGGACTGAAGGCGACGAGGCTATATGTGTGCAGGGCCCAGAGAGGGGCGGGAACTCCATCTCTTGCAAAGCAAGAGGCAACTTAATTAGAAACAAATGAGTCCTGCACACAGAGAACAAGTCTGTAGGAACATGTTCACACCGCCATCATATTTGGAGACAAAAAGCTAAATGCGACCAAAAACAACAGTACACTGCAGTAAAAGTATTAAATGCAAGTGCAGTATAAAAAGAGTATAACAAATACAGGGTACTTAGTCCATCCGTTTTTTTTGCGCAAAAAAAGTTATTTCAAGCCACGTCACTAACTTCAAAGTGTACCCATCTCTGACACGGTCCTAACTGTTGTATTAAAAACAGTAATACAACAGTTAGGACCGCGTCAGAGATGGGTACACTTTGAAGTTAGTGACGTGGCTTGAAATAACTTTTTTTGCGCAAAAAAACGGATGGACTAAGTACCCTGTATTTGTTATACTCTTTTTATACTGCACTTGCATTTAATACTTTTACGGCAGTGTACTGTTGTTTTTGGTCGCATTTAGCTTTTTGTCTCCAAATATGATGGCGGTGTGAACATGTTCCTACAGACTTGTTCTCTGTGTGCAGGACTCATTTGTTTCTAAGAGAAGATCGTATGTAGCGATGCCCCAATATTTGAGCAGCCACAGTTGTACTAAGGCGATGGTGGGAAAAGGAAAGTATCACAAGAGGTGACCGATGATGACATACAATTGCCAGAAATTCCAGGGGAGGACTAGGGTGTGGAAGTGGAAGACGACGTGGTGGATGATATCATAACTGACCCAACCTGGCAGGAGGACATGTAGCGCAAGGACGGCTGTGCACAGGGGGAGGTGTAGCACCCCAACAGGTAGGAAGAAGCAGTGTGGTGCCTGCAGACAGAAGGTGGGCAACCGTTCCCTGTAACACCAATACAACGGAAGTTGCCAGTGCAACTGTTAGGTCTACCCGAGTCTGGCTATTTTTTAAGGACTATGCCAATAATTCCAAAAAGGCCATTTGCACCACCTGCCATGCCAGCATCAGCAGGGGTAGCAAAACTATCACCCGACTTTGTGGGCCAAACCCCAGGGTCCAGGAGCAGTGTCTGTGGGTGACACCACTACTTCTTCCACTGTTGTGCGTGCAAGGCAATCCCCTGTTCATAGTGTATGTGAAGATGCCTCCTGTCCTTCACCTGACCTTGCACAATCAGAAATACCACCATCAGCAACTACGTCAACGTCCTTGTTCCAGCGCAGAGTCCAGTTGTCCATACACAGTCCTTGGAACGCAAGCACAAATACTCAGCCAACGCCCCAGAGGCCATACTACTTAATTTGCACATTTTGTGACTGCTTGTGCTCGAAATGTTGCCTTTTATGCTAGTAGAGACGGAAGCCTTCCGCAACTTGATGACGGTGGCCATCCTTCATTACTCGGTCCCCAGCCACCACTATTTCTCCCGCTGTGCCGTGACCGCATTACACAAGCACGTGTCCCAAAACATTAGCCGTGCCCTTAATAACGCAGTTACTGGGAAAGTTTACCTAACCACGGAAACGTGGACAAGTGCTTGTGGGCAGGGACATTACATTTCGCTAATGGCACACTGGGTTAACATAGTGGAAGCCAGGACCAAGTCTCCCGACGGCCTCTTGACGCCAAGGATTGCGGGCACTAACTCAATCAGAGTTGCATCCACAGTCTACAGCTCCTGGATATCATTCTCTTCAGCTGCCTCCTCCTCCTTTTGACCCTCCACATCTGTCAGAAGCTGGAGGCAGTGCAGCACTGCCTCGGCCAAGCGGCAACAGGCTGTGCTGGAGCTAATATGCGTAGGTGACAAACCGAACAATGCTGAAGAGTTGTGGACAGCTCTGAAAGAGCAGGCAGATCTGTGGCATACACCACTGAACCTACAGCCAGGCATAGTCATGTGTGACAATGGCCGGAATCTGGTGGCGGCTCTGAGGCGAGGCGAGCTCACACATGTCCCATGCCTGGCCCATGTGCTCAATCTCGTGGCTCAGTGGTTTCTTAAATCATACCTGGAGCTGTTGGATCCAAGGTACACCGTCTGAGTGCCCATTTTAGAAAGTCACCGACTGCTTCGGCTGCCCTTGCCGGGTTTCAGCAGCGTTTGCAGCTTCCGACTCACAGACTGGTGTGTGATGTCTCCACGCATTGGAATTTGACACTGCAGATGTTGGTCAGGATTTGTGAGCAGAAGAGGGCAGTTGTTGACTACCAGCATCAACAAGGCCATCAGTATTCAGTTCAGACTCCACACATAAGACCTCAGGAGTGGACATGGATGTCTGACATATGTATCGTCCTCAACAATTTTGAAGACTCTGCCAAGATGGTGAGCGGCGATGACACCATCATTAGCATCATCATCCCACTTCTCTGTCTTCTGAAACACTCTCTGCTCAAAATCAAAGAGGATGCATTGCAGGCGGAGGACAATGAGATGGAGCAAGGAACCATACAGGGAGATTACACACAGCCCAGCCTCATCTCATCCCAACGTGGATTGGGAGACAATGAGGAGGAGGAAGTGGAACAGGAGCTATAGATCGTACTACCTGCACAACTATCATACCATCTGTTCAGCATGGATGGCCAGAGAACAGGGAGGCGGAGGGAGAAGAGCAGGAGAGCTTGATCAGTCGTCCTCTTGGTGAGGACAAGGAAGTCTTGCCTGTTTACCAGTCTGGCGTGCATGGCTGACTTTATGTTACACTTGCCTGTCCCGTGACCTTCATGTTATCAAAATCTTGGGTGACACTCATTACTGGTTGGTGACACTTTTAGACCCACGCTACAAGGAGAATTTTATATCTCTTATTCCCGAGGCGGAGAAGTCTACTAAAATGGAGCAGAAAGGCCCTTGATGTGGAATTAGTAAAAAATTTCCCTTCTGATAACGCTGGCGGCAGAGGTCACAGTTCGGTGGACAACTAAGGAATACAGGCGAGAGAGACACAACTCCAATCCAGCAGAGGCAGGGGAACACTGTCAAAGTTCTGGGAGAGGCAAAGACTGCAAAGTTTGGGAAGATGCTGAAGGAGTACCTTGCCGACTGTACCAATGTCCTCCATAATTCCTCTGTGCCTTATAATTATTGATTATCCAAGCTGGACACCTGGCATGAACTGTCTCTCTACTCCTTGGAAGTCCTGGCCTGCCCTGCCGCTAGCGTTTTGTCAGAGTGGGTTTTTAGTGCCGCAGGGGGTATTATTACTGATAAGCGAACCCGCCGGTCAACTCAAAATGCTGACAGGCTGACTCTTATTAAAATGAACAAGGGCTGGATTGGGCCAGACTTTTCATCACCACCAAATGATAGCAGTGTAATATAAACTTAAAGACAGTGGTTTTTTTTGGAGAGTTATATTCCCATCCTCCTCTTCACCCCACACATAGCTATACGCTTCCTGATTTGGGATATTAGCTCTAGTCCTTCTCCTTCTCCTCAATATTTAATGAGGCCCTTCTTCACATCTCTTAAAAGGGGCATCTGACTGGCTTCCAATTTTTGACAGCCCTGCATAGGGTGGGTGAGGAATATGCGGTCCAGACTCATGGCTACTGAGACTTGACCATGTGGAAGACAGGGTGGTTGTGGTGGTGGCAAACTAACTGGAAGCATTACACGCTATCCAACCAACAACCTTTTGACACTGGTCTGGGTTTAATAGTTTCCGGAAAAGGAATATACACACCGCAGTCTGCTATATACACTGCCTGTATACAGCTACATTAATCCTGAAAAGGAAACTATACTGAAGGGTGCTATATACCCCTCCTGCCTGTATACAGCTAACTTAATCGTTAGAAGGACTGTTGTTTTGATAGATAGATAGATAGATAGATAGATAGATAGATATTAGAAGCCTGTACAGCAGCTCCAGATGTGCTGACTGGTATACAGCCACTTGTGGTACACCGTAGTGTACTATATACCCTGCCTGTGTACAGCTAAATTATTTGTGCGCCCTCACCGGGTAGGCCGCCACCAGAGGTACTGCACTCCTGTGGTTAATTAAGAGTAGTGCCTCTGCCCTCTAGTTGCTGAGGTGATGCAGTTGAGCCTCAAAACATACACATAATCATAAGGCCCCTGGGATGGTGTGTGGACCCTGAGGGAGGACCCAGGTCAAAAAAAGTGGGACAGAGAGAAGAAAGTAGAGAACAGAATAGTGGAAGTCGAGAGTAGCGGCGGTGCGGTGCCGACTCCCGTGGGCTGGAGCACAACCATCCTTGGAGTGCGGATGAGACATCGATCCCTGTACGCTCGAATCTGATGCAACGGAGGGGCTAGTGGACAAGGAACTGGCACTGAATACGGTGCGGAAGCTGTATGCCCAAGCCGTTGAACCAGAGGCCCCAAGCTTCTAACGGGAGCTGTGGCAGAACACCTGACACAACTTGGGGAAGGTGGCTGAACTAGGGAGCAGTACCCGGGAGGGGACACAACAGCACCCATGGCCGCCAGTACTTGAGCTCTATGCTGCGGAGGCGCTGAGAGCCTGGGGGACAGAGTGGTGTCACGCTTGCCCCAGAAGAGAACTACCTCTTATAGCGCTGGGAGAGGGAGAAAGACCACCAGAGACAGGAACACCTAGAGAGGAAAGAAAGGGCACCGACCGTGGCTTAACTGTATTATACCGGTTCTGGAGACAACACTGAACCGGAGGTTGGCAAGGTATGTACCCGGCGGCCATGCTGAAAGAACAGAGTAAAAGTAACAAAACTCCAGCTGTGGTTTGTGAGACTTTTATTAGCGGCGACCACTGGCCGCAGAGGCCATATGAGACATCGGCATACTGACGTCCCAGTGAATATCTGCCAAGGTACGAATAGACTCCTCCATCCCGCTATCCTGGGGACCACGCTCCACCTGTGGGGAGCAGAACCATCCAAGCTACCGGTCACCGTCCCCAGAGGCTCTGAAACAGCGGCGGCCACCCTGGCCGCATAAACAGGTGGAGTCACCAATAACCCCTTTGTCCCCTCAGACTTTCCCTGTCATCCTCCCCCCTGTTTATTAACAATGACACCACCAGGATCACGGGACCGGGTCTCAGCCCCCGTCTGTCCCTGTGAAAAGAACCGAAAGAGGTGAAGAGAACAACGAGTAACCTCCCGGTTCCCGGGTCTTCCCCAGCCTTGGAGTGGGCATGTCATCTTCCTAAAAGGACTGTTGAATGTTTGATAAGGCCTAGTTATACACACAGATAATTGTGCAGAGATTGTTGGCAGATCTCTGGTTGCAGTGAAATCTTGGACACATTGTTCCACTTGTACACGGCCACAAAATGGAACAATGTGTCCATGATTTCACTGCAACCAGAGATCTGCCAACAATCGCTGCACAATTATCTGTGTGTGTAACTGGGCATATAGAGATAGATATTAGAAGGATAGATAGATAGATAGATAGATAGATAGATAGATAGATAGATAGATAGAAAAAATTGTCTGCAGCACTCAGCTACTACCAATGATGCATACATTCTAACAAGCGGTATATATTTGAGGAAAAAATTTTAAACTTACGTTTTTTTAAAAAAAAATCAAAAATCTTATTTTTTTATTTTCTTTGGGTTCTTGGTACACACATTGGCCAATGTCCATTTGCTCATCAGCCGTGACAAGGCGACCCCAGGTCTGATGAGTCCTAACGCTGATATCCCTGTCCTCCTTTTCCTCCCTATCCCACTCTTAAGTGGGTGGACACCATCTCAACCTAAGACCACCTGTGGGTGATGAGGGTGCAAGTTGCAGACATGGAGCCAGATACTCCATTCGTTATACACAAAACAGAAAAAAAACTGCACAGCACTCACAGACATAATGTGAACTGGTGCCAGCAGGGACACTGGGTCAAACAACTAGAAAAAAATTCTGTGCAGCACTCAGCTACTACCAATGATGCACACATGCCAACAACCCCAAGAAAATACAAAAATAACATTTTTTGAAAAAAACATAAGTTTTTAAATTTTTTCCTCACATATATACCGCTTGTTAGCATGTGTGCATTATTGGTAGTAACTGACTGCTGCAGAGAATTTTTTTTCTAGTTGTTTGACCCAGTGTCCCTGCTGGCACCAGTTCACATTATGTTTGTAAGTGCTGTGCAGTTTTGTTTTCTGTTTTGTAGATAGATAGATAGATAGATAGATAGATAGATAGATAGATAGATAGATAGATAGATAGATAGATAATTGGAAGCCTGTACGGCAGCCCCAGATGTGCTGACTGGTATATAGCCTCTTCTGGTACACCATAGTGTGCTATATGCCCCTCCTGCCTGTATACAGCTAAATTAATCCTAAAAGGACTGTTGTTTTGAAAGAGATAGATATTAGAAGCCTGTACACCAGCCCCAAATGTGCTGACTGGTATACAGGCTCTTGTGTACACCGAAGTGTGCTATATACCCTGCCTGCCTGTATACAGCTGTATTAGTCCTAAAAGGACTGTTGTTTTGATGGATTTTTTATCCCAGCACCTACACTACCTAAAAGACCCAAAATCTGTCCCTCACTCAGCAGCACCTCTCCCTACACTAGCTGACAATGTGCAGCAGAGTGACGAGCACAGCGCGGTCAGGTCTTTTATAGACCTGATGACGCTGTGTGGACAGCCAATCACTGTAATGCCACAACCAACATGGCTGTGGCAATACAGTGTGTGGCAGGCAATCCCTGCATGTGGGCTGGCTCTGTAAAGAACGCCAACATTCAGGGAGGTGGACCTGAGCATGAGCCCAAGTCAGTGCTCACCAAGCATCACGAGTACTGTGATGCTCGAGTCAGCACTGAGTGTCGGCGAACATACTCGCTCATCCCTAATCATTACTCATTAAAACCCTTCCAATATGCACTATATGTTCTTTATAAAATGGTTAATTAGTTTCATGTGATACTCACAGAATCACCCTATATTACCGCAGTTATATTTTGTCATTTTAGTGCAAGTTATGCACATGAGATATTGAATGAATTAGCTGAATTTTATTATTTCAGCGCTCTCTTTTTAGAAAGTTTTTATTACAAACGTTCATTCCCCATGGCCAATGGCAGACTGCTATCTTCCAAAAATGTCATGTGTCATGTTTGATTTTTTTAGTCCATTGCCTGCAAAAGCCACATGTTCTCAACATGATAGGTTGATTTTCACTGATTATTAGCCACCTTGTAAAACCACTCTGTGAGTTTACATTTTTTAGACTACATGCCTGATGTGACAAATTTTTCTTACGTATTTCTGCAAATAATCTGATGTAAAATTCATCAGCCACATTCTAGCAGATACTTGTTTATGGCAATGGAAAGCATTAAGTGCTTATTTCTTCCATGTACCATGAAACATTTTCAAGTTTTAAACTTTTGGTGGTACACAACCTAATAATTAGCTTTAGTCTGCATTACTAACTTTTTTCCCAGAAAGTTTTCTTTCCTTCAAGTCCACTGAAAAAGAAAAAGAGAATGGCAAATTGACATCACTGTTCCCAGACACCAGAACACATGCCCTAGGTTTTTCTCAAGGAACTGTGTATTAATGACTATCACCACTTCCTTCTGGGTCAGATCCTTGGTTGATGAAAAGTCTTCCACTTTCTCTAAATGATATCTCTCTGCCCTGTTGCTAGATCCTTTGTTATACACTTTATGCTTTAAGAAGCTCTCTGCAACACACAACGTTTTCTCCTTGTGATGCATGTTGCTACTAATAGCTAGGGTGAATGTGAAGCTATATGCTGCTAATAGCTAGGGTGTGACACAGTCACAACTTACAGTAGGGAAGTCAAGTAATCTGAGGTCAGGTTCTAGGAGAGCTTATAGTATTCAGGGAGTAGACAGACATAGTCATGCAACAGTCCAGGATTGGGTTTCTGGGAGAGCAGGAAAATGATTCAGGGAGTCAACTGGGGCATATTCAGGTCATGGTCCAGAGGTCAAAATACCAGGAGATCATGACAAGTGCAGGAAGGAGACAACAGGAAAGTCATAGTTAGGGTTTTGAACTGGAGTCTTTGGGCAATGGGAAGCCAGTGAAGGGCTTGGCAGAGAGGAGTGGCTGGGGAATAATGGGGAGACAGGTGGGATTAGTCAATCAGTCAGGCTGCAGAGTTTAGGATAGATTGGAGGGGTGTGAAAATGCTAGAATGGGGGCCACAGAGCAGAACGTTACAGTAGTCCAGGCAGGAAATGATGAGGGCATGCACTAGTGTTATTGCTAAGGGAACATACAGATATTAACAATATTTTCAGGTGGCGGTGAAGGAGAGGGCTGAGTCTGGTTACTCTGAGACAGCGGGTATGTGGGACTGGGGACAGTGAGCAGCCATTGACTTTGATAGATAGGTTTGGTGGAGGGGTGGAGTGAGATGGAGGAAGGATGACAAATTCTGTTTTGTCCATGTTTGGTTTTAGAAATCGAGCTGAAAAGAAAAGATTAAATAGCGGACAGGCAATGTGGGATTTTGGTTAATAAGGTGGTACAGTAATGTAATTAAATTATTTTCATCATTTCACCTCATTTGATGATTTTTTCCCCCTGTTTTTCAGTATGTCATATGTTAAAGTGAATGGTCTAATTTAAAACTACTCAACTCCTCTTGCAAAAAAAAAGACTGATAGAAAAATAAAACAAAAGGAGAAGTAAAAAACTTAAAAGAAAAATGAAAATTGGCTGCATGGGAAAGGGGTTAAAAGATTAATGTTATAATGAGGATATAAAGTCGAAATAGTTAGTGCCAAATAAAATAGATAATATACTGTATATACTCGCGTATAAGCCGAGTTTTTCAGCCCAAAAATTGGGCTGAAAAGTACCCCCCTCGGCTTATACGCGAGTCAGTGCGGGGGCTGCTGTATACAGCGGTATAAAGCAGCCCCCGCATCCCCAGTAATGCAGGGCCCCCCCCCTCATGCTCCGGTCACCTGTAAAGCAAGTTATACTTATCAGTGCCCGCTGCCGTCCGCACCCGCCGCTGCCGACATGCGATCCTCCATCTTCATGCATCTTCTTCCTGCTTCTGTGCGCGTCGCAGGCAATGACGTCATTACCGGCGACGCGCACAGGAAACAGGAAGAAGATGCATGAAGAAGGAGGATCGGGATGTCGGCAGATGCGGGCGCGGACGGCAGCGGGCACTGATAAGTATAATTTGCTTTACAGGTGACCGGAGCAAGAGGGGGGGGCCCTGCATTACTGGGGCTGCCTGTATACTACCACTGGGGCTGCTGTATATAGGGGCCCTGCATTACTGGGGCTGCAATACCACTGGGGCTGCTGTATATAGGGGCCCTGCATTACTGGGGCTGCAATACCACTGGGGCTGCTGTATATAGGGGCTGCAATACCACTGGGGCTGCAATACCACTGGGGCTGCTGTATATAGGGGCCCTGCATTACTGGGGCTGCAATACCACTGGGGCTGCTGTATATAGGGGCTGCAATACCACTGGGGCTGCAATACCACTGGGGCTGCTGTATATAGGGGCCCTGCATTACTGGGGCTGCAATACCACTGGGGCTGCTGTATATAGGGGCTGCAATACCACTGGGGCTGCAATACCACTGGGGCTGCTGTATATAGGGGCCCTGCATTACTGGGGCTGCAATACCACTGGGGCAGCTGTATATAGGGGCTGCAATACCACTGGGGCTGCTGTATATACCACTGGGGCCTGCTGTATATCATACTGCTGGGGCCTGTATACCACTGCTGGGGTCCACCCTCGGCTTATACGCGAGTCAATAGATTTTCCCAGGTTTTGGGGGCAAAAGTAGGGGGGTCGGCTTATACACGGGTCGGCTTATACACGAGTATATACGGTAAATGTCAAATAACTCTATTAAAAAACAGAACATGCACATACATACATTACACAGGTCACACAGACTTCCCGTCAACTCATTTAATATCATCACACATGATCACAGACATACTGTAAATAACCAATCAGACTTTCTAAAAGGATTTTTCAAACTAAAATATTAATAACCCATCAATATCAGATTGGTGGGGTCCCATAGTCATCACACCGCCGATCACACAGCCACTACTAAATACATGGCGCTGTGTCAAATAAACAATGTAGGGAAAGAGGCCTCCTCAGAGGATCAGAGGATCAATCATCAGGACGCCAGGAATCAAATCCCAATCAATCTCATAGTGATGATCTATTGTATTCCTTGAAATCTCCTTTATACATATTAGTAATTCAACTTGAAACAAATCTTTGGGAAAAGCCGGAATGCATTGTGCGCAGTCACCTCGCAGACTTTGTCGGATGAGAGGCCCTTTACATGAGCAATGTATTCACAGGAAATGAAGATTTTCAATAGAATATTCCTTTTCTAAAATAAAGAGAGTGATGGTCTTGGTAATGTATGACTAAAGGCCCCGTTACACGCTTCAATGGTCGACCGAGCCGACCAACGATCCGACTTGACCTAGATCGCTTGAATGTCATTCAATGATCGCTAGTGAAATGTCACACGTACAGATATTTTTAACGACCCAGCAACGATTTCGCGACAAGCGAACGATACTTGGGGTCGTTTGATCGCCTACGTCCTTCAGTTCTGAATAGGCGAAGTCGTTAACGACATCGTTATCAAGGTGTCACACACACCGATGCTGCAGGTTGGAAGGATGATCATCGTCTGGTTTTAGGTCCGGTTCAGAAACCTCCGATCAACAATCAGCCGACTTATCGTTGATCGTTTATACTTGTCACATGCAACGACGTTGTTACAACATCGTTGCTCTACCCAAAAAGCCATGACATACAAGTGATATCATTAACGATATTGTAGCCTGTAACGGGCCCTTTAGGCTGATTTCGCACTAGTGTTTTTTGGAATCCGGGGGCATGCTGGAAAAGCCTGCATGACCCCAGATTCCCCCGCAATGATGAAACAGGATGCATCCACCCCGTGCGGGAGCATCTGGTTTAGATTTGACAGGGATCCGGTGGGTGGTTCTGCGCATATGCATACGC
Source organism: Allobates femoralis (assembly GCA_033576535.1). Classification (NCBI taxonomy): domain Eukaryota; kingdom Metazoa; phylum Chordata; class Amphibia; order Anura; family Aromobatidae; genus Allobates; species Allobates femoralis. The sequence goes on along the minus strand of JARQOC010000002.1, from coordinate 564,512,862 downwards.
ACATGGACCGGAAATTGGGATCCATCGGGATCCGGAGTCTGAATGAATCCATGGCGCCTAGACCCCCCTTTAGATTTCACCCATGGTGCCCCTGATCAAGCTAGATCCAGGGGTTCACGGTTTTTTTTTTCACAGAGATCAAATCGCAACAAGATGCAGATTTTGTCTTCGCAAAAAATCTGTGAACACCTGCTTTTACCCAGATGCAGATCAAATCGTACACAACTGGATAAACCCACAAGTGTCTCCAGCACCATTGAAAGTCAATGGGGCTGAAAACTGATGTGGGCGCATCCAGTTTAGGACAGATTCACACGGATGCCGGAAAACAAACAGTCTGAAACAGCCTAAATGCCTACTTACTGTACAAAAGCTGATAATCGACCATGAATGATCATCAGGGGCATAAACATGTCAGCTGAGCAAATTTTTTTTGTTGGCGATTAGAGATGAGCAAACTTTTTCTGTACATGTTCGCCAATTTCAAATTCAGCAAGAACATGGCTGATTTGGTTCAGTGATCGGAAACCCGAACACTTTTATGTCACGCTGGAAGGGGTCGGGGTAGTCAGGAGCTGGACAAAGGGGATAAAGGGATCCTACTCTGGGCCTGATGCTGGGGTCCCTGGCTCAACCTGATCTCGAAGGTACCTCTAAAGATGAGGAGGTTCGACCCGCCAACCTAAGTCCCTAAAGCTCCTGAGAAGCCCTAGGCATACGCCCCTACCTCCACCCATGGACCACAGAGCCCAGTAACTTCCAAGGGAAAAATACACAGCAGCTTCAGATCAGCATCTGCTCACACCAGGTCACAGTCCAGAAGTGAACTGAAATCAGCAACAACAGGTGGATGTGAGCTGATCCATTTAAGGTCGAGGGGTGGAGAGCAACCAGCCCAGACACGCCCCTCAGCATACCTAAACATTCACACACACCTGCTACTACATGCTCCGCTCATTAGACTCATCTACTCACACTGAGCAGGTGAAAAAAAATCCACTTCATTTAAACCTACAGCAGCAGAACTTCCATACAGAAAGGCAGTCATTTTCCCAAAAGTTGGTAAACGCAGCTATGTTTGGGATAAAGTTTGAAATTGAAACCTAAAACTTTACCTGTTTATTTGGGGCTAAGACGCTTGATGGAAGACCCGTTGGATGGGAACTACACCTAACCTTATGGTTAGGAGTGTCTCCAGACATCGGGTCTACTGGCTTGTATCAAGCTGCAGAATTTTTGGGAATTGTTTTGAATGTTTTTAAGCTTCCTGGAGTTTGCAGGTGTTTTGACCCCTGTAGGTCTGAATTTTGGAAACAGTGCCAGATGTGGCTGCAGCTGGAAAATCCAGGAAGCTTGCAATGTCCTTAAAACATTTGTTTAAAGGTACCTTTTCTAGGAATTTCACTGGCAACTTACTGATTGCAGTGAAATCATGCAGACATTTTCCATTTGTACACAGCAACAAGATAGAACAATGTGTCCATGATTTCACTGCAACCAGTAAGTTGCCAGTGAAATTCGTAGAAAAGTTGCCGCGTGTAAAGGTACCCTAAGGAACAATGTCTCCATGATTTCACTGCAACCAGTAAGTCGCCAGTGAAATTCCTAGAAAAGTTGCCGCATGTAAAGGTACCTTTAGAGATCGTTATATTTTTAAGGGATTTTTTTAAGTATTTATTTATTTTGTATTATTATTACTTATTTATTTTTGGGTGGAAGCAACCCTTTATTATTGCAAGGGGTCAGCAGAATGCGAGGCCATCAGTTCTACACTTATGTGATAGCAATTCATGTAAAAATAGCATGTGGCCATTATATGCTTCACATCCATGATCTTATAGGTCTGTACACACTGATGAAATCCCATAGTATAGCTATTGATTCTTGAAAATGTCAAAAGGAGAAAAGACGGCACTCACCGGAGGATTCTGCTGGTGTGTCTTTATTAGAGCTTGCGGTATTTATATATATTTATATATAAGGAGGGGGTTGCTTCTACGGGTCCAAGCTAATGGCAACGGCAGCTCCACCCTTAAAATAGGGGGAGGTATAATCCAGTATTTCCGCCGCCGGAAGCACAAATATGAATTAAAAAACAAATGTCATAATTAAAATTTGTATAAAACACAACACTGATTAAAGCAACAACAAAAGACTACTGCAAGATTAATTCAATTTAAAAAACAGGAATCAAGTATGTCCATCTCCAATGATTTGTTTATAGCAACCGCTCTGGTAACTATACAGCCGCAAGCCAGGTTGTAATTACCCGGCAAAAGCAGCTATAGCTCTCAAACTCACTTTACCATCTTACAGCCATGTTAGGTAAGAGAAAAAAAAAAACATGTCATCAGTCATATCAACTATATAAAATCTACAAGCAAGCACTATACTTAAATATGTAGAAAAAGAGAGAAGGTATTTTATCCGTTGCTTCGCCAGAAAAAATATACAAATAGACGCCGGTATTGCCAGAGTGATGGAAAAAATTTTTTTATTAGCCTTCCATATAAAAAGGAAAACAAAAATATGTACAATACACCACCCAACACCACCCAACAAACCTAGATTCATAATAAGGGCAAAGAGCTAAGAGCGGAAAAAGCTATAAAAGGGCATTAACTTGATCCTGTTACACTGTGAAATAGCAAGAACATTCTGGTTAAATAAACTAGCTGGATAACAAACTAACAATATCCCAAATAGACCAACACAGGGAAGGAAAAAAAAATACAGATAAATCTTACATTTAAATTCTAAATTCTTAGCATAAAGTGGGAAGAAAATGAAAATGAAAGTAAGAAGAGGAAAACGAGACATAAATCAGGGACGGTAAAGTCCCCCTATACTTTCTATGGGAAAAACCGCAACCGCGCCGCAAGTGTATCGGTTATGCGGCAAACGCGGCAGATGCGGTTTTTTCACCGCATCTGCCGCGAATTTCAAAAAACGCTGATGTGAAAGGGCCCTTACACGTACGAACATGGGGCGTATGGTCTTCCCTATGTAAAACCTGTCACATGGACAGAGCAAAACATATACGAGCCATTTGCTGCGGCAATTAATGAAAGACTGGACAGTATGAACCAAGCCGCCGATTGTCAAACAAGAACCTCCTTGTAAATACTGGCACCAATTACAATGGGCACATTTAAAATTGTTCTTAACAGGTTTAGAGCTTACCAAGAACCACCTGTGTCAGCACTACTTTTTAACCTTTTTTGGACCAATAAGTTCCCAAGATTCTTACTGCGGCGATATGTCTCCAATGATTTTGGAATTATTTTTGAAAAGCCTCTATCCATCTCTATCACATGCCAATGTTTCTAAATGGCCACAGCAATAGTGTTAAACATAGGGCCATATTTAAAGTTGAAAAAGAATTTTCTTACATGGGTATCTGCATTCACAAAATGTTCCCGTGCTTTCTTAAGAGTTAAGGGGGGATAGGCTCTTTGTAATAAATTAGCTTCAAGTTCGTCTGCCTGCTTTTCAAATCCGTCTGCTGTGTTATTCAAATGTTTAATGCGTAAAAATTGACTAAATGGCAGAGCGGTTTTAGTATGCATAGGATGTGCACTCTTATAATACAGTAGGGAGTTGGTAGCTGTCTTCTTCTTAAAAACTGATTTTTTAATCAAGTTCTCAACAATCTCCAACTTCATGTCCAGAAATTCAAGTTCATCCCTCCCATGATGGAGGTAAAGACCATATTAAAGTTATTATTATTCAGATAACCGACAAAATTATCAAAATCAGTCACCTCTCCCTCCCACACTATGAGGACGTCATCCAAGTAGTGAATAAAATACTTTATGTTCTTGAGAAAAGGATTTTTTCGTGCATACACATATTCCTCCTCAAAAACTGCTAAGAAGAGATTAGCGAGGGTGCACGCCACCGGCGTGCCCATCGCAGTCCCTTCCTTTTGCGAGTACCACTGGTTTTGGAAACTGAAAGCATTATGCTCCAAGATGAATCTAAGGGAGTCACAGACAAAGTCTGTGACTACACTTCTGATATTATTGTTGGACAAGATTCTCCCAATAGTGCTGACTGCTAAAGATTGCGGGATCCTCATACAAAGGCTCTCTATGTCAATAGAGGCCAATTTATACTCCTCTCTCCAAGCTATGTGATCAATCATTCTAGTAAAATCAAAACTATCCTTAACTAAAGAAGGAATAGTAGTCAAGAAGGGGTGTAGGAACCAATCAAGCTATTTGGATAAAGGTTCAGTCAGGGAGCCCACCGTGTACACAATTGGTCTCCTGGGGGGCTCCCTGTCATTTTTGTGCACTTTGGCAGATAATACCAGTGGAAAGAGTTTTTCAGCCTCAGCCAAGGAAATTACATTTTTCTGTACATAAGATCTCAACAATTATCAGAACCTACCCTGATATATCAGGGTTGGGTCTGATGCCAAAGGCAAATAGGTGTTTAATTGGCTTAGCTGCCTCAATAATTCCTTGACATAGGCTGATCTTGCAAGTACAACTATACTTCCACCTTTGTTAGCCTTGCGGAAAATTACGTCTTTCCAAAGACGCATTTCCCTCCGGGCAGAAAGTTCCCCTTTCGTTAAATTCTTTTCAGGATCTGGATATATCAATGCTTTAACCTCTCTGTCTACTAATTCAGCAAACAGATATATGCTATCATTTGCAGCTATAGGAGGCATAAAAGTTGACTTGATCCCTCCAGAAAAAACTGGCCTAACTATAGCTTCTGATTGAGTAACGAGGTCCTGGCTATCATTAATGCCCAGCAGAACATGTACACCCACCTGGGTCTGCTCGTGTAGCTCATCATTGATAAAGATGCCTAAAGGCCCTATACTAGCAGTACTAGCACAAATTTTTGAGGGTTTTTTCTCAACAGTAGGTTTTAATGATTTTTTTTTGGTTTCCAAAATGCTTATACAGCTGTAACTTCCGAGTGAATTTAAATAAATCTGACCTAAACTCAGCATAGTCAAACGGCTCAACAATGCAAAAATTAAGTCCTTTCTGTAGAACATTTGTCATATCAGCAGATAAGTCCTGGTCAGACAGATTAAACACTCTGAGTGTTTGAGGTGTCAATCCCTCCATGACACTTGCTTTCTCTTGTTTGGAGGCGGTAAAGTGGTCTCTTCTTCCTCTTCTATTTCTTCCCCCCATCTGATTCTGCGTCTAAAGGGGACTCCATATTACCAGATGTATTAAAGGATACACAACTCAATAACCTAGTTTCTTGATCATTCAAATCATCATCAATGTCAGAAGACGGTGCACTCGATTTTTTAGGATTTCTTCTTTTAGAAACATTCGTCACTTTATTAGGTGCCGGTGTCATCTGCATTTTAGGGGTTCCAGGGGTTTTGGGGGTCAAAAGGTACCTTTACACGCCGCAATATTCGCTGGGAAATCTGACGGCGATATGTCGCCCTGAAACTATCGCTGTGAAATTGTCTCACAGTTGCGGCGTGTAACTGGGGTATTTGGCGACGACAAATCACCTGTCGCCTGGTTGCTAATTTCAGAGCACTGCTCCAAAATCAGAGGCAATCATGAAGGCAAGATTTCTGGCTTTTGGCGTGTGATAGGGCGATAGTGATGGAATCTGCGTCGCCTATTGATTTCCCGTAGGCGTGCCACAGCGTGCTGGAGTTTGCGCCCTGTCTGCGATGATTGGTGGTGGCTACTGTGTTCCCATTGGCTGTCAGTTCACGGAGCGCCATATTTGAAGAGCTGTCTGTTCAGCACCACACACATCTTCAATGGCGTCATGTATTAGCCAGCCTTCCAGAGCAGGCTGACCAATCATAACGCTATTGTGTTGGCCAATGAGCGTGTATGGAGCGTGGGGCACGCCTATGTCCTGGCCGCGTTAAACAAGTACGCCCACATTGCTTTGTGGATTGCGGCGTGTGAAGCGGCAAGGGAAGGCGACCGGATTGGTTCCGCTGTGGGTGAGGCGATTTCCGGGGCTATATATCGCCTTAGGTTGAGGGCGAAATTGCGGCGTGTAATGCTGCCATCAACGATCTGAGGCGAGCATAAAAAACATGCCCGCACACGTTAGATCGCCTCATATCGCCACCAAATATTGCGGCGTGTAAAGGTACCTTTAGGGGTTTGATTTATCTTTTTCTTCTTCGGTGTATCGGAGAATTTATCCCAGGAAAAAATACGGCCACTATCATAATCCGCCTTGTCCTGCAGAAATATTAACGTTTCAGTGCTTTAATATCATTCTGGAGAGGTGTTAGCTTTTCGTCAAAATTTTTTCAAAAAGGAGTCCCACTTATTCTTATGTAACCTGTTCTCAAGTTTTCCCCAAAACTATTAAACTGCTGGTAATATTTGCATGCTCTTCCTCATTTTGCTCTAGAACCAGGCATAGAAATTTCATAGAGGTTTCATGCTGCAATAATTCCCGTTTTCTTATAAACACAGGACTAGAATTTTGTGTGGCTATATTCTTAGTGACCCTTAAGCCCTGAGTACCCTTTTACAGGCTACATAAGTCCTCAAAGACGTAACGGTCTCTCGCAAGACTTCCCGGACGCCATATTGGATCCAGTCCTCCGGGGGCGGCGACATGTCGGCGGCGGAGGCAAGAGGATCCAGGCGGCGGCAGGGAAGACACAAGGTCGGTGGTAAGTATGGCCGACAGTGCATGGAGGTGTGTGTGTGTATGTGTGCGGGCGGCCATATTAGAACACCCACAGTGGGTGTAGGGGCTACTTCAGCCAGGATGTGACATAGCATACCGTTACATCCTGACGGAAGTAGTCTTAGGGTTTTATTATAATAGATAGTTGCCATTATGTGGGACAGAAATTATGTTAATCTGTTGGCCCTTATTATGCATCTAGGTTTTTTGGGCGGTGTATTTTGTACGTGTTTTCCTTTTTATATGGAAGTCTAATAAGAGATTTTTTTCCATCACTCTGGCAATACCGGCGTCTATTTGTATATTTTTTCTGGCGAAGCAACGGATAAAATACCTTTTCTCTTTTTCTACATATTTAAGTATAGTGCTTGTTTGCAGATTTTATATACCGTATATACTCGTGTATAAGCCGAGTTTTTCAGCACATAAAATGTGCTGAAAAGTCCCCCTCGGCTTATACACGGGTATATACGGTAATAGCTTTACAGCGCCCCCCCCCCCCGTGGTATCCCGCCCCCCCCGTATATACAGCACCCCCCCGTGGTATCCCGCCCCCCCCGTATATACAGCCCCCCGTGGTATCCCGCCCCCCCGTATATACAGTTCCCCCGTGGTATCCAGGGCCCCCCTTGCTGCACCTGTAAAGGAAGATATCAGTATACTTATCGCTGCCGCCGCCGCCGCCGCTCCGCTTCTCGGTCACCGCGATGCTCCGGGTCTTCATGCTTCCTGTTCCTTCTCCGGCGCTCAGGAAATGACGTCATTGTTCGAGCGTCGGAGAAGGAACAGGAAACATGAAGACCCGGAGCATCGCGGTGACCGAGAAGCGGAGCGGCAGCAGCGATAAGTATACTGACATCTTCCCTTACAGGTGCAGCAAGGGGGGCCCTGGATACCACGGGGGGGCTGTATACAGCTGGGGCTGCTGTATACAGCTGTGGCCCCTGTATACTAATGGGGGGGGGGTCTGTATACCCTGGGGCTGCTGCTGTATATACCCCCTGGGGCTGCTGCTGTATATACCCCCTGGGGCTGCTGCTGTATATACCCCTGGGGCTGCTGCTGTATACTACCACTGGGGCTGCTGTTGTATATACCCCCTGGGGCTGCTGCTGTATACTACCACTGGGGCTGCTGCTGTATATACCCCCTGGGGCTGCTGCTGTATACTACCACTGGGGCTGCTGCTGTATATACCCCCTGGGGCTGCTGCTGTATATACCCCTGGGACTGCTGCTGTATACTACCACTGGGGCTGCTGCTGTATACTACCACTGGGGCTGCTGCTGTATACTACTACTGGGGCTGCTGTATACTACTACTGGGGCTTCTGTATACTACCACTGGGGCTGCTGCTGTATATACCCCGTGGGGCTGCTGCTGTATATACTCCCTGGGGCTGCTGCTGTATACTACCACTGGGGCTGCTGCTGTATACTACTACTGGGGCTGCTGTATACTACTACTGGGGCTTCTGTATACTACTACTGGGGCTGCTGCTGTATATACCACTGAGGCTGCTGTATACTACTACTGGGGCTTCTGTATACTACCTCTGGGGCTTCTGTATACTACCACTGGGGCTGCTGTATATACCTCTGGGGCTGCTGTATACTACCACTGGGGCTGCTGTATATATCTCTGGGGCTGCTGTATACTACCACTGGGGCTGCTGCTGTATATACCACTGGGGAGGCTGCTGTATATACCTCTGGGGCTGCTGTATACTACCACTGGGGCTGCTGTATATATCTCTGGGGCTGCTGTATACTACCACTGGGGCTGCTGCTGTATATACCACTGGGGAGGCTGCTGTAACACTGCTGGGGCCTGTATGTACCACTGGGGAGGCTGCTGTATACCACACTTCTGGGGGCTGTATACTATCACTGGGGAGGCCTGTATACCACTGCGGGGGCCTGTATACCACACTGCTGGGGGCTGTATACCTGTGCTGGGGTCCACCCTCGGCTTATACACGAGTCAATAGGTTTTCCCAGATTTTGGGGGCAAAAGTAGGGGGGTCGGCTTATACACGGGTCGGCTTATACACGAGTATATACGGTAGTTGATATGAGTGATGACATGTTTTTTTTTCCCTTACCTAACATGGCTGTAAGACGGTAATGTGAGTTTGAGACCTATAGCTGCTTTTGCCGGGTAATTACAACCTGGCTTGCGACTGTATAGTTACCAGAGCGGTTGCTATAAATAGATCATTGGAGATAGACATACTTGATTCCTGTTTTTTAAATTGAATTAATCTTGCAGTAGTCTGCTTTAATCAGTGTTGTGTTTTGTACAAATTTTAATTATGACATTTGTTTTTTAATTCATATTTGTGCTTCTGGCAGCGGAAATACTGGATTATAGCTCCCCCTATTTTAAGGGTGGATCTGCTGCTGCCATTAGCTTGGACCCATAAAGAAGCGCAAAGTCACGCGAAACGGTGCTGTTGTCCTCTCAGCAACCCCCTCCCTACACCATATAAATACCGCAACCCGGGGATCGTGTGCCCATATTCCAGCCTGTAATTTATTCCCACTGTACACTGGTGCCTCTTTCCTGCTCCCCTACAATTGTGATTTTTGAAAATGTGCAATCACTATTTAACGTCATAATAATAATAATAATAATACTAATATGTATTCATTTATATAATGCTATTAATCCCATAGCACTTTACATACATTTGCAACACTTTCCCCATTGGTTATCACATTTCATGCCATACAAGTGCACAACTGTGTTATATGTAAAATTCATATTACAGTTGTCTGGTCTCCTGCAGTGCCTAGTGACAAGTAGCCTTTTTCAGCATTCCAGATGAATTGACGGTGAATGGTGACCTCAATAAACGTATTTATTTTCATCATTATGTTTCCTACAAAGATGTTACCCTTTAATAATGACTGCACCTAACCGCATACCACAACCCAGTTGTTATACCTTGTGACATCACATAAGGCGGTTAAATTGGAGCCAGGCATTAGGCAACAATAGTGTGTGGCGCTCCGCAACGAGTGCGTCACAGGAGGGTATTGCAGCCATAAATGCAGCAGCAATATTCTCTGACCCAGCAGTTATCTGGTTAACTTAGAGATCCAAACCCTGCATGCAACACTAGTAGAGAGGACCAACCAGGGTCCTGGTGGGCAGAGTGCTAGGGTAGAGTGTAGAAGAAGTTAGAGAGAAACAGAATTGAACTTGGAGAGGAGTAACGTAGGAGCGGGGCTCTGCACCGCCGTGCAGCCACCGGGCCGTCACCGGTCGGGTGTTAGCACCTGAGGCCTGAACAACCGGGATCGGGCATCACCAAACACGGGTTCCAAAAGACTCCCGTGCCCAAATTATAGCCGGTTCACTGGTACTGAAGCTGGCAGCAGTTCACCTCTGCTACGCGAACCAGAAGAGTGGAGGAGCAGTTTCACAGGAGCACCCCACCACCCGCCAAATTCCAGTCGTCTAACCAGCGGTGTACCCACCGAGGGATCCAAGGCTCCCCAAAACATCCATCACGTATACTTTGGATAGGGCATTGAAGCAGCATCCCCGTACCCGTTCTGGTATTCCTGGGCGATAAAGGCAAATACTTAGCTAGAATGGAGGAACACCACGGATCTCTAAAGGACACCTATCACTGCTGACTCCACCCGGTCCACTACCCGTTAACTGTATGCCATGTACTGCTTGCTGGTTACAGTAAAGACCCGTTATAGAGACTTACAGTGTCCGTGCTTCCTTATGACTGCATCCGTCAGCACACAAGGTAACCGCAGCTGCCGCAGAACATCTTAAGCAGCTCCAGCCTCCAGGGATCACCGCTCAGCCTGTGGGGAGCGTTCCATCTTGCTGCTATCCATCCCCGGAGGTCCCGCAGCGTCGGTAAGACTTACCGAACTACTCATAGGTGGCCTCATGAATAAATGAACCCCTTAATCTGTTCCCGTAAGACGTCTACAACTTTTGATCTGCACTCAACCGGGCCCCACTACCGGCAGGCGCGTTCCCCCTGACAAGGAGGAAGGAGCTTCAGCCTGTCTAAACCGGAGTCCCCGGGCACGGTGAGTCAAGTGTGCAAACATTCAACTCCAGTACTGATTGCTCAGGTCTAAATCGTGTCGCTCAACGAAAGAGGCGGGTCCCTTAGAGAAAGAAAACACACCCAAACCCACGGAACTCTGTCAGCTTTTCCCTGCCATCTTACCTGTGCATTTCCAGTGGCACACAGGTACACTGTCTACTACTACCATTCAACCACCCAAGGAGCAGAAGGTGGGTCAGACTCGGCAGAACCAGACCCACAGTAGCATGGAGATGGAGAAATATGTCAGCTGGAGCTCCACCGCACTTCTTACTTTGAGCCTCATCTTCAATGAGGTGCGAATCCAATTCTGGGCTCCGATGCATGAACTGACGAGCAAAGTCACAGCGGTCAAGTGACACTTACCCTATTGCATCCAGTATGTGTCACACTGGACATGATCTTACAATAGTAGAAAAAGTGTCACTCTGCTATGACAATTAGGATACAGCAATATTTTTGAGTTAAGCAAATAAATGCAAAAGACACTTAGCTTTATAAATATGGCCATATTGATAAACCACGCAGAGTGCTGCTTTTTCTACTAATGTAAGTATTGTATTTGGCATGTGTGGTGCTTTGCTCCCACAGGTAACCACAAATTTCCCTAGTGCATGGCTGAATTTCCACAGAGGGTACCACCTACAAACAACACCTTCCATCCCAGCACAGTAGGGTGAGCCCAACTTGCTGACGTTAGGCAAGATCCCCTATAAATACTGGTGCTGGGGGAGGAGTTAGACAGATGACTTTGATAAGTGGCAGGAGGAGGCCAATCTGGAGAGAAGTAGGCATCGTGTGCATCCAAAGTGTGTTGGTTGGCCAACCAGATGCACCCAAACTCACAGGGGCATATCGGTGTTCCACAAGATGGTCCTGTCTGTGCTAGAGGGCGTGGTCGTCCCCTAGTTCCTCCATCATCCTCTCCAGCGGTGACCAAGATGGAGTGTGCTGCGGGGTAGGTGGTGGCAGAGAATGTGCCTAGAGGAGTAGCCTCTGCGACTCCCGAAGACTGTCTGGCAGCAGAGTACCATGAGAAACTGCGACAACCATCAAGGGCATAGACTAGTCCGCCCACTGCCGCCTCCCTCATGCCAATCATTGTCTCCCTCGCCTGCTGCATAACACAAAGCGATGTTAACCATGGAGCAGGGCGGGTATAAGCGGTGACATCACTGCAGGAGGCGGGGCAATACGGCCAGAACCGCATCCCTTGCTTTGTGCTATGCAGCAGGCGAGGGAGACAATGATTGGCATGAGGGAGACAGTGGTGGGCGGATTAAAGATACAGGGGGCGTGAAACTGCCTTTTAGCTCCAGCCACAAGCAACCTCCTGTTTGGCTCCACTATGTAAGTTTTCAAAGTGTATTATCTCAGGGTACAGAGCGGGTCAAGGGCTGGGGGACCCCTTGCCTGAATGCAGCAGACATGCTGCGTTCAGTGCTGTAATTAGATCACCATGTATGGTTGATGACAGGTCCTCTTTAACATCTAAAAAAAAATGACTGTGACTTTAATAAGTAAATGACAAAAGTGCTTATTGTATTGGCAACATCTGCCAATATTCAACCATGAAGATGGGGCTAACCCTCCAAATATACAGAGCACGTTATAACTAATATTAGAAACAAAACTCTCCGATAGATGTAGGAGACTCTCCAGCTCCCCTGCATATTCTGTAACTGATATGAGTGCTTGAACTCCTCCCTGGAAAATGCAGCGATGTCTTCTAATATAATACAGAAAAACAACACATTTAAGCCTTTAGAGGGGTTTTTCAAAATTAAAGAGAATCTCTCAGGTCAGAACTCCATATGTAGCTGATATAATTTTCGATTTACTCCAGTGAAGCTCTTGCTATTCATATATTTCTTTTATTTATACCCCCCAGTTTATCCTCTGTAAACTGCAAAAAAAGAGATTCATTCCATCTGTCAGTCACAGTGAGTGATCACTTACTTCTCTGCTGCCCACTCCCCAGGAAATGAATATTCATGTAGTGACATTACTGCACCGCACTGCCCTCCTCTGTAAGCATACAACCAAAGCAGTGGAAATCACTCACATGGGGACTCTGCATGCTCCTTTGTGTGCTTCTTTCCAGGCACACTGCAGAGCAGAGAGGAGGGAGAAGATGTGTGCTCTTAGCAGCTGCAGATCTGACATCTTCATTTCCCTGCAGCATGAAGCAGTGTCATTGTATGTATCTGAAGCATATGTGTAGTGTGTGCTGTCTGAGATATTTCTATGTGTTTATATAAACATTAGTTTATTAGCTCAGCAGATCCACATATTACATGTATGCAGGAAAACAAATGTTAATATAAACAGAAATTTCTCACAGACAGCACACACTGTAGCACAAAACACCTACCCACTCTCCTTTGTCTCCATCCTCCTCTGAAGCAGCATGAGGAAGCCTGAGATTTTCAGTGATTGACTTCAGCACAAAGGGGACAGAATACCAGCCTGGATAGGTGTGGTTATTTAAATAACATTTACATATGCTGGACTATTCAGCAGTCAAAGTAATGAACTGAACTAGTGCAGCAGCTGCCTGCAGGGTGTGGAGCTGCTTATAGCAAGAAAACTACAGAGGGTACAGTAATGATTTTTATATGTTTTAAAAGGTCTGCCCGAGCACTATTCAAGGTTAATATTAGTATCATACTGAAAAATGACCTGACAAAGTCCCTTTGATAAATTTGATTTATTTTTTGTATGTTAATAAGTTATATAATTCTCCAGTTTCATGTATGTATTCATTCCTTCCTAGTTTTTCTGTTTGCTGTGATCCAATAGAAACCGTTATTCTTTACTTACTGAGGATATAAATGATATAAGTCCTGGTAGACAGGTGGATAACGTCTCATTACAGTGCAAGTCATCAGAGCTGTACATTGCTCCTGGACCTGACAAATTTTTTTCGCAGTTAATTAAAAAAAAAAAGTATCTACAGAATGACAGCAAGCAGTGATCTTGAAAACAGTCAGGGATTTATAATTATATTTCTTCAATATGAAAAAAAAATCCTACAGGAAGAAATTCATCGAGACTGATGTTCCTTACAACTAAGTCTAGATTAAAAGATTGCGGCACTCCACTCTGTATGCAGGTTTTTGCTATAGAATCTGAGAGGAACGGAATTTGATGTAGGGGCAGAAACTCTGATTCCAGCGATGTATCACTTAGTTTACTGGGTGCAGCAGTCCTGATAGAATCATATATTTCTCCTTTGTACATGTAGCACTGCTCAGAATATTGAACTGTGTATAACCCCGCTCACACCACTGGTTGGCTGATTTCTGTGTACACTGTGCATAGGCAGAAAGCTGCCAATCAATGATGGGGACAGGTTTACACAGAGGAGGAAGACTAGGCGGCACTAGGCAGCCTGACCTGGGGGGCTAATTCCCTTCTGTTAAAACACTAGTTTTATTTAAAGTGAAAATACAACCTAGTAAGTGATACATCGCTGGAATCAGAGTCTCAGACCCTACATTATGCAGATCTCAGGTTACATAGCTAAAACAGACTGCAAAAGCACTGAAATCAGAAGCCGACTCCAGCCATGGCAAGGAATAGGTTGATACCTCTTCTACTTTTCAGAACAGTGACGGGGCTGATATGAGAAAGTCACAACTGCCCATTGAGCATAAAATTGCCAAAAAACAGGAGTAAACTGTGAAATGAATTCCCCCCTTAGTTTTTAAACCTAGAATATCCCCAAACTGGCTCTACCTACAATTCTTGATTTCTCCATAATCTCCTCTGTGTCCTGCAAATACTTGTGTTATCTCGGCTGATATCACCTATCCGCTCCGAGAAGCCGCGCAGCAGGAACGCAAATCTTCAGTTATTCTTAGGTATAAATATGATTATTTCACTATTTTATGGCTTCAAAGAAATGTATGTGAATTGTGAATGTATAGATTTGGGATGAATGAAGAGGAAGAGTATGGGGATGGGGACAGGACGGCAGACAATACATCACAGGGAGAAAGATTTGTTTTTTCTCCTTTTCTTTCATTTCCTGATGAAATACCGAAATCTTCCCTAGGAAATATGTTTGTAAAAAAAAAACAAAACTTCAAAATCATTGGTTCATTACTAGTGATATACGTGAAGTGCACTGCATGGCGGTATTCCTGACCATAAAGAGCAGCCTTCCGAGAAGGGGGGTTTCCATAAATTTACATAAAGCCTCAGCACCTTTGTAACATATCTTATCAGAAAAGTCGGCTTTATTCTCCTCCTGCGCTGATATTTCATTCTCAAAATTCTCCATTCACAAGAAAATGTGTCTTTAGTGAATACAGACTTTCCCACTACTGAGATAGGAGATGGCAGATGGTTCTCATAAAGTTCTACGGAGCCTCCAGCTCCTCCCTCCTCCATAGAATCTTTTAAAAACCAACTGTCATCTCCTATCTCAGTAATGTGAAAATCTTTCTGTACTGAACACAGATCTTACAGATTTTAAAAAACTCTGAATGAGCAGTCCAGGAGAAGAAAGAAGCACATTTCTCTGATATAATAGAAAGTTTCTTAGGCCCCCTTCACATCACGATTTTTGTGCGTCCATGTGAATCCTTTTTTTGCAGGACCACACAGACAAGAAAGGATAGGAACAGTTTGGTGCAATCGGATGGCAAATATGGTGTCATAAATTACAATATGTGTGTTCCGAAATTACAATATGGTGACTGGTAAACACCTACAAGGCACCCCTGAGATGGCTTTGCTTTCTATGCTCCCTGGCTCGGTGAAGGCCCAAAAGAAAGACATCCTTCGATTCTGTCTTTCTGGGGCGAGATCAGTGATACCTCGTCATTGGAAAGAACAGAGCCCACCTTCAATTATTGAATGGTACTCGGAAATGGAGTCCATATGCAAATTAGAAGAGATTTCAGCAGGGTTTACGCAAACACTGCACTAATACACTTTAACGTGGTCAGAATGGATCCTCTTTAAAGATGCCCCCAACTTTGAAGATCTCTTTACTTGAGTTGGGACTTATTTTATTATTTTTGTTTTTTCTCTCTTCTCCTTTTTTCTCTTTTCTCCTTTTCCATTGTCCCTCCCCCATGGACGACCATTGATTTAAATATTGGTAAGAATTACTCTCCCGGAGTTTCGTTTGGGGGATTCAGCCATGTTATTGTTTTGGCTGGAGGAGCTCTGGTAATCTCGATTCTTGTGGCAATATTTTACACCATGTAATAGGATAAGTTTTATAGACAATGCTTCAGCGTAATGTAATATCCTTCTGTGACACATGATGGAGTAGCGTTGTAAGCAAAATTACGATGTACTTAATGTGCAATCAGTTTTGAAATGTAATGTTTAAACTGTTTAATAAAAATATATTTAACAAAAATCGCACTTAGCGGCGGTTTCTGTCCGGTGCCTGAAGTGCCGGATTTGCCAGACTGCAATGAAAATGCAAGTGTCCGCACATGTCTAGAACTCCAATAGAAAATGCATTAGGCAGAATGCAATCCTGCCGCAAGTGTAATAAATCCGTTTTTTCAAGAGGCGGAATTCTGCCGGATTTAACAAAAAGGCAGAACAGGCAAGAAGTTCAAAAGGTTAGGTTTGCGTGATCTGCTGGAACTGAAATAAACCGCAGATATGAAAGGAGCCTAATTATTAGGAGGAATTCATCTGTTCCCCATCAGGATACAATGAGGAAACAGATTCTGGAGCAGGACTGCAACATTGTTGCTTAAGCTGGAAACACACTATCCGAGTGACATGCGAGTTACTTGCACAAGTCTCGGATCATTTACCTGGCACGACCCTTGCCTCTTTGGATGAGATACTGTCAGTGGCATTTATTTCTATGTAGCTCCACTGCTCCCGTCCAGAGAGGGGGAGGCCATCCCGGGTGAATGATCCGAGACTTGTGCGAGTAACTCTCATGTGACTCGGACTTGTGTTTCCAGCCTAAACGTGCTAAATTATTATTACTATTATTATTATTTATTTATTTATATAGCGCCATTAGGTTCCATGGCACTTTACATGAGGATGAGGGAGACAAGAACAAGTACACTAAATCTAGGCGATCAGGACGTACTGGTACAGGAGGGGCAGGGACCCTGTTTACGAGGGCTCACAGTCTTTGTGAAACTCACTTTCCTGAGCCTCTATTGCAGTGGCGTAACTTGAAGCTCATGGGCCCCGATGTGAAAGTTCCAATGGGGCCTCCAATTATCTTTGACCTCTTCACCCCCAGGCGATTTTCCGTTTTGTATTTTTCCTTCTCCCTCTTCCAAGAGCCATAACGTTTTTATTTTTCCATCAATATAGACATATGAGGGCTTGTTTTTTGCGGGAGAGTTGCATTTTTGAATAAAATCATTTATTTTATCATGTAGTCTACAGAAAAATGGGAATAAATTCCAACTGCAGTGTAATTGCAATAAAAGTGTGATTACAAGTTCAGTTTTGATTGTTTTTTTATTCATCATGTTCACTATATGGTAAATCTGACATGTCGGTATGATGCCTCGGGTTGGTACGAGTTCATAGATATCAAACATTTATACTTTTACTTTTATCTAAGTGGTGAAAAAAAATCTGACGTTTTTTAACCCGAGAATGCATGACGTATATGGGGCTCCCAAAAAAGCATTGTTATATCAAAATGCCTATCACATAAAATTATATGAACTGGATATTACCAACAACAACATACTTGAGGAAAACCTAGAGTCTCCAAATTCCAACTAAACTAATTTTGCACAAAATAGGTAATAAAACAATCTGCTGGGTGTAAAAGGCCGAGGTTACACATTGTAGGGTTAAAGAAAAAGAAGTGCACTTTTGTCGCCATAACCATGATCCGTATCATTCTCATTTATTGAGATCTGGGGATGTGTGACGGCTTATTTTGTGCATCGAGCTGATGTTTTAATGATATCATCTTTGGGTAGATGTGATGTTTTGATCGCTTGTTATTGCTTTTTATTGTAATGGTGCGGCAATTAAAAAAAAAAGTAATTTTGTCTTTTGAGCTTTTTTCTGTTATACTGTTCAGCGATCTGGTTAATTGATTTTGTATTTTGTTAAATCGTGCATTTCTGAACGCGACGATACTAAATATGTGTTTTTTTAATATTTTTAATACTTTTATTTTCAAGGGGGGTGTTTTTTTTTCATATTTGTAAAAACATTTTTCTTTATTATTTTTATTTTACATGGCCCAAAAGGGGACCTCGGTGCTGCACAGTCCGATCATTTCTGCTATGTAGAGACATGCTTCAGCAACTCTCTATATAGCAGAAATGATCACTTCATATGCATGCCGGCACTCGCCTGCTAGCCAGAGGAAGTGATTGCAGTTAGCTTCTGGGGTCATCACAGGACCCCGGGCTGTCAAAGTAACAGCGGAGTTACCGATACCAACGGGGAATAGAATCATGTGCGCCGTTGAGCTCTGGATGGCGCTGTCAGTCACTGACAGCATGATTTAAAAACAAAAAATATATAATCAAGTTTTTCCAAATATGAAAAAAAAAAACCTAAAAGTTCAAATCACTCCCTTTTTCCTCATTGAAAATAAAACTATTTAAGAAATCAAAAAAATAGACATATTTGGTATCGCCGTGTTCAGAAACACCCGATCTATCAAAATATAAAATCAATTAATCAGATCTGTAAACTGCTTAATGGGAACAAAGTCCAAACGCCAAAATTATGCTTTTTTTGGTCATGACAACATTTTGATGAATTGCAATAACGGGCGATGAAATCAGCACATCTACCCAAATATGTTATCATTAGAAACGACAGCTCAAGCCGCAAAAAATAAGCACAGCCCAAGATCCCGAAAAATGAGAATGTAACGGGTCATGGAAAATGATGCAAAAGTGTAATTCTCTTACTTTAAAAACGTCAGAATTTTTTGATGAAGGTGGAGCCGAAACGGCCATAGGGGTCGGGGCACCATTGATTGAGAGACGCAAGGAGCACTGTAGCACTTCATAGGTAACTTGCTCAGGATATTCTGCCAGATACTGGTCTCAATAGTGTGGTTGCTATATGAGCTGTATATGCAACCAGAGTCTAGGGATATAAGGGACATCCATATCCTAGATCTACTACACATTGAGCCAAATGTCATTATTATATATACTCAGGTGAACTTCTACCTAGGTTGAATGTGCCTAGCTGGGTATACAACCTTTATATATTGCACATATGTACACCCATTGGGTATAAACTATGTTGTACTAATACTATGTATTATGTGTGGGATTTTTTTTTTTTTTTTTCCCCCCCTCTGGCATGAAATAACCTTGTGCATTGATACAATCTCACAAATACCTTGTGTGTGTCAGTGGTGCAGACTGCCACAATGCTGCTTGTACTGTGGTTGTAACCCCCTGTTTTTACTTGTCATTAAAAATCACTTGTTTTTGCAAACTATGGGACGTTTGATCGTGTATTCCTATTTATACATATAGTGAACACGATGAATAAAAAAACCTAAAAAATTAACATGATTCCTTTTCTTTGTAATTTCACCGCACTTGGAACTTTTTTCCTGCTTTTCAGTACACTATATGGTAAAATAAATTATTTCATTCAAAAGTACAGCTCGTCCCGCAAAAAACAAGCCCTCATATGGCTATATTGACAGAGAAATAAAAAAGGTAAGGCTCTTGGAAGAAGGGGAAGGAAAAATGAAAAAATGCCCGGCTGTGAAGGGGTTAATAAGCCAATTGCTTATGTACAAGGCAGTATTCTGCCTGAAGGTGTATTCATAGTGTGTGGGGTGAATGCATATAGATGGGTACCTATTGGCAGACCAGGCATATGCACCTTAGACAGATTACACTGCTACCTGGGGCCACGCTGACATAATCTAGGAGTTGAGAAGTTTTGGTTAGCATTGTCCCTCTATAGTCTACAAGAACAAAATGCAAAGA
This sequence comes from Allobates femoralis, assembly GCA_033576535.1. Taxonomy (NCBI): domain Eukaryota; kingdom Metazoa; phylum Chordata; class Amphibia; order Anura; family Aromobatidae; genus Allobates; species Allobates femoralis. Next base: position 564,493,179 of record JARQOC010000002.1, on the reverse strand, counting down.
ATATTAGGAGCTTATCTGAATTGTTCTCCTCCTGGTTACCATTGTAAGTATCCAACCCACTTCTGTTCTAGAACCATCCTGCTGCATGATGACATCATGACATTATGACCTCACAATGTACTGGGTCTATAAAACACATTGGATTCAATGATACAGTGTCATTTGATATTGGCTCCCAGCAGATATCGAAAGACTCCTGTGGTTAGTGGTGGATTTGTGATGGATTTGGATAGCGGTTTTGGATTATAGAATTTCTGGAACATCTTTGGAGAAACTCGTATTTGGAGGAACATCTATTTGGAGGAACATCTATTTGGAGGAACATCTATTTGGAGGAACATCTATTTGGAGAAACTCCTATTTGGAGAAACTCCTATTTGGAGGAATACCTATTTGGAGGAACACCTATTTGGAGGAACACCTGTTTGAAGGAACACCTATTCCGAGAAACTCCTATTTGGAGGAACACCTGTTTGGAGGAACACCTATTTGGAGGTAAGTCTACTACAAGAATTTATACCCATTAATTTTTGTAGGTTGTAGAAGTATACAGATAGGACAAAAGCATTCAACCGAGGATGGGGATTCGTCATAACATTTTTCTCTATCATTCCTAAAGAAAATGAAAAAAAATCTTTTAAAAAAATGTTTCTAAAAAGATGAAGTTATTAGTTAGTTAAAAACCTTTTCATATAAAACATATTTTTTGCCTGAACGGACATAGAAATAAGGCGAAAAATATGTTTTTGAAACATAACCGTCCAGCCACCTATTGCTGAAACATGGAAAACATTATAATGTGACTGTATTCCCTTTTGGAGCAAATATCTGTTGAAACCATGAAGAGGATTAACATGCTTAATCATAAAGAACCTAGTGGATTTATTGTTTACAGACACTCCATCCCAATGGCCTTAATGACATTGTGGAAACAGTTTAATAAGTTTTTATATGAAAAAGGTTTTAGCTAACTAATAACTGCATCTTTTTAGAAAAGCTTTTTTTAAAAGATCTTTTACAATTTTTTAGGCATTTTTTTTAAGAATGATAGAGAAAAATGTTGTTATTGAATAATTTTCTAATTTTCTTTTGACGCTTCCTTTTCATATATATATATATATATATATATATATATATATATATATATATATATATAAAACTAGCTGTACTACCCGGCTACGCCCGGGTTAATAAATAACTGCTGTTAGCTATAACAAAATAGAATTTGAATATGTCATATTAATGACCTGTAGGAAAATAAAAGCTGAGCTGTGATTGGTTGCTATAGGCAGCCTAATAAATCTCCAGCCAATAGTAAACCCTCCCCTCTGCCGGGCAGTATATGTTACCTCACACATACACATAAAAGACAGCTCATGTGACTGACATCTGCCTTAATTCCCTATATGGCACATGTGTTGCACATTGGCTGTTTTTAATCAGATGTTTATTTTTGGAAATTAAAGATATCAGACGTATTAGGCGAGTTGTGTGAGGCGATTTGTGCACATCTGTGTCTGTCTGTGTGGTGTGTGTGTCCATGGGGTGTGTGTGTCCCTGGGGTGTGTGTGTGTCCCAGTGGTGTGCGTGTGTCCCTGTGAGGGGGTCTCTGTGGTGTGTGTCCTTTTGGGGTGGAGGGGTGTCCCTGCGGTGTGTGTTCTTGAGGGGGGAGGGGTGTGTTTGTGGTGTGTGTTCATCCCTATGGGGTCTGTGTGTCCCTGTGGGGTGAGTGCATGTGTCCCTATAGGGTGTGTATGTGTGTTTGTCCCTGTGGGGGGGTGTCTGTGTGGTGTGTGTCTGTGTTGTGTGTGTGTCTCTTTGTGGTGTGTGTGTTTGTGTTCGGGTGC